>CM049839.1:10863209-11305709 GCA_027422415.1 Schizothorax lantsangensis
AGTCCCTCCTTCCGACAAGCACAGTCTGCTCTGATTGGCCAACTGACCCAGTGCATTGTGATTGGCCGAACACCACAAGCACGACTTACCATAATCGTGAGCTTTAGCTTTCAAAATAAAAGTAAAGACAGTTCATAATGTCCTTAGTTTTCCATCAGTTCAAGCCCGAGAGGGGAACAGAGTCTCGTGACAGACATAGTGATGATGCTTGTATGTGTTTGCAAACAGGCTGCGGTGGTGTGACCGTGTCTCCCTCTCTCACACACGCGAGCACACACACACACACACACACACACACACACACACACGATGTGCAAAACTCCACATTTGAACAGTCAATAGCAAATACTTAAACTAATAACAAAACATACAGTCGCTGATTCAGAAGCGCCAGATTGTCAGAGCAAAGTCAGAATTACCTCCTCTCCTAGGTTCACGAAACGGTCGTCCATAAAATGCATTGCTGTTGTGTTGTAAGTAATCTGAATGATTCCTAAATGCATCTACTTTCAGAAGGCCAAATAAAGTGCTTTTGCTTTCACCTAGACACACACAGCTTCTCCCAGACACGGCTGCTTTCAACACTACTGCGGTTACTGAAACCATGCCTTCTTTCTTTGCTGAACATTTGGGCGGCATTATGCAAATATTTCCACACAGTGACGTAGACATGTGGGGCGTGTTTGAATGAGCCGTTTTAGGGGGGCGTGGCAGTCTTAACTTTGATAAAGAATATCTCTTTGGTTTTGAGACTTTAGTCTTTGCAACTTCAGGGATCTTATCTATGCACAAACAGCTTGTAACACTCCAAAGAGAAAGAACAACTTGAAATCGCATCATATGAACCCTTTAAGCATTCAAGCATTTAAGCTTTTATTCAATCATTTGTTTATTTATTCATTTATTTTATTTGGAGATTTTCTGTATAGCAGTTTATTGTCACTGACACATTTAGACATCATGTTCATGTCACTATACAAGTAATACATGCAAAATGTAAAGTGCTGTCACAGGTTCAACTCTGGTCTGCATCATATTACCCATGAGTCTGCTGTCCTATAAAAATACCCAATCAGTCTCTTATTACAGGTCCTTACATACGTAAATCACTCTTTGACGGTAATATTTTGGAGTTTCATATGTTTTTCTTTATGGATAGTAATCGGTTTGGGAGTTTATACAACATTCAAAGCAGCTGCTGGTAGTTGTTTGTGAATGTAGATGAGAGAAGTGGGCATATCCTAGTGGGTTGAATAGAGGTCTGATCTGGGTGGTCATCATCCTTGGCTAACTGGTGTTGATAGTAATTGTGGTGGATGCTGTGGCAGTGGGAGGCTCAGGAAACATATGTGCACAGATACCCCCCACCGTGGCTGGACTTACTCTCCCGGCCTCCTACAAGCCACAGACCAAACACGTCTGATCACGGGTAACTTCTCACCACCAGCCCAAACACATCCTCAGGCTCATTGATCCCTTCTGCTGTCAGACAACCGGCTGCAGGAATAGGATTAAACTCATTGTTGTCTGTCTCATTTTTACAGCTTCACTGAAACTATATGAGTACTAAAAACTGAGATTACACTCACTGCATACAGTACACTTATTACAAAGACAGCCCACTCAGAGCAACCGGAGATTAATTACCTTACTCAAGAGCACAATGGTTTTTGTGAGGCTCAATCCAGCAACCTTACATCCCACTTGCTAAGAGGGTAAATTTGTCCCAATGCACTTGCAAAGCTGGTCTTGATCAAAGAAAATTATAGTGAATGGGATCAGGAACGCAGACCAGAATCAAACCTATGTATCCCATACTGTCACCAGAGCTTGATTTTTCTGCTGCCTGTGCACTAATTGTTTGACCATACTGCTGATAAGTTTATTTTATTTATTTGTTCTTTTATTTTGTTTTTAAGCAAATACTTATTCAAGCATTTGCTTTATGTATGCATTTAGTTTATGTATTTATGCATTTTTGTACATTATTGCTTTATTTATGTATTTATTTGCATTTAGTGTTTTTGTTTGTGCATTGATTACATGTATTTAAGCATTTATGTATTCATTTGTTTATTTATGCATTCATTAATTTAATGCATTTGTGTATTTAAGCATTCATTTATTTATGCATTTGTTTATATACTGTATTTATGCATTTATTTGCTTGTGCATTTGATTATGCATTAAAGCATTTATGTTTGTTTATTCATTTATTTAAGCATTTATTTATTTATACTTTATCTACAAATTCAAGCATTTATTTATTTGTGCATTTGTTTATTTATTTATGTATTTTTTAATTTATTTATGTGTTTGATGTTTGTCAACAAATGTTTTAATTTGTCCCTTGATCAGGCCTCTTGAGACCTTACTGTCTTTTGGACATTTTCTATATAGTCATGTCTTCACTGACACTCAGATGTAATGTACATGCCCTTTTATGCCCCCTACACAAGCAACACATGCAAAATGACACAAGTGTGCACAGCTCACATGCCCTCGCACACATACCATTATAAACAAACATGCACACCATACTAGAACCTCTAGATCTTATTAATGTTTACAAAAAGATTGAATTACCCATTATAGAACCAGGTTGCCCTTGGTGAAGTGAAACTGTCACCTATCAAATAAGACTCTTCTTACCTGCAGCCAATCAAAAGCTGTGCCTGACAAGTGACCTTGCTGCTGAGCAGCTGATTGGCTTTGTCAGAACTGTCAATCTCTTCAAGACCCTGACAGGATAAACAGAGCAGAGATATGCACATAGTCACAAACAAAAGAGATGTGAGAGAATGCAAACAAAGAGAGAAGAGGTGCATTCAGTCAGGATCATTTTTATTTCATTTATTTTATTATTTATTTATCTATTCTTTCTTTATACATTCATACATTATCCTTGATAGATATAGATATATATATCAAAATGAAGTCCTTAGCAATACCAAAGACTATAGAATAAAGGGACTTTGGCAATACATATTACTAATCTATATATATATATATATATATATATATATATAATCTGGACAGGTCTTCCCCAATTAGAAATTCTGACTTGAGGCCTGTTGCAAATAAATAACACATCATCATAGTCAGATATTTTGCTGTGATAAAGTTCACATTGATGGAGTTCTACTATATATTTCTTATATACTTTATTTGATACTGGAGATTTGATGCTTTAGAGGTAACTCACCCTGCAGCATTTGTTAACATTTCAGTGGCATCTTTGTGTCATGTATATTTTACTATTCTTTAGTCTTTTTTGTCACAGTCATTTTGTATTTGTGTATTGCAGTGCATGTATGTTTAACAGTGGACAGGAAGTGATGTGTACCACCTCTTGCCAGGTTTGTCCCTCAGGCATCGCTCTATATTTGTATGGGTAGGAGCTATAAATTCTGCTTTTATTCTGGTCATGCCCATCATGCAGGAAGCAGAGCACACGGAAGCAGGAAGTGCCCCATGGGCAGCTAAATGTGTCACAGCATGAGTTGACCACACTCAACACACACACACACACACACACGCTGAATGGGTTGTTCACATGTTCACCATCGCATGATGGGTTTGTAACAACACTGAGAAATATCATTGCTGAATTCAAGACTACATGAGGACTTGTGCAGAGTCATATTCTGTTTTCAGACTAGTTTGCATTGTAAATGAATGTATCCACCAGCTTTTAGATAGTCAAAACACATTTTAGTGCAAGTAGTAATTATATAGTTGATTGTAAAGTGTAAATATATATACAGTATATACCTGTATATATATATATATACTGTATATATATATATATATATATATATATATATGTGTGTGTGTGTGTGTGTGTGTGTGTGTGTGTGTGTGTGTGTGTATGTATGTATTAAGTATTTAACTATTAAAATGTATTCATAATTCAATATATAATAAAAAAAACTGAAATAAGTACATTGCATAAGTATTCAAACCCTTAACTCAGTCCTTAGCTGAAGCACCTTTACAGCCTTTACAACCAAGTCTTTTTTGTTTGATGCGACAAACTTTGCTCATCAGCATTTGGCAATTATCTGCTATTCTTCTCCTCACCTCTTCACCTCTCAAGCTCTGTCAGGTTGGATGGGGGCAGATGCACATTTTCAGGTATCTCCAGAAATATTAGATTGCGTTCAAGCTCAAGCTGTGGCTGGGCCATTCAAGGACATTTACAGAGTTATCTATAAGCCACTCTTGCTGTGTGCTTAGGGTCATTATCCAGTTGGAAGGTGAACCTTCTGCCCAGTCTGAGGTTCTGAATGTTCTGGACTAGGTTTTCATTAAGGCTATCTCTATATTTTGGTGCATTGAGCTTTTCTAATTTTATATATACAGTATATGTGTTTGTGTGTATATATATAATTACAATTATGAAAATGCATTCACCACCAAAGAATTTTAATAAAACATATAAAATAATCATTTTAATAAAACAATAAAAATGTATGGTGAATAATTTTTCTTTTAGTTTTTTTTTTTTTTTCATTTGATTTATATGGTGGCCATTTCTGATTTTTACTGATTTGACTGAAATCAATTTACTTGAGAGCAAAAAAAATATATAATAAATAGGAAAATGGCAAAAAAAAAAGGTAAAAGCTGTTTATTTAGGCAATAGGCGATCTTTCGCTATTTCTTATGTCATATGGGACCTCAGAGTTTGACCTCTGTGTCTCAGGCTCAGATTAAACATTGACTCTTTCACGTCCACCTCGCACCTGATGACCTCTGCTGATGTCATCTTAACCCCTTACCTCACTCCCGTTTTCCTGTAGTCTAATTTTAGATGTAAGACAAAACATTTCAGGCTAAGAGCACTTAATAAATTACCCCCACTTTACTGTTCTCTCTTCTGTCTCCGGCCTTTTATTTTTTCCCAGTCTTGAATATTGCTTTTGAGACTTGAGGTATTTTAAAAGGCTTTATGGGAAATGTATGTGCAGATGTTCAGAAGCAACAGCGTGGCTGGTCCATAAAGGAACTGCCATTTTAGTCACTCATTGTGAGCGGTGAAACACGTCAATACCAGATCTGAAAAGGCCTGCCTACTTAACCTCAGAGCTTTCATGAAAAATTCTCATAAATTACAGGCTGCCACTAGCATTAAGGCAGGTAATTTTCCCCAGTGGTTTTTTCTTTTTCTTCTTTTCACTTTCCCTGACACACAAAAAAGTCCTGTGACCTCTTCTGCAAAAGAACTGGCAGACAACAAAAAGATTTGATTCTTCTTTTATTGCGCAAAATAAAAGAACGCCTAACCTTTATTTAATGTGTTTTTTATGCAGTCTTTGGAGGAATGTGCCGTGTTAACTGTCGTTTTTAATGTCGTTTCATATCATAACAGAATTCCAAAATCTTTGCTGATTTATATTTATGCAATTTACAAATATGTTCCTCATGTAAACTCATGTAAATTAAAAGAAAGAGTGCAAATGACATATTATTTATGCACTTTTGTCTTTAGGATAGGTGAAAGTGACAGAAAACTGGAAGGAGATGGAGGCCAGCCTTGAACCGCAACGGCTCTTCATTGGTTCAAATGTATGTATTAACACATGGTGCCACATCTCTGAGCTGACTTTTAAAATCAGACAGCGTTATATAGCAGGGGTCTTCAACAAGTGCACCATTTAAAAATATATATATATATTATATTCAGACAAAAATGCAAAATTAAATAAACTTCAACCAAACTAACCATTTTGTTGTTACTTTCACATAAAAAAAAAGTACTAAAAGATGCTAACATTTATTTTATTAAAATGAAAAAGTTAAAACAAAGTGTACAAGCATATTACACTAACAATAAAACAATAAAATAAAGTTGAAATTAAACAAATGCATAAATAAATAAACATTAATTATACTTAATGTCATCATCATGATGAATTTTGTCATCATCAAGTATTTAAATACATTAAAATTATGCTAAATAGATGCTATTATATGGCAGATTTAAATTTGAAGGCCTAATTTTTTAATTTGTGCCACATCTCTAAGCTGACTTTTAAAATCATATAGCATTTAATAGCAGGGGTCTTCAACATATTTAGTCTGAATCACACAATAAAGCAAAATTGTGTTAACTTCAACCAAACCACATTTTCTTTTACCTCTCACATACAAAATCCTGATATTTATTTTATTAAAGTAAAAAATAAAGCAAAATAGACAAGTATAATAATCTATTAATAAAATCTAATAAAAATTAAAATTAAATTAAACAAATGCATAAATAAACAAATGCATAATTGTACAAGCATATGACTCTAATAATAAATATAATAAAATTGAAATTAAACAAACATATAAATAAACAAATGCTTAAATTATACAATAATAATAGTTATTTTAATAATAGTCATCCTCATAACAATGTATTTGAATACATTAATATCATACTAAATTCATGCTATTATAGGTCAAATTTAATTTAATTCATTTTACATTCATAACTACGCTGTAAAATATGATTTTTCAAAGTTGTAAATAAAACAATAAATAAAAGATTATTATGCATTTTACAAGAAAATACTATTTCAGTTTTTCTACTTATTACTTTATCACAGTTTTTCTATTTGACTTTTAATTCAATGTGTTACTTGCCATTTCTTTGTTTGTGAAATTTATAAATTAATGATTGAAAATGTCTTCTAAACCATTGTTTCAGTATACTTGCAATATTGCAAAAATAGAAAGAATCCATCTGTTTTATGCCTTTTTGAATTACAAACAGTATAAACTATATTATGATCATATAATGTAGTTGCATATACTGCATAAACAGGATTCAATGCACAAACACTTTCTGCAACTTTTAGGTCATTTTAAGGTTGCACATCACTGAAACTCTGTTCTCCGCTCCAGCTGTATATTTCCAAACATAATGCTTTATTCTGGTCTTGGAATTCATATTCAGAGTGACAGTGCTGCTGTTTTGGATGAATGGGGATGGGTGGTAAGCGGCAGAGGAAGGATGGGTTGGAGAACAGAAAAAGAACAGAGACGAAGGAGATTTGCAGTGCATTGCAAAACAGCAAAGAGCAGCGGCAGTGACACAGGGGGTTATAAATAGATCTCCATATATAGAGCCAGAGGCTACCTGGCTGGCGGAGGCCGAGCGCTCGCTACAGTAATCACACATGATTTATACCTGGTCCGGTGAGGTGCTGTGATTCTGCACCTGAGTTCTGCCACACGTGGTGTCAATTATGTGATTAAAGATCAGACGGTGGCTGTGTTTACATAGACGGCAGTAATATGACCACAGACAATATTTTAGATGAGAAAATTGCTGTAATAAGGCATGTGGAACATTTTTCGAATTGTGTCATATTATTTGAGACATGTAGACATTTTAATCGGGCTATAACTCTCTATTTAGTTTGTGAGCGACTGGCAGCATATGGCAGTCACTTCACAGCACGTGCTTTACATTCCTTATATGCAGTCATTAATCAGACCTTAGCATGAGCGTGAATGGAGAATCTGAATGAAACAGTTGTACAAACAACCCATGTAAACAATTCACAACCTATGTAAACTACTTAATCAGTATGTCATCATATTCAGAATAAACGCAGAATATGTAAACAGAGAGTTGAGACTGAAACTGAGACATTTATTAGAAAATAGTGCTGCTGTTCCCGTAAAACATTTTTGTAATAATTTTTATTTTATTTTATTGTTTTAAAACTGTGATTATGGACATTTAATTTTTTATATTTGATTTACTCTTTTATCTGAACAGTGGGACGTCTTTTTCGTACAGCTGTCATATTATGCATTACAACTTTCAGTGAGTTTTTTTAAAAAAAATTAAGAGTAGGCTCAATGTCATTGGAAATCTCTGGTATTTTTTTTCTCTGGTTGTGTGGTTTTTAAGACACCTTACAGTAACAACACTGATACAGTATTTTAGCATTTTAATTAGCCGTCTGAGAGAGATTCTAGTGAAAGCAGTGCTAACACTAACACAACTATAGCGTTACACTAAGTTAAAGTTACACAACTCTTAATAGCATATGCTAATTCATAACCTAATAAAGAATTAGATTCTTTCAGTTAATTGTTTAAGCATGTAACATGTCCCGTAAGGATGTCTGAGAGCTTGCCCTACTCCCAGAGCCATATGACCTATATTGTAAACCACAATATTTTTGTTTAAATCTAATCCCATATTTAGACTACAAATCATGTACTATAAATGCAACTAACATAGTAACCTAAAAATTAAATGAGTGTTGCCTTTGATGTCTGTGTGCTGTTATTTCCAAGGAAAACATGTATCTTTGTTCCAATATCCTTGTTGATACATGGTAAAATACTAAATATACAAATAAATACAATAAAAAAAAAATCTAAGTTACTATTCATAACAGTTCACATACCATAGGAAACGCTAAATCTGCACTCCAGTAAAACATGATATCATGCATTACTAATTTTATTATTTTATAAATTTTATATATTTTTTTATTTTGTGTTTACTATTATTATTATTATTATTATTTTATTTTACTATGGCTCTAGATTGATTAGTCACATGGCATTTACAGTTCAGATGATTGTCTCAAAATTATTTTCCTCAAATCTTGTACTTCCAACAGATCCTGCGCCAGCCAGGCAGCTGCCATTGAGATGAATGGGAATGCTAACAGATAGCTCTCTCCAGGTATTGCACTGCTTTTTTAAACACATTTGGTGTATGCATCTATATTCACTATCTATACCTCTTTTGTAGCCCTTCCAGTTTTTAGATAGTCATTCTCTCTTTAGAGCAGTTTATTATTTTGCTCCTCATACAGTATTTTTGTTGTCCTGCTGTGATTTGTTTGAGAAGGTGTCCAGGGATGCTGTGAGCCTGTAAGAGGGGTCATCCTCACGCCCTCTGCCTGACACCCCTCCACAATACTCTACCAGACCTCACAATCAACCCATTGTTCATGCGGTCAATATCGCAAAGGAAAGGTAAGGTGTCTGTGTGTGTGTGTGTGTGTGTGTGTGTGTGTGTGCACATCTTATGTATCCTGAAGCCTGCGCTTACTACTGCAAGCCCAGTCAGACTCCAATCATAAGCCTGAGGAATTTAGGAAATGAACTTTGATCAATGACAATTACTTATTTTGTTTTGAAGTGGAAATGAGGTATGAAAGAAAAGTTATTTTTTTATTTATTTAATAAAATGCAAATTTTAAATAATACTTTAAAATTCTGTACTATTTTTCGACTGCAATTTCAAATGATTTCCTCTCTTCCATAGTGAAAACAGCAACAACAACAAATATTAGTTTTAAATGACTGAAAATGAGACATGCAGCATTTGAAATTACAAATCTTGTGGTTTAAGGAGTTAAAATATAGCTACATTCATGAAAATCTTTTTAAGTTTAATATGGAAGTTTTTATGGAAAAGAGTAGCATTTATCAAAAAAATAAATACTTGAAAATGAATTAAAATATTAATTGTTGCTTAACATCTTAGATATAAAAAGTGTGTGTGTGTGTGTTTGTAAGACAAATAAAGATGTATTTCAATTCATATTTCAAAGCAGACTTTCTATCTATCTATCTATCTATCTATTTCATTTGTATATACGAATGAAAATGTTTATTCTTGCGCACCACCTAAAATAAAACTTAAGTAGTTTTTGGACATAAATGATGCTAAATCCTTTAAGGTAATTTTGCAGTCATTCAGTCGTCATAGATGATTTCTGATTAGAAACTGTGTCTGAATCTGTCCGTGTGTATATTCAGCCGCTCCGTCTGAAGTTTAGCACAGCAGATGTCGTGAGTATTCGCTCACACACACTCCTGTATATACATATAATGTAAATGCTGCAGTTCTCAGTATAATGACCCCTTGTGTATACACATCTGGACGCACACACACACACACACACACACACACACACACACTTAGCTTCCTCTGTACATACTAATATTCAGGCTCCCCTGCTTGTGCTGCAAAAACAAGCAGCTCCCGTTAGAGGCCTGGAATAATGGCTCCATTTTTCTCTCTTACTCTCCCTCTCTTTCTGTTTCTTTCTCCTTTTTTTCTGTGAGACGGGCCATTCTTTACATCCTATGAATACTGCATAAAGCTAGCCACGCGCCTACTAGTCCTCCGGGGCCTTCCCCAGACACAGGCGGGCAGGCCGAGGCCCACTCAAAGAGCTCTCTCGCCTTTATTCTCGTGTAAAGCGTTCACACACAGCCTACAGACTGCTCAGAATCGAAACCTGCAGAGCTGAGTTCACTACATACAGTGACGTTCAGGACAGGTTTGGCCAATTCTGTGCAGGTTTGTCTTAAAGCCACACATACATATTTATGCGCCCACATTGCACATGAATGAAAACGGACTTATATTTATTGAAGCTACTAAACTGCTTATATTATCTAAAGCTCAACTGGAAACTGTAGAAATCTTCTGCATGAAAACACTGCACGTGGTCAATAGAAATCCACAGAGAAAAAACGTACAAAGCTGTCACTGGTGCTGTATCCTGAGGTACAAAAGCTAAAAGGTATATATTTGTCTTATTCACTCCTAAATGGTACATATTAGTACCATAAAGCTACATATTAGTACTTTGAATGTACAAATTACAGACATCCCGCCTCTCCCAGAAGGTCCGGGATTCTCCTGCATATTGATAGTGGCCCGCAAATTAAATACAATATCCCTTTCAGGAGTTCACCCTTACATCTACTCTGATAGCAAATAGTAAGCATATTTTGGCTTGCTGTCCTGGGGGAGGGCTCCGAGCCCGGAATATGGCCTGAACCCAGAGAACTCCCCCTTATCCCTAATATGGGATAAAAACAGATTAGGGGTGAGGAGTTGGGGTGGAGGAGGGATGCCGGAAAACTGTCATTGGACAGAGGTAGGCAGGCTGCATATATATATACACACACGTATTGTGCTCGTTAGGATAGTTAGCTAAACGAGTTGCACCTGCGCCAAATTAGTTGATTATCTGATCGTGCTCCTCCTGAACCTTGTTAATAAAACATCATGAAATCGAGTGAGCAAGCGATAAAGCCTGTTTCCATCAGGTATTAAAATGTGTTTTTAGTGAAGTGATGCCAAGATGCATTCAAGACACATTACCTGGTATTATTATGCATTTCAAATGTGTTTTCTGTGTTTTGCCTTCTGATTTTGTGGAGACCCTCGCCTCTTTTTCGTCACACTCAATTATATCACTTTCACTTTCGGTGCACAAATAGTATTGAATAAAGTATAGTATTAAAGGCAGCTTATGTAAATGAATAATTTCAGAGTGGGATAGTTGAAATTTGTATTTAAAGATACCCACAGAATAAAAAAAGGTAATTGTGACTTTTTCACTCACAATTTGGACTTCAAATTGTGAGTGAAAAATTTTGGAAGTCAGATATGCGAGATATAAACTTACGATTCTGCCCTTTTTATTGGAATTCTGAGTTTACATTTCCGTTTACATTTCTGTTTTTTTGTTTCTGCAACAGAATAATAAAAAAAAAGCAGTTGTCACTTTTTATCTCCAAATTTCATTCTTGCAATTATGAGTTTATATCTCACAATTAAGACTTATCTTCTCAGAATTCTCAGAATTTTTCTTTCTTTCTTTCTTTCGGTTGTTGAATTGCAGGTGGCAGAAATTATCCAAAAAGCAATGCAGGAAATATAGATAAATAATAGGAATGTCAAGAATTTTAGTTTGTCTTTTTGCTGTCATTGAAGTAAACTGTTAAAGGAAGACTAACAGAATCTTGCAACATAGGCTCATTGGAAATACGTGCCTCTCAATACATTTCTGCACAACTGAAAAAAACCTACAGTATGAATCACTACAGTTTCCAGTTGAAATGAACACTAGAGGCAGTAAAACTCTGACAACATGAGCCAATGCACAAATGCAGATAAGTATAATTTGTTTTATTTGTGATAACACAATATATTTCATTTTGACATGTTACTGTAATACACATCATTAAAAAAGTTGAAAAATGTAATTATTGGTTAAATGTGAGTAGTTTAAACTGATAGGTTCTCACCAGATAAACTGTATAATTATTTGTATAAAGAGAGGAATGACTATTATGGTTTATGTCACCGTTTTCAGTCCATGTTTTGAATGAGCAGGTGTTTTTGATTCAGAGAGGTCTGGTAGCACTTTGACATGAAACCCATTTTAATTCAGCCTTCACAAAGTGATAAATACTTTAAGCTTGTATCACTATGCATCTTGCTTCAGTTTTGCTTTTATTACTGATTTCACTCTTAAATGAAATTATTGATTGAAGCTTTTCAATGGTTCTTTTCAGCAACTGAATTGGGCTTTTCACTTGACTATTACCGAGACTCCAAAATGTATTTGGACACTTACAATGTCTGAATTTCATGACCTAACTTTACTTTTCTGAATCATTTGTGCTGACTTTTCACCAGAGGTGTCAAGGTTTATTAATGGAAGTACTGTATGAAGTCACTTCTCCAGGACACAAGTGTCCAAATACATTTTGTCTGCATTTTACAGTATTGTTTTATCATTTCAAACCTAACAAGCTTCTTTTATTGATTTGTTGAAAGTGTGCCTGTGCTATCTTACTTTAAAATGAAGCCATTTTGCTTGGATATGTTATTACATAATGCAATGACAAGCATATATTTTTAAGCATAACTACCCAAATATTTTTAGGAGCCACTGTATATGGTTCTTTTGAGATTAAAACTTTGTGTATGTGTGTATATATCACGGTTTCCACATAAAAATAAAACAAATAAAACAGCACAACATTGATAATAATAAATGTTTCTTGAGCAGCAAATGAGCATATTAGATTGATTTCTGACAATTGACAATATTCCTGACAATTCAGCTTTGCATCACAGGAATAAATGACATTTTGAAATATATTCAAATGGAAGACAGTTATTTTAAATTGTAATAATATTTCACAACATTACTATGTTTACTGTATTTTTGATCAAATAAATGCATCCTTGGTGAGCAAGAAGAGACTACTTTCAAAAACATTAAGAAATCTCACCAACCCAAATTTTTTTGAATGGTAGTATTCATATATCAACACAATCTCATGGCAATTTGTATTGTATTGGAATTTCTATTTTTTTTTTTCAGTTTTGGCCCATTTTTAGCTAATTTAAATGAACTCAATGTCATTTGGATATTTTCATATGATCTGCTTACCCTTCAGTGCTGGTTATGTTTAGGAGTGGATCATCATGCTTACTCTTTTGCTAAAAATTTGAAGTTTTTGTACGATTTACATTGTGTGAATTCATAAGATATCACCGCCTTGTAAAATAGTACATTTTCCTGTGAGATATACAGTATATATATATATATATATATATATTCACATACAGTATATACGTGTGTGCGTGCGTGCGTGCGTGTTTGTGTAAGATATATACATGTATTCATATAATTCATATACAGTATGTATCATAAGACAGGGCTTTCCCATGTGTTTTATTTCCTCTGAACTGAAACTCTTAAGTAGAGATGGAAAAAAATATGCAATCCGTATGCAAAGCTACAGCCTCCCACATCAAGGTAAAAATCATACTATTGTAAGAATCCCTGCTGAGTGAGTGATTGGAAACATGAACTGCAGCTACATTACAAGGTAAATACTATTGTAAACTATATATACACACATGCATGCAGTTCTTTGCTTGTCTTTGTGAATCTTTCATGTCATCTGTATTTATTTTGACTGTTTGAACAGACTGCATTTGTTTCCAGAGAGAGAGAGAGAGAGAGAGGCAGAGCAGCGCTATACAAGCCCAGATGTAACACATCAGTGAGCGGCAGATTTGATTGTGTGTGATGGCCCTGAGGTTCTGAGACGCTAGAGAGGCGTGTGCCACAGATACATGGGGTCATCAATTTAACAGACAGACTTTATTTGTCTGCTTCTTTTTCTTCCTGCTCTCAGTTTTTGCCCACACACATAAACACACGACACAAACACATCTCTGCACCTCATCAGTGCCCTCTTTCTCTTTCATTTATTTGACTGTGCATGTGAGTAGTTATGTGCTATTCATAAATCACAAACAGGCTTTTCATATCTATCAGCGATCTGTTCTCAGAGTCCAGTAGGAGATCTGATTGGACTGAACCGATGAGAAGGATCATTCCTACTGGACAGTACATTTTCATATCTTCAGTAAATTCATCTTAATAGATCAGGTAAAATATTCAAAATGTTTAAAGATGGAAATAATATTAGCTCATTTATTTGCATTACTTGAAAACAGTAGGTGTAGCATTCCTGTAGCTCAAACTAGATCATGCTGTTAGCAATGCCACTGTCATGGATTGGATTCCCAGGGAATGCATGTGCTGATAAACTGTTTATCTTGAATGCAATGCAAGTCGCTTTGGAAAAAATGTTTCTAGAGCAGCAAATCATCATATTAGAATGATTTCTGAAGGATCATGTGACACTGAAGCCTGGAGTAAAAATTCAGATTTGAATCACAGGAATAAATTACATAATAAAATATATTCAAATAGAAAAACAGTTATTTTAAATTGTAATAATATTTCAAACTACAACTATTTACTGCTGTATTATTGATCAAATAAATACAGGCTTGTTAAGCATACGAGACTTCTTTCAAAATCTTACCAATCCTAAACTTTAGAACAAGTTAATTTGAAGATTTTGCAATAAATGTAAATTTTTAATAAATTGCAATATATTATTATTTTACTAATAAGTAATTTATTATAAGTCAATAGTTTTGCATTGTACTCTTTCTAATCTGATTGTCATGCTTCATGACTCAAACCTTCTGCCATAAAAAAAGAAAAAGTAAGTATGACTTAATATATTTCAATGTGACTTTATTTCTCACAATTTCAGCTTTATTTATCATAATTGTGACTTTCATATCTTATTATTTTAAACTTTATTATTACCTGTTTCATTTTTCAATCCTAAAGTGGAAACAAGCTTCCATAGTTATGCGTTAACTTTAGTGTTTGTTTCTTATAAAATGTTCATTCAATTTCACTTTCCATTAATAGTCTTTTGTAATATTCATTTAATAGTGCCACAGTGACATCAGCTCCCAGGAAGTGACATCATTTTGGTGCAGGACCACACAAATATAAGTGTTTGCAATTAATGAGATGTTTTTTTGTTTTGTTTTGTTTTTTTGCCATCAACTGGTATTTCACATTCCTGCTGATAATATTATAAAAATCTATCAACATTTCAAAAGAATATTTAAAATATATCAAAATTAATTTGAAATCTTTATGCAAGCTAAATGTCAATCCCTCATTTATCAATGGCTGACTTGAGCTCTTAATTTCAGTCCTGGTAAACATCCATTCATTTTCTTGCTATTATGTAAGTAATCAATTAATTAAAAAAGTCCCTGAAGTCTGAATACCCTTTATTAGAAATACATACTTAAAATACAGGCACATACATGGCAGGAATGACCAAGGAATGCTTTTATGAAAGTGCTACGAACAGCCTTCTATCCACAAAATATGACAGACAGAGAGAGAAAGAGAAAGAGAGATGAATGGGAAGCAGGCAGAGAGGGGCGGAAAACAGCTCTTTCATTTTCTGCAGTGAGGACTTGGCTAAAACATGGTAAATCATAGCCATGGGACAGCAACTAGGAATGCCATTGACAGGATATAAAACATTGCATGTACTCGGCTGGCTCTCATTCATTCCACACGCACACACACACACACACAATCACGCTGTCTGTGTTCCACATAATGAAGAGACCATCTACCATCTCCTCTCGAGATGGAATAGAGAGTTAAATGGAAGTGGGAAGAGAGGAAGGATGGGGGAAGGGAAGGAGAGATAGAGACGGATGTGTAGAGATGGAGTGATGGGTAAATGGACACATACAGGAAGCAGAGACAGAGTGAGTATCCCACACGGGAAGTAGTTCTGTTCTGCATTCTGCATTCAATTCACTCCTCAAAATATCAGTGACAACAGTTAAAATTAAATCCACATTGAGTGTGAAGAACCATACTAAACTCTTGTGGTTTTTGGAATGACAACTACATTTAAATACAAGTGTGAATCCCTCTTATTATTATTCTGTGTGTGTGATGACCATAGTTTTTTGGCATCTCCAAATTATAGACAAGACACATGGATGTTAACAGTAAACTATTGGTTGTTAGATGTTTTTGACCTAACAAATGTTAGAGACTGGCAAATGTTAGTATTATTTAGTCTTTTAAGAGCTGCTGTATTACACTGAATAGGGTGAGGACCTGAACTCACTGCCACCAGGCAAAATATTATAAATATCAAATAAGTATGCAGCAATATTGTGAAATACTATTACAATTTTAAACAGCCTATTTCTATTTTTATATATTTTAAAAATGCAATTTATTCCTGTAATGCAAAGCTAAATTTTCAGCAGCCATTACTCCAGCCTTCAGAAATCATTCTAATATACTCATTTGCTGCTCAAGAAAATTGATTGTTTAAACTTTTATAACATTATAAATGTTTTTAACTCTCACTTTTGATCAATTTAACGTAGACTTGCTGAATCATTTAATTTAAAATAAATGTATTAATTTCTTTAGACAAAGATTTTACACTAAACTTTTGAACAGTTGTATTTGAAATTTTTTTAATAAAATTACTTTTTTATACTAATAATTGGTGACTTAAGACAATAGTTTTATGTTGCACTCTTTCTGATTTGATTGTAGACATGAGACAAGTAGATCATTTACTTATAATTTCTGATTTTGTCTCAAATGTGGAGTTGGTTGTTTTGGCTCATAGATTATGGTTGGATCATGGTTTGGTATACTGTGAAAAATAGTGTGATGATAACAGTTAAAATGACGTATTAGCAGGCTCATTTCATCTAAATTTAAGTGCACACTCTCAGAAAAAAAGCTACAAAACTGTCACTGGGGCGATGCCCTTTCAAATATACTGTAACTATTATATACACTTTAGGTTCTAATGTGTACTTTAAAGGTTAATATAGACCATTTAGGGGTAAATAAGATATAAAGATGTACCTTTTTGCATTTGTACCTTAGGGTACCACCCCAGTGACAGCTTTCATTTCTGTGAGTTTATGTATAAAGTCAAATTTATATAAATTCATCATAGAAAAAAATCTAAAATGTTTTTGTTTTTTCTTGCTGGAATAAAATCTGTTAATTTCGATGTTTCCACACAAAGCACATTGTTTTAGGTTACATGACAAAACATTAATAATTTAAGGATTCACTCCAGTTATCACTGCCAAACCTCGTCACCTCAGTGTGCATTTGGCCAAATAGTTCTAACATGCATCCAAACAACTGAGAGCTCTGAGCTTTCAAGAAATTAAACAGTGCGGTTTGTTTGCTTTCATTCCAAATGAGTCTGAAATTTCATTAGAACCGAGAGCCCGAGAACATCAAGCCTCTCAATAGGCTTAACGGCACCCATGATTTCTCTTTTCTCATTGAATATGGGGAGACTATAAAAATGTAATCAATACGTTCTAAATCAAATTGTTTTTTCATATTTGTTCCTTTCAAAATATAATGTGCAATCATGGAGTGCATGGGCCTGCAGTCTGATTTATTTGATTATTGGGGACAAAGAAGACGTCAGACTTGTGTTTCATTGCAGGTCTGTTGAGTGACTGAGAGGGATGAGAATGAATGTTTGACAAAGAGTGAAATAAAGACGCTACAGAGACAAACATCGCCTGCCACACACATACACACTCACACAATTCTCAGAGCAAAACACCATCAACAACCACAGCAGGGTGGAAAGCAATGAAACTGTTATATCGTCTGAGACGCACAGACTTCATGGTCCAGATAGATCACACACTTCTATTTAAAGCTAAACAATATACATATATTCATGATTCACATGCATTATTCACATGAGAGACCATTTCATGTGGTATATCCGAGGCCATAAAGTCTAAATGCATTATTGCAAGTGTATAGATGACCATCATGTAGTAAAAGTGCAGTTGGTTCACCGCTGACTAAAATTAATATTTACACAGATGCCAGCATGCAGGCGCGGACTGGCCATTGGGAGCACCGGGACGTTTCCCGGTGGCCTGGCGGCTGATTTGGCCTGCTGTCCTGTATTTTTTTTTTTTTATTTATTATTTTTTATTTTTTTATTATTTTACCAATGTGCCAAAGTGATCATTTCCGATTGTGGCATTCCATAATAAATCGATAATAAATCATAAATCGGTTAGTCTTGACTGGCAGCACCACGCTTCAAGTCTGTTCCTTGCCTCCGTCAAACGGTTTTGAACAGAGTCGATGCGCTGGACTCGATGAAGGAGAGGAAACGGCCAGAAGAAGCAGTTAAATGTAGCGAAATTAGCTACTAACCTGTTCAGGGCTTCAAGTGCAGGTCAGTTTCATCTGTAATATGCTACTGTAGTTTTGTCTTTATTAAAGGGGTCCTATTATGCTTTTTCACTTTTTGAATTTTAGTCAGCGTGTAGAGTGTATGTTTGGGCATAAAACGATCTACAAAGTTACAAATCTCAAAGTCCACTCCAAAGGGAGATATTTCGTTATTAAAAAAAACCTTTTCAAGAACTACAACGAACGGCTCATTTGGACTACAAAGTTGTTTTCCTGTATTTGTGACATCACAATTTGTAAATCCCGCCAATGGAAATTCGAATGGGAGGGGAGGGGAGGGGATGGTTGGGGGGGGGGGACGCTTGGTTGAGCACTGCATGTTTCAAAATCGAAACCCAGTGCGGGTGTTTTTATATCACTGTATTTCTGATGGAAACCAACTGTTTTCAGAAAATTTTAGATGTCATTTTCATTTCATCTTGAATGTAATGTCTGATAAAGCAGCGTTTGTGAGTGGAGCTCTGTTTTGTGAATACAGCCACAAATGTTACCGGGGTATAAAGTTTCAGTGCAATTCATGTTATGATGTTAGAATTAAAGCAATAAACATAATCATATTACCATTGCTCATAGTCAATGCAGTTATTTTTAAGCTGTTGTTGACATCCTATCTAAAACGTGATTTAGCCCAAAAAAACAACAACAATAACATTACCACTTTAATATGTCTTGCAATATCCATGCGTGCAAAGGTTCTGCGCGATCCTCAATATTCTCGGGTTCTGAATTGATATAGCAATATTGACGAACTTGCTGCTTTGGCAAGGGGCGGGGCAATACTGAAACACCGTCTAAGCTGTTCATCAATCACAACGCACTAGGACAGCTAACCAATCACAACACCTTTCGTTTTTCGGAAGGCGGGCCTTCAACTAATCAAGCCGTTTGTGTGAGGCTGGGGAGAAAGGTATTGCAATAATGTAAATCATGTGAAAAATAATGCGATTTTCGAACCACCAAGCATGAGAGCATGTTCTAGTACACCCCCAAAACAAAATCAAGACTTTGTAAAAGAGCATACTAGGACCCCTTTAACCTAGTTGAGCAGGGACGTGCAGAGAGTTCCTCAGGGGCAGGGGCTCAAATGTAAAAAAGGGGCAATATGAGGAAAAAAAAAAAATATATATATATAGGTCAAAAGATTGGACACATTACTATTTTATATTTTTCCAAGAAGTCACTTATAGTAAATCAAGCCTACATTTATTTGTTTAAAATTTTAATATACTTTATTAATTTACTTTATTTATGCTTGCAATGTGGATTTTCGTAAGTGACATTTCACCAACAAAAGCTGTCAGGGTGGTACCTTTTCAAAAGGTACACTTTTGTACCCTAATGTGTCCACTTTAAGTGCTAATATGTGCGTTTAAGGTGACATTGTACCTTTTGAAAAGGTACCGCCCCAGTGACAGCTTTTGTACCTTTATTTCTGAGAGTGCAGGAGAGCCAAAACAAAAATTTTACTATAGTTTGATCTGAATTTGTGTACTGGATTTCAATTGTTTATAATACAAATTTGTACACTCATGGATGACAGTACTTTTGCCTGTAGAAAGAGCTCATTAAGAGCTTTCATTTGATGATTTCACCAAAAATGTCCCTTCTGGTTCTCACCCCTCGATATTAGCAATGTTGAAAACCTGTGATACTTTTTTCAGGATTCTTCGATGATTGAAAAGTTAAATAAGAACAGCATTTATTTAAAATATAACTTTTATAACAATATACACTACCGTTCAAAAGCTTGAGGTCAGTATTTTTTTTAAAGAAATTAGTTTTTATTCAGCAAGGATTTGTTAAATTGATAGAAACAGTTGATAGTAAAGATTGATATTGTTAGAAAACATCTCTATTTTGAATAAATGCTGTTCTTTTTAACTTTTTATTTATCAATGAACCCCAAAAAGTACCACAGGTTCCAATAAATAAATAAAATAAAAATAAATTAAGCAGCACAACTGTTTCCAACATTGATAATAAATAAGCATATTAGAATGATTTCTGAAGGACCATGCATTGAAGAATGGAGTAATGCTGAAAATTCAGCTCTGAATCACAGAAATAAATGATATTTTATTAAAATAGTATAAATGTATATTAAATGTATATTATAAAATAACATAATATAAAATGATTCTTTATTAATATATGACAATTTGTAATTTATTTTCAATATATAACTTCTTTTATAAAAATATTTTAAAAATAGTTTTATTTTATTAAAATATTATATTTTTATATAAATAAATATCAGAATAAATTGGGATTACAAACATGCTTCGATGCAGAAATAAGTTACCATTTAAATAATATATGTATTTTTCACATTCAATTTAATTAATTAATTTTCTTAATGTATTGTGTGTGTATACACGTTAGCATATAAATAATATAAAAATTATTTTGTATTTTTATAATGTTTTTATAGTTAATGTTATAAAAAAAAACGTTTTAAAAGGCTTCATATTCTTAATGTATTTTATGTAGAGATATATAATAAATATATATTTTACTATTTATTTAAATGGGTCAAAATTTGCCACAGACATTCACCTCATTAGCTTTTGTTCCATATTCTCTTATGCAACCTAAACTTGCATTTGCTACTTGCTTTTGCTACATGTGACCCTCAAACACGTCAAGCCGTTGTTGTTTCACACTGCAGTTGCTGTCAATATCCCATCTCTACAATAAACCTGTTTTCTGTTCTTCCTTGTTTTATTGTCACACTTTCACAGCTGATGGGGAGAGAGAGGGAAGAGTGATTGATCCATCTCTGTGGTTTAGCATTAGCGGAGAGGAGAGATAGGATTGAGAGTTCAGTCTCTCTGAAGAGAATCAACTTCACTCTGGATTCTGAATTCTCAAACACAGACACTCAAAGAATTTAAAAGTAAGAGGTGAAGAGAGGGTCAACACTCCAACTTTCTTATTTTTTCAAAGATAGATAGATTCAAGGAATTTTACATCTCTCTATCTATCTATCTATCTATCTATCTATCTATCTATCTATCTATCTAATGTTCTGTCATTCTATTGTGTGTAGAGGGTAAGGTGTTCTCATCGAATGCCAGTTGCACCTTAGAGAAAGAGCAACTTCAGTGATGATTGAGCTGTCTCTATGAGATGTGCTGTTACAGAACAACAGACCTTTGTAAACCCTGTCAAAACATGACAAGAAGCCATTCCACATTTTGTAAAAGCATCATTGTGACGCTGTGAGTTCTCACCCTGATTAGTGTTCCAGTTCTCCATGACTTGCGAAAGGTAATACATGTAGCGCACACCCTTGGACCCACAGGCGCAGAGCTGTCAAAGCGACAATGAACAAAACACTGGGTTAAACTTTACAAATGCAACCTGATATTTTACAGATACACTCTACTACTTAAAGGGGTCATCGGATGCCCATTTTCTACAAGTTGATATGATTATTTAGGGTCTTAATGAAAAGTCTATAACATACTTTGATTAACAACACCCGTTTTACCAGGTTGTAAAACAACACCCTTTTTACCATGTCAAAAACAGCTCTGCAAACAGCAAGACATTTTAGGGCATGTTTCTTTAAATGCTAATGAGCTCTGCTCACCCTGCCCCTCTCTTTCGAGGAGTGACGAGCCGTTCTCATGAGACTGTTTACTTTAGCCGTGGAACTTGCTAACTAGCACATTATTAGGAAAGGCAATTTGCAAAGATTCATAAAAAACCTTATACTCACTTCTTCTGTAGATGAAGCTGGATCACGAATGATTTGTGCGAACATAGACGCATTTAGGTAGATCGGGGATCAGTGCTTTCACTTCAAAACAAATGTAATCCACTGCGTCTTCAGTGGCTCAGATGTCGGGAGTAAATGATGACTGCTATGTTCAATATTACATCCAACAACAAAACACTTCAATCACTTAGGAGACATTCTTGTCTAGGGTGACCAAATGCAGGACAGTCCCGAAATTGGGAGCTTTGTCCCGCGTCCTGCAAGACATAAGCTGCGTCCCGCATTTCAATTATGTATTCTGTATTTAATTTTTTTATCCCAGAAATTGAAATACCAAAATAAGAAATACATTAAAAACTGTGACTGGCATTTAAAAATCCATTTGCGCAGCCGTCATGTTGTCAAAATAACCAACCGACACCGTCGCAGAGAGGTTTTTGTTTTGTTTTTTTATGATGACGACTGTGTGGATGGTGCAAAGGATGTGCGGACCTCATCAAGTGCTCGAGTACCACCGATGGAAATGGTCGAGGACACACGGAAAAACACGGTATTCTCCTTTCATTAAATTTTTTTTATAAAAATCGATTGCAGCTTTCAGACACGACTTTCTTCTCATTTTAATAGTTTGTTTGAGGCGGTTTTTTATGGCGTTATTTTAATGACAAGTGTCCAGAGCGCATCATTGTAATGTGAGAGCGCAACAAATGTATCCGCTCGCAGGATTCTCTTCACTCTCACACAAAACAGATGCGCTCTCTCTTTCTCTCTCTCGATCAGACATTAGGTCTACGTGTGCGCGCTCAAAACTTATACTCTCTCCTGGATTTAATGTTGCCAGAAGCGCAACCTGGAGTGTGGGCAATGGGCATCCACCGGCAGAAACATACCGTAAATCGACGCATAAGACAACGGATGTAATGTAAATCAGTATTTAAACAGCATAACAGTAGTAAATGTATCTGTCTCACATGTGTCCCGCATTGTCCCGCAAAATCACATCTACTGTCCGCAACAGATCTATTGCCAGGTGGTCACCCTAGTCTACTCCTGCTCCGGCGTCGAAACAATAGCAGACTGATGACAGCTCACTCAGGGCAGGTCTAAGGTAAAACGCCAGTGTCAATCAACAATCTTGGGAGGGTCTGGGTCAGTGTGACGTCACACAGCCAAGAAGCTGAGAACAGCTTGATTTGAGAGGGGATATTATTTATAGAGATTAAAAAAAAAAACTGAGTGGATTTTTATCATTGTAGGGTGTATGTGTACAAACACTGCCAACACACATTTATGTTCAAACAACATGTAAAAGTGAATTTTGCATCCGATGACCCCTTTACTACTTAAATAAAAGTGCAGTTTATTTCTGTGATGGTGAAGCTGAATTTTCAGCATCATTACTCCAGTCTTCAGTGTCACATGATCCATCAGAAATCAATTTAATTTGCTGATTTGCTGCTTAAGAAACATTTCTTATTATTATCAATACTAAAAACATATGTGCTACTAAATATTTTGTTGTGGAAACCATGATATATTTTTACAGGATTCTTTGATTCAAAAGAACTGCCTTTAAAAGTCTTTACTGTAGCTTTAGATCAATTGAATGTGTCCTTTCTGAATAAAAGTATGATTTTCTTTAAAAAATCGTATTGATCCAAAACTTTATACGTTAGTCTAAAAACTTGAAAAAAAAATATTATTAAAAATGTGCTGCTTTACTGTCAACATGAAAATAGTTTCAATATTTAATGTTTTATTTTAATTAAGTTGTGAATACCGTTTCATGACACGTATTATAATAATTTCTATTTATTTATTTTAAAAAAAATCTCTCCCATGTTTTCTGCATCTCATCTCTACTGTGTCTTGGTGTACTAATGTAGTTTTTAAACATGGCATTGTGCACTATAAAGACTGTTTATGTTCCCCATTTATAAAGACTGGAATACAATGCACGACTTTGCACAGATTCAATCTGGAGGAGTCGATAGTTGCTACAAGCAATGGGTCAGTCTGAAGATTTTCAGTCTGAAGAGTTGAGTGATTTTACAAAAAAATCACATGGTGTGTGATTGGCAAGTTTATATTAGCTTCAGGCTATGATTCAATACAGTCATAGGATATCGAACTTGTTTGTTATTTTGAGACAATTTCATAACATTTGTCTTGTATCTCCACACACATTTTCATGTTTCTGTGAGCTTGTTGTGTTCAGAACGACTTCAAAATTGTGTGGTGTTTTCCAGCCTTAAGTTGCTTTGGATAAAAGTGTCTGCTAAATGAATAAATGTAAATGTCAACATTAAAAATGTCAAGGTGTGAATTTGGGCCCTTAAAATTGGATTGATATCAGCAGAGCTGATCCTCCCTATACGCAGAATACACAAGCTGTGTAGGGCCCCCGAAACACCAGGGGACCCCCTTGCTCTCAAAGATGTTTTAATTATAGTTTTGTTTTTGAGTTTGGCCAGCGGTTATTGAAAACATGAATGATCGTTTCTTTTAATGCGGTGCGCTGTCACCCTCTCTACGTAAAAATCAGTCAAATCATGTAACGTGAATGTCGTACAGTCTCTTGCTCGAGACTAAAAAAACGAGTTGAAAGCGTACCGAGCCGCGGAAGAGATACTGTTTCTCGAGCGCTTTCCGCAAGCGCGATTCGAGACGGAGTGAAACACGGACAAATGCATTACATCCATTCGTCCTTCCCAACCACCCCATCCCCCCCGCGCTAGCGACAAAGTTTTGCGTTGGGCCCCCAGAAGTCTAGGATCGGCACTGGATATCAGGCAGGTTCGGTATTTGGCTGCTTAGAATCAGCAGTCAGCCTCTGCTGGTAGATCTCGTAACTACACCATTTGGTTTCTCTTTTGAAGGCAATTCAGAATTAGCTGGTGTATTCTGAAGTCATTTTTTTGCAAGCCACATATACATTGCAAATATTTTGCTGAAGTAGATGTTTTACAAGAGCCCGGCTGTTTTTGGAGGCTTTTAAAAATGTGAAATGTATTTTTTGCTGTCAGAAGCCTTCGACATCAGGATAGTCACCTATTAAGGGTTTGTGTCAATTCTGGCATCAGTTAATCAGCATCAAGATGTCATTTTGGCTATAGAATGATTAGTCAAATGACATTTTATAGCTCATGTGAGTGGCTCAAAAAACTGAGCATGAGCAAAGATCCAAAGTTGTGTATTTTCGTAGGCATTGAGGTGAATAGGAATGTTCTCAGATATCCTTTTCTAGGTATTACAGACCTACTTGTTTAGAATTTAATATTTTAAGATGTAGATTTATAAAATAAATCCTTTTGACTTAAATTAATACAGTCAGTCATGCAGTGCAATATTATATGAAATCCAATTATATTTTTCTCTTCTCCTCTCATTCCCTATAGTCTTGATTTCCTAATCCAAAGAGTGACAATATGTGTGATCGACATAAATCTGTGTGTGTGTGTGTGTGTCTGCACTTCTATCTGTCTGAGAGCCCCTTGTGCCCCCGCTGCTAGATTTGGGTTAAGTGAAAATCACCCACCACTCGTCACACAGAATCTATCCCACCCTCCCGGTTAATATGGCTTTTATTCCATTTCCATTTTCATGGAGTCATTTTGCCCCGCTTTTATAGAAGGTCATAAAATATATAGTGAATTTTTTTAAGCATTCTGCATAACATTTACATTTTCTATTGTATAGATGTGATCAGGGGAAGGAGACTGAATAAAACATTCATGTCAGAGGCCATTTCTTCAGTGACATTTGAAGCTGTATCTATCATCTCTCTCTCTCTCTCTCTAGCGCAGGCAGGGGGACAAATGATGGTGCGGCGTTTAACAGCGGCCTCCGCGTATAAAATTCCTACTCTGCCTTCACATTATTGCCCGCTGGCTAGTCGATGAAAACACATTTTCCAGTGATAAGAGAAAAGTCAAATAGAAATGTCGCTTAGTTGTGTGTGGTTTGCGTGTATTAGTGTGTGTGGGTTTGTGAAAATTGAAACATGTCAGTGAAAAATACACATTTCAAAGATTCACCTTCTTGCTTTCATCACGTAACAGTAATGCAAAGCAGCTAGTCCAATGCCGTCATTTCACTTAGCGAGGATTTCAGTGTGATTTTAGCTTGAAGACACTGAAAGAAAACATAAAACTAAATGCATGCATGATGAAATGAAAAGCAATGTTAAAAATTTACATTTTTCAATTAGCCCTGTCATGATTTTTACAGCTCAGTAAAAGTCACCACATATATGAACCATATTTTGTAATCACTGCAAATGATTATAACATTTGCCACAAAAGTATACTCGACGTGAACTGATTTAATTGGTCTGAGTGGGCAGGGCAATCATTTTCAGAGGCTAAATGGGAAAAGCAACGTTCACTTATAAGGTCTATTATATTTACAAAACACTAGAAACAAAAATATATTAATTTTGACCAGATGGTTCCTTTCTCTTTAAAATAATCTAATTTCAAGTTAGGATAAATCATATGCACACAGTATATAGTATGAATGCATTATCCATAAATACACACACACACACACACACATGTTTGTTTTTTGGTTTAATCTCCATAGGCGTAATGGTTTTTATACTGTACAATCTGTAGTGCTATTGCCCTACACCTACCCTACACCTAAACTTAGCCCTCACAGGAGACTGTGTGCATTTTTAAATTAAAAAAAAAACACCATTTAGTATGTTTTTTAAGCCTTTTGAATTACGGGGACATAGGCAGTGTCCTCATAAAGCACCTTCAAATTGTAATACCTCTGTCATACCCATGTCATTAAACAAATTTTGTCCCCGTAAACCACAAAAACCAGTACACACACACACAGAGAGAGAGAGAGAAACTCACATTACACTTGTGTTCACTTGGGTATCAGTTAAACAAAAAGCACAACATTACAATTTTAAATATATTATGAAACCGTCTTTTCAAGTGTCTGTAGATTGTTTATGAGAAATTATATATGCAATTATTCTTTAGAGCACTAAACTAATTTGTCTCTCTCTCACACACACCTACACACACTAAGTGGTTCAACTGAGTTTTAGCAAGAAAAGTTGCTTTTTAATGTTATGTTTCATATTGTTCTTATTTTGACACCCACAAATCAAACGCAGTCCGTCTGAACTGAACCTATCGCTCACATACACTAACACATTTAATTGGTATGCCATAATGCATTTCCTATAATGTAATGTCATGTTAAAATTAAATCAGGAATATTAGTATTCAATGGCAAGAGGGTTTGGTTCTTTGTTCACAATTTTGCTGTAGATTTTCTGACTCATTTTGCCATAAACAAAGCAGCTGGGATTTCTAATATTGTAATAGCTGCTTTTTGTTACATAATTGCAATGTAAAAATGATATAAGACCTGAATTTACCCCCAAAAAAGTGGCTAATTTTACCTTACACTCAGCCGTACATAGAAATCTTTGCAAATATCACTTCATTTTGACAGTAACAAAGACCCAGTGCGCTCTCTCACACACACACACACAGTCAGTGTGAAGTAAATCTTGGTGTCTCCTTTAAAATGCAACCAAAATAAGCACTTCCTCCAGGTACTTTAGGTCCTCTCAGGTTTGATTAAATCAATGCACTAAAATGCAACAAAGGACACTGCAGAAAGACGCGAAAATAAGCAACAAAATAAGGAGAGGATCTCTCCTCTCCACGTGTGAACGCATATCATGGCAGACTCTTCTGAGGGAGGGGAGGAGTAACCACACACACATTTACGCACACACACTCGCTCCGCCATGCTAGTACGGAGGCTATGCTCTCGTCGCTGCTCTCTGACCCCAGTGGCAGTCCTTTCTTCCTCTACTGCGGTCTAGACTCACTCCCCCTCTCCACCAGTCAGAGCGAGGCTCTCGCCGCCTGCCTGCGCCGCTTTTCCCGCGTCTCACCGCCAGCTTCGCCGGAGGGTCTCCCAGGGTCGAGGGTCCTGCCCCTGGCCGGCTCCGAGTGCCACCTCTTCGGCTACCGACATCTGCATTCCCCGGCGTGCATGGAGCAACATCTTTAGAGGTGGGCGAGAGAGAAAGAGGGTCTTTCAACCTCTTCTGCTGTGTTATGCAGTCTGGAAATGTACGCTTAGACAGGGAGCGAGAAAAAAATAAGACACAAAAGGGTTAGAGGTGGCTTGTCATTGAGCGGCGGTGTCAGCGCGGCCACTCACCCAGGGAACGATCACCCTTCGCGGCAGGCGTGTTGGACACATTTACGCGCGACTTTGTGTGTTTTTAACAAGAAATGTCGGGGATATTGTAGTCGGGGGTGATGTAGGTTCAACTTGATCTCTTGTGCTCTCTCTCTGAAGAGTGTAGTCCGCACTTGAAGCATGATTTGCAGCCTTTATTTTGATCGTTCCCTCGCATTGTTCAGCCGGAAGCGGTAGAGTTGTGCGCAAATAAATATCACGCGGGGATGTAGACGTTATATATTAAACGCAACGGCAGGTTTTTACGCAGCTATGCTAGTGGTTGCTAGCTAGCTGAGGTGAGGAAAGCGATTTTTTTGCATAACACGTGGATTAATAAGGATGAATATTGTTTTATGCAGAAATTGAGCATTTTAAAAAAAAAAATGATTTACGTTAAACAAACTAGTATATCACCTGTAGAGTTATTTGTAATTTACTGAAAGAGTTTGCCGTGAAATCAAAGATAACTTAATGACAGATACGTGAAAAAAAAAACTGTAGTAGTATACAACATATCGTATAATGTCGTGTATGATAATACTTTTAAATTAAGTTAAAATGAATGTAATTATAATTATGGTTATTATTTGTATGTCATTAGTACAGTACTGTATATTTAAAAACAGTAATCATAACTAACGTTAACTATAATGTGTTACAGTCAAGTTAAAAAAAAATGAAATTAAGACTTGCAAAATAATACTTATAATAATTATAATAATAATAATAATGGTATGAAGTAAAGCTACAGAAATATTGAGGAGGGGACTGGGAAAACAAGATTCATAAATTAGACCAGACTCATAAATTATTCATCAATTAAACAAAAACATCGAATTGATTGACAGAATACTACTGACTAATTCTTGCATGTCCAAATCTACAGAACAAAATCCAAGAATTAAGAATTAATTTGCATCACATTTCAAATGCCTTCAGGCTTGTACATATTTAAATATGTTGTATTTAGTTATAATATGATTTTTACACACACCTGGCTGGTACAGTAGATAACATGGAGAGAGCAGGTTGTACGATGATGGGTTGTCTCATTAAATGATGTCTAGTAAGGTGTCAGCTAAATCTAGTGCGGTAAACCAGTATTTAATCAGAAACCAAAGCGGGTGTTCCTGTGCAGAATAAGTGATTATTATTTATGCATTCATTTAAACGGTAAATATTGTAATGGTCATTGTAATTATTTCCCATACATATATTATTTTCTTTTATTTGTATTATATTTATATATTTTTCAAAGAATAAAATACAAACTGACAGCAACATGCTATACAGTTTCTACAGTAAATATGTTCTAACATCTTTTTAAGTAAGTGAATGAAAGTTGTTTTGAGAGGGTTAGATTTTGTAGTTGGTTGTGGTTAACTGTCCCTCTGGAGATGTTGACTCGCTGCTCACCTTTCTGTTTCTCAGCTTTTCTGTTAAGTTTTGTTTTCAACACTTTTGCTCAGATTTTGTTGATTAGTCAGTTCAGTTGAGTTCTGGATCATGATACTGTTATATTGCTCAGTCATTCATCTGTCATTAGACATTGTGTTTAAGTTTTGGTTAAGTTTGCAGCTGGGGTTTGTGTTGATGATTTTAGAGGAGATTCTGAACAACTTTATTAGTGATGAGCATAAAGTTGTTTTTATCATAAATTTAAAGTGGAAATTATATGAAAATGATTATAAATTGTAATTTTGAGATGTTTGCCAGAAAAGCTTTAAATAATTAGGCAGATGTATTCTAGAAAATAAAATTGATATGCACTGTAAAAAAATCACTTAAGTGTGTGTTTATTGTAGTAACATCTAAATTAACTGTTTTTTCTTTACAAGACGAACATATACTTTAATATGACTAAATAAACCTAAAAAAAATACAGTCATTTTTAGGTAGAAATGTAATGATTGTCCTTTTTTTTTGCAGTGAATTACTCTTTACATTCATATAAAGAATATAAAACACTTCAATAAGATAATAGACATTCAAGCAAGCAAATATTGTACATAATTTAAATTTTACGCAATACATCTGCAGTTATTTAGTCATTTCAGTGTCTTCCCTTGTTTTACCATCTATTTTTTTTTTTCTATGTATTACTCATACAGTAATTTTATGCAATTGATTTCACATCATAATCTTTTTTCTGTCACTCTATCTCTACAGATAGTATCTCGTCCTCCATCTCGGCACTATCAAGGGTTCTTTTCTGCATTTAAGTGGTGGTTCTGAAGGATGCTGACTGTGTGGGTCGCTCCAGGGTCCTGGTGAAGTGTCTCATGTGTCACGTGGAGAAAGAATGGCCCACGGAATGCCGTCACAAGGCAAAGTGACCATCTCGGTGGACGAGTACAGCTCCAACCCCACGCAGGCCTTCACCCACTACAACATTAACCAGAGCCGCTTTCAACCGCCACATGTGCATATGTGAGTAACAAGGGACAATGCACAGAAATACAGTTCTGTTTGCTTTTTTATGCATTCCGTTTAGTTTAGTTTTTAGCTATTCTGTTTTGCACTCACTTTGAAATTAAGAAATGCATCAATTCATACTTTATTCCTGGTCTGTCAGGCTCGCAGTATCACAAAGCCTTATATGTCTAACATGGTGTTTGTTCCTGAATAAGCAAACTTTGTAATAGGTTTGGACTGCATCAGACACAAGATACCTTTAATAGCATAATGGTCTACGTGGGTCGGACAGAAATAGATAGTTACAGTTACGATTTTCAGGCTCTTGGTTTTTATATCGACCTCAGCTGTGGCACAATATTACATATTTTAGGTGAAATGTACACCGAACTCTTTGTCAAATACATTTTCATGCACTGCATTATGTGCAATTTAAAAACTGGATTGTTCACTCCACGTGTAGCAGTTTGTGGTTTGGAGGAAAAAGTCTTTGCAGCAGACATGTTGTTTGAGCATTATTCATTTTTGGGTAAGGTCTTCCAGACTGTTGAATATGATGATAAAATTACTACTGTAGCATGCTGGTGTTATTACAAAAGCTTTTACATCATTTCAATTCTTATTGTCCGTTTGATAGGCTGATAATTTTGCACGATCCGTTCAGTTAAAGTATAAACCGAGCCGTTTTAACACAGCATGTGTTTTTGAGCTGTAACATGATGAAGATTAAAAAGGCTGCATCATTATTTAAAGCCACTGGTTTTTGCATCACCCGCAGTTTAACGTACCGAGGCCTGTGATTCCTTTCTAGTATCAGCTCTGCTTCGTCCACTGCTTTCTCCTTAATCACCTCCTTGCTTATAGAGCAGTGTGTTCTGGGAAGGCAAAGGCTTGTTTAGATTGGGGAGATAATGATCATGTTTACCAGAGGCTAGCGTTGCTGGACATAAACACACACACAACTACACATTCGCTTGAAGAAACGGGGGACGTGTGTTTGCTTTCTAGTCAGCATGCACTGTGATTTGCTTTACTTTAAAACTGCATCATCTACCTGATCTGGTCCTTAAAGTCGGCCTGAAAAAAAAAAAAATCTGTGAAATTTATGGAGAAAAAAACTGTAGCTGTGGTTGCCTGAACTTTAATGTAAAAAAAATATATATGTTAGCAATATTCTCATATTGAATTTTTTTAATTGAATTTACAGTAAGCAATGCATATAATGTATAGCTGAAATAATGTTAATATATCAAATTACTAAAATCAGTTTTTTACCTTTATAATATACTGACAACCACCTTAAAAACACATATGGTCAAGAGAAGATGTAACGTAAATCCCTAATGTACATGACTAATAATAATAATAAAAAAAAAAAAAAAGAAACCGTAATTTCTGGGGAAACCCATCAAATGTGAGCTGTCACGCAGAATTCTGGGAATGTACAGTATGTGTATGTTTTTTTTTTCACTGAATTACAAGATGACTTTTTCTTTTGCACTTTCAAGAACTGTACATTTAACAGTATTTTACTGTAATGAAATATCCCATTAGAGCTATTACAGCTTTTCACTATAGAGAAAGGGAATTTTTACCGATAATTTTGTTAGTTAATTTAAACGGTACATTTTTAGATTACCTGGGAAACATTTTTTTTTACAGTGTGACCTGACATTCGAAACCTGTTTTAAATCCGTAATATATTTATTTGTGAATTGATACAACAACAAAAAATATGTAGGATTTGCTATTGTCCATTGGGAGTAGGGTTGTAACGGTATGAGATTTTCACGGTATGATAATCATCTCAGAAAATATCACGGTATACGGTATTAAACAATCAAAACAGGTTTTTTTTTTGGTTGACAGAGCATGTGTTTATTCAAATTTCATGAATCAAAATTTCATCATTGATTATATATTAGTTTAACAACTTATATTCATCATTAATAATTCATAACAATTCAGAAATTCTGGTTTGACAATTTTTCTGGATTCTGTACTTTTATGATATAATACAAATATACTATCAAAAATGGTGGTAATGAAATTAATGCATAAAGCTTTAACAATTTAATTAATGCTTTAAAATGTAATCAAATTAAAATAACTTTTATCCTTTTATGTTTTCGTAAAGGGCTGCACAACACTAATTTACCAAATAATAATGAGGGGGAAATTATAATTATATTAAATAATATATTCCTTAAATGTTTCTATAAATTATTATTATTATTATTTTAGAAGTAGGCTACATTATAGTAGCTACAATCGTATTCTGTCAATTTTTTCGAGTTAAAAAGCGGACTTTTATTTTGACGGGTTGTAGTGAAGAGCTTTGAGTGTCAGTGTATTTGACAGTGGTTTTCTCAAATAAAATGATGAAAGGATTATTAATTGTTCTCTCAGTGTCAGTGAGGCTCTCAGTGTTTGTGTTCACGTCTTCAGATAGTGAGACAGCAGGCGCTGTTAAACACTATGAGCGGCGCCAGCGCGCATACTTGAGTATGTAGTACACGACACAACGCCGCTCATTCATTCACAGAGAGACGCGCAAAACAAACAGATTCTATTTTTATATAGCAGTGTTTTTGCGCTTTAATAATCACAGACACTAGACCATGTTGTGATTTGACAGCTCTGTGTTTGATTTATTCATCAATCCATCAAATCGCACATTTTATGTGACATCTGCATTGTAAATTCATTGTCATGACTGGATTCTGGGATTCACTCCGCATCACGGAAATCATAAGGCTTTAACCTTAAGTTATAAATGGGACATAACTGTATCTGCACAGAGGATGGTGTTCTGAAATATAGGTAAACGTGTTCGATGTGTTTCCTCTTTTTGCAGCCGCTTTGCGACCACAGTTTTTGCGAACTCTGTCTATCCTCGAGGACAAATAAGCGTTCGTCTTTTCTATATCCCAACGTATTCACATACTGCCAATTTTAACTTATATTTCGACGTGGGATAGAGATTCGAGATAACGGCCTCTGTCTCTGATGTTGTCTCAGCTGTATGTGTGGGTGGAGCAAGAGAACAGTTAAGTGGAAAGTTGTTGCCTAGGCGCAGGTGAGATTCTGCGTCTTTTATTTTCTCCCAATACCGTAGATAAGCAAATGTACACGATATGATAATCGTACGTGTTTATATCGTGGTATATCGTCATACCGGTATATCGTTACAACCCTAATTGGGAGTTAGTCTTTGTTGCAGTTCCACGCTAGAGTTTGCAATAAAATTTAAAACACTAGCTGGCTGGTTGATGTCAGCTAAGAAAGAAAGCTGCTTCAGAGAAAGATTATATTTTTTTTTACTCTGGAATAATATAGATGAATTGGTGCACTACACCAGGAACATGGTTTAACAAACCGGCTCAGTTTGGATTTCACGCTGACTTCATGCAGCCCTCGTGTAGGTGGTTTAGCAGGGAATTTCGTGACGCTACACAGTAGATGTGTGTTCAGACGATCGTGGCCGTGACCCAGTTATGCACATGGCCCCTGTGCATCGACAGCAATTACCCTCGTTAAGGCTCGCCAACGTGACCTCAGGAGTCAGAGGAAGACTTAGGAAGAAACGTTTTTCTTTTGTGCAGCACTCTGGCCAAGAACTAGCACGTTTGTCAGTTTTGGTTCCCTCCCCTTTCTTTTAGGCACCTATGTTTTTTTTTTCTCCTCTTGTTTGCATGGAACAAATTCACAGCAACAGAAAGCATATGCTCTGGTGCTAGTCATGTCGTGTCAACTACATGAGCTTGTGAGATTTTTGGGAAGATTTATGGAAAGGAAATGCTGAGCACATTGTTTAACAATATCTAAAGCTAAAAAAAAAATAATTAATTTTTAAAGTGTTTAAAAGGCAGCACTCGATTAAAACTCTTCTCATCCACAAAGTTTTTGTGTAGATAATTTCAGCCTCAGATTTGCATTATTTTGCTGTTTTTCTAGAGAGAAATTACTTAAGAAATTAAAAATTTAAAGTTTGAAAATGTTGATTGTTTCAGAATCTAAAATACTGCATTGTGATTTGATCTTTCTTGCATTTATTTGCATACAACATTGCATGGTCGTCTTTATTGTGCTTATTTGCATATTGAAATGTGATTGGTCTTTTCTTTATTGCATCTATTTAGCCACATAGCTATCTTTGCACTGAAGTTAACGTTACGTTATATGTTTATTTTCAATGAGAAATTTCTGATGCAGCATTTATGCAGAACCAAAACTCAGATCCCAAATTACCTAAAGCTTGAACTATTCTTTTGCTGCCTTGTAAGCACTGCTAGTCTAGTCTAGTTATATTTTTTTATATACTGTCTCCCCACATCCTTTTTTATTTGTTCCCTCTCTTTGTTTTCCTCTCCCTATCTTCTTTGTGATTGAAATCGGTTGTTCACCTGCTCCCTCATTACCCCTCCTCCCCACAGCCACCTTCCACCTGAAATTGGTTGTTGCCTTTTTTCTTTTTAACCTGATCTTACAGAAATAACTGAGCACGGCCCGGCAGCTCCTGTGCCTTTATTTCTCCAGCCCTCTTTAATAAGAGTGTAATTGATCTTTGGCTCCGTTGCCCTGCTCTTTAATGTGCACGTTTTCAGGCCTGAACAGATGCCAGCCTAAAAATACTCGGCTGTTCAATACAGAGGAGATTGATTATGAAATCACAAAGAGAAAATGGAAAAAAACAATAGTCCTATTTTCGATAGATTCATCAATGGGATAATGCTTTAAGTAGTGAATGTGAATTTGCAATCTGAATTGAATGTGATATAAAATGCAAAATTCCAAGAAAACATGCAGCATGTCCAATGAAGACTGATTCACAAGCAAATGACTCTTATGAGCTGATTCATCATTGCTAACTTGATTAATTAAAATTAATTAATAAATTTTGCTGGGAAAAATTGCAATATTGTGCACTTCATTTTTACATTTTGTCTTAAGTCTGCAAGACTGAACTATCACTCTCGTTTCCCCCCTCTCTTTCTCTCTCTCTCTCTCCTTTTTCATTGTGTGGCTCTGATCGGCTTCCTTTAGCCTTGTTAATTTCTCAACCTTTGAATAATTAAAATGCTCATAAAAGTGCGAAGCGTTTAAGAATTTCAACTCGACGTTCATTTTATCCCCGCCACGGGAAAGAGGGTGTTCATTTCGAGTTAAACGAATGCAGCATGCTTTCTAGCGCACAAACAAACCACAGACTTTTGTATCCGCTTTGAATTCAGTTGTTTGAATTACGTCATGTATTTATCTTGTTGTTGGACAGGAGAAAGAAGAATATTGTTGCTTTACGAAGTCTGTTTCTCTTTTCGTTTGAAAAAATCATTGCGTTTTTTTTTTCTGTTTTTCCATTGATGAAAGGCATGCAGAAAATTCCTCTTCTAAAAGAGGATATGGTGACTAGCCTAGTTCAGATGCATTGACATGCTGTGTACGAGCAGGTTTTACCGCACCTTTCTTTAGAGATTTATGTTTGGCACATTTACGTTGTCTTTCTAAAGCACATGAGTGACAAACGACAGGAATCGAGTGCAGTACGTACGTTCGTGTGCGCATCCGTGTGTGATGCATGTAATGGAAGTGCATGGGATTGAAAATATTGGAACTAGCGGGGCTTTGCGTGGACTGTAATTGCAGTAAGCACTCTAGCCGGCCTCCGTAATGCAGATGTCCCGCAGAATTAAATCAGAACTCTCTCTCGTTCTGGCGGTTCCTCAGAAAGGCCTGAACTCTTTCTTTCAGGGGGATCTGTTTTAGCTTGTGTGTGTGTGTGAGGGTTACACAGGACTTCCCAAAGCCTTTGAAATGAGAGAACCCTTGATTAAACTCACACAGCTTCTGTCCGCCGAGGCAGCCACTGCACAAGGTCACGGGGGTCAAGTGACAATTGACATTGGGCAGGTCTGGGACAGGTCTGTACGTTTGAAGGTTGTTTGTTTTTTTTTAAATTTCAGCCCAGGCGACTGTGCACTTCCCTTCCAGACAAACGGCACTGTGGCCCGTACAGAGACAGAGAGAGAAGTGAAGATCCTGCTAAATCGATTGGCTAAAATTTCCCACTTCTGTCACAGATAAAGGACGTCTGACTTGCTAGTTCTGAATAGATTATTCGTTAAGATTAGATTGCCCTCATACTCTGCTTTAGATGTCACGGTGTACTGCATTGCATGCTCTGTAACTTTTCCTTCAATTGGTTCTGTAAGATTGAAGGAATCTGTTTTATAACAGCCACTTCAGGATTAACTGTTTCAGCTCTACAGTCTGCAGTGTTAAAACATTCTGAATCACAGAAAGTGTGCTTAGCTCTCCAAGGCTACATTTATTTGATCTGCACAAACGGTAATATTGTAAAACAATATTACAATATAAAACAAAGTTTTCTGTTTTAATCCGTTTTAAAATTTGATTTATTCCTTTGATGGCAAAGCTGAATTTTCAGCATCATTACTCCAGTCTTCAGTGTCACATGATCCTTCAGAAATCATTCTAATATGCTGATTTGTTAGTCAAGAAACATTTCTTATTATTATTATTAAATATTGAAAACAATTGTGCTGCATAATATTTTTGCTTAAGATTCTTTACTTATGAATAGAAAGTTCAAAATAACACATTTTATTTGAAAAATAAATCTTTTTTAAAAATTACAAATGTCATTTTTGAACAATTTAATGCATTCTTGCTGAATAAAAGTATTAAAGGGTTAGTTCACCCAAAAATGAAAATTAGCCCATGGTTTACTCGCCCTCAAAGCATCCTAGGTATATATGATTTTCATCTTTCTGACGAATCCAATCGAAGTGATATTAAAAATTAATCTGGCTCTTCCCAGCGTTAGAATGGGAGTAGGCAGGTGTTTTTGTTCAACAGTCCAAAAGTAGTCAAATAAAGCACGCGCATCCATAATTAAATGTGCCACACACGGCTCAACTGGGGGGTGAACAAAGGCCTCCTGTAGTGAATCGATGTTTTTTTTTTGTAAGAAAAATATCCATATTTAAAATGTTATAAGTACTTTTTTCTCACTTCTGCTGACTGTCATACGTGCAAGCTGTTCCGGCGGATGACGTATGTGTAACGTGCGCGCACGCCTCTGAGATGCTAGTCTCGTGAGTTTGTTTACAGGAGCAAAGGAAGCAAAGTTTCCTTACTTTAGCAAAGGAAAACACCCACCTACTCCCATTCTAACGCTTGGAAGAGGCGTTAGAATAGCAAGGATAATTTTTAATATAAATTCAATTGGATTCGTCTGAAAGAAGAAAGTCATATACACCTAGGATGCTTTGAGGGTGAGTAAAACAAGGGCTAATTTTCATTTTTGGGTGAACTAACCCTTTAATTTCTCTTTTTAAAAAAATCTTACCGACCCCAAACTTTTGAACAGAAGTCATTAATGACAATAATATGCTATATTTTTTTTTATCAACGTATACTATTTGAGTAAGTATAATTGATAAGTATATAATTAATAGTTAATGTTTATTACACATTACGGTATTGTCACCATTTTTATAGAAGCAATGATCCACTGGAAGCTGTGCAATACAGTGTTTTTTTTTTATTATTATTAGTTTTTACCACACTTCACATCATGCCTAATAACATTATTTGGCTTATTGTTTTATTTTACACACATTATTTTTTTATTTTTTTTTTTCAGTGGTAAATCTGAATTATATTTTTTGGTAAAGGGCTGAAAATTACATCAAAACATGAAAAGTTGAGAGGTTGGCGGAATATGAAATGAAACTGTAATTTTAATTTTAAATAGATTTTAGACTTACAATACATCAGATTTTTGAATAATAAGTAACACAACCTGTGGAAATACACAGTGGTTTGTAAAATGGCTGCAAATTGTCATGTTCTAATTGAAATGTTTGTTCATGAAGTGTTTCCTTATTCATCCTCATCCTCCTTCCTGTTTTTCCAGCTTCTCTCTTTCTCTCTCTCGCTCTCTCGTTTTTATGCTCTCTGTGTTAGTCTGAAGTTTATTGAATTAGCGCCGACAGCTGAGAAGCACAAGATAAGATAGAAACGCTGTGTCTCTCTCTGTCTGAAATGGATTTCATTGCTATGTATGAGGGAAGGTGGTGGACTGCACGTACGGCTTGATGTTTCTTCACCAATAGCAGTACAATCCGAGCCGCATGAGTGGAAAAGCCAGTAAATATTTGGCTCCTCTTGATGATTATCATTATAATTTTTATTCTTTGGCCCTGGTTCATGGAGCTTCCTGCCCCTGCTTGTCTTACACACACACACACACACACGTGGCCCTGAGTGAGGCAGATAAGACTGAAAAGTCCATTTCCTGCTGCAGATCAGTGCAGTGGCGGTGCTATCCGCATCAAAGGCTTGACTGCAGGGCACTCTTTTCACAGCCCTGTGCCCCACATCTACAAAACACGGCCCTCTGAAATATTCATACTGTACACAGAGGGTTCAATCTCTCACTCCGACTCTTTCCATCGGTCACTCTCTCACCAAATTCCTATATTAAAGAAGGAATCTTTCCATGGCGGGATAGAAATGTGAAATATTTCCTTGCAGTCTGTGCAGAGCTCTGATTTATCCTTCTATGAAGAAATTGCACGTCTTTTAATGGCAATATGTTTTTTTTTAGATTTGACTGATATAATTTTCTGTCTGTCTGTCCATCCGTCTATCATATTTTTGATGTTGTCATATTTGTGAGGTTAAATCAATAAACTATTCCAGTAATTATAATTGTTGTTTCAAAATTAACATTAATATAACATTTTTATCATACATATATCCATCATATTTGTGACCCTGGAGCACAAAACCAGTCATAAGTAGCACAGGTATATTTGTAGCATAGCCAACAATACGTTGTATGGGTCAAAATGTAAATTTTTTCTTTTATGCCAAAAATCATTAGGATATTAAGTAAAGATCATGTTCCGTGAAGATATTTTGTACATTTCGTACTATAAATATATCAAAACTTAATTTTTGATTAGTAATATGCATTGCTAAGAACTTCATTTGGACAACTTTAAAGGCGATTTTCTCAATATTTAGATTTTTTTTGCACCCTCAGATTCCAGATTTTCAAATAGTTGTATCTCAGCCAAATATTGTCTGATATTGCCTAATAAAACATACATCAATGGAAATCTTATTTATCCAGCTTTTAGATGATGTATAAATCTCAATTTCAAAAAAATGACCCTTATGACTGGTTTTGTGGACCAGAGTCACATTTTTTATATATATATATATATATATATATATATATAAAATATTCTATATAAAATAATTCATTTATTAATTCATTTATTTTTATTTATTTATTTTTTGAAAACAGTTGATTTAACCATCAATAGATTTTGACCTCAAAAACCAATGCCAAAATACCATCTCATTTACCAGATATATTGATCTACAATTAATTGTTTGACTGGATTTGTCTCCATTTTGTAATTTGATAATGATTTAATTTACATTAGCAAAGAGTAATATTAGTAAAATAAATGTTTCTGACTAACGTAAGAACCCAGATAATGGGCATCTGATGTTAATTAGCAATTGGAGCACTGCCTTTAAACCTGTAGACCAGAGGTCAGGCTCTAAATTAACCGCCTATTGACCGGACAATCATTATGTCATAATGAGTGCTGGGGTGGGGGACGCAGGGTCTAACGTAATTATTCTTTCTTCTCATTGGACAGCAGGTGTCTCTGTGCTGTAAAGCACATTGACTAACATTTCCTCTGTATGAAGAGTGGGTGGGATCACAATGTATATCTGGCTATATGAATGTTGATGGAAATAGTCTGGTTCAAAAAGAGAAGCTTAATTCTGAGAGAAGTGGATTTTAAACCCATTTTGCGCTGATAATGGATGCAATGTTCACATATAGACTGTTAGATATAATCTGGAAAAGTTAAAGTGTCATTTGTTTAATGCAACACAGCCAATCAGAACATGTTTAATGTACTGTTAAGTGGAGCAGGATTTTCGACCAATGAGAGTGTGCAGTGGGCGGAGCTACCCAGCACAGCATACACAAATAGAAACCAAGCAACCAAAAAAATGTCAGTCATTTTTAGCTCTGATTGTGACTTGATTGACACAAAAAACTATGATTTGTATGGCAGATATACCTTTTATCGGATATCTTTAATCACTTGTCACTTTATTTCTTCCCATGAGGACTGAGGGTGCCATGTTAACTGTGCTATAAAAGGAAAAAAAGTCCAAATAGAAACCAGCTAATTGTTCCCTACCTCATTTTTGACCTTACAAACAATTGTGGCTGCTATTTACAAATTTTAGGTTATTTCTTGTAACAAAAGCTAAAGGAAGGAAGAGAGATCCACAAATAGCATGCGTGTGTTCTGCTCTCTGAAGTAGATGAACTGTGGCTGTTTTTGAAGCTTTGATACGGTTCAATCGTTTGTTGTTCCTGAAGGTTAAAGAATCAAGTGAGCGCTGTCAAATAGAGTATCTTTGAACAGAAATCAAAACGCTTTCCTGTGCAATATGACACATGTATCCAATAAAAGAGCCGCGGTGCATCCGGAGTCTAAACGTGTGTGTTTTATAAAGGTCTTTTCCTGGCATGAGGAAGCTTCTCATATCTAAGTGTTGTTTTTACCATACTTTTACTGTGGATTCGAACGACGGTGTCTTTATTCACTCAGTTTCCTTTTTTCAGTTTCACACACTCTCAATCTCTCTCTCTCTCTCTCGCTCTCTCTCTCTCTCTCACACACACACACACACACACACACACACATTCCAGTTTTGCTCTAATGCAATTTCAGTGGCTCCATAAGCCCCTGGTCCGAATAATCCTTTCTATTCTCCCCCCGCCTAATGAATATTTAAAAGACTGAGTGAATATTTAAAACAATGAGCAAATATTCAAAAGGCTCCATCCGGTCATGGCTATATTTGTGGCTGTGGTGATTTTGGTTTTCTTTTAGAAAGCTAAGCACCTTGAGTAAATGTTTTGTCAGGTAAAAATGTGCTTCATGTAAATAAATTGGTTTTATTCAAGTAGAAATATATTTAAAAATCAATGAATCAACCAGTTTTTAAGGGTCAGGAATACTGTTTCTCCGGCTTCATGCTTGATGTTCACTGGCTTGATTTTCATGTACATTTTTTAAAATGTTAATCATTAAAAGTTAATCATTCACAATTCATAAGAAGTGTATTAAGAAAGCAAATGTCCATTTTTATTTCATGGTGGCATTAAAATGTTGGTTTGCTTGTGAAACGAATCCTGTGAGTCGCGTGTTCAGGTGACAGCGAACCGACAGATACGCAGCTCTGTTTCCATGTGGAAAAACCTTGTTGACTCTAATAGATTCATATGACTGTGTGTGTGTGTGTGTGTGTGTGTGTGCAGGCCACAGAGTTCAGCACGCCAGCCGCTTCCATAACTAGATCTGTCGAGTCTTTTATATCTCCGTGGCTGGCCTGACCACCACAGACCACATTTAATCAATACTTGTGTGTGTGTGTGTGTGTGAGTGCGCGGGCCTGCTTTTATTTACTGCATTGTGATCAATAACAAATATTATTTTCTGTCTGCCTGTTTCTCTCTCTCTCTTTTTTAACGTGTCATGATTTTCTGTGCAGGTGGTTCATTTCAGATATGACTCGGTCATATAAATGTAATCACAATTTCGACAGATGCACGAGCCAGTGACGATGGAAAATGGGCGGCTTTTTCTTTCCTCCTTTTTCTTCATTCTTTCGTTTTACTTTGTGTTTGTTCTTCCTTATGGATGTCTCTGTATATTTCTTCTTTTTCTATCCGTCGTCTTTTTTGTTGACTCACTATTTGCCATTCTGCGCTATTTTCTTTTCTTTCATTTGAGTCTATTCTCTTTTATTTACAACTGCTTAACATACTTGTTTTCCTTAATGGAATTGTGTGTGTGTGCGTGCGTGCGTGTGTGTGTGTGAGAGAGAGAGAGAGAGAGACAGAGAGCATGTGTGTTGTGCACAACGGCCCACCTCCCTTCCTAAGGTCCTTTTATATTTTTAGTCGGACAGGAGATGTAAGTGTTAATTAGAGAGCCGAGGGCTTTTTGTCGACTGACAACCCTTTTAGTAATGAAATAATAGTGGGGGGGGGAAAGTGCGGCTTATTGCACGTTTCTGACTTCAATTACAGCCAAGATCCTTTTTTCATTCCTTTTGAGTTATAGAGGAGAATTTCTTCCACCCCGCTCCCCCCACCTCTCCCCCCAAACTATCTTTGGGAAAATAAATAAAAGGATGTTCAGACAAGAAGAGAGTGATTCTCTTAAATAGACATCAAATGTGAGAATTTCTGAAGGCTGCTTTCATTTTCAGAGCTTCTGCAACAAAGGATTCTGCTCTAGTTTTCACTTTTTCACAAAAGCTGTGAATGCAAATGTGAAAATGTTTTTGCAACAACAGTTTTTTTGCATTCCAATTCCAAAATATCTATCTATCCATCTGTCTGTCTGTCTATCCAACTATCCATCTATTAGTTGTTCTATTTGTCTGCCTACCTACATACTTAAGTTATGAACGTAAACTAAATTTTATAATGATGTTAAGATTTCAGATTATAAGAGTATAATTTATATTTATTTTTATATTTAATTTGTTTAGATATATTTATAATTAATACAAGAATATTTATAATTTATACATATTATTCAAAAAGTTTGGGGTCAGTAAGATTTTTTTTTTAAGAAAAAAATAATACTTTTATTCAGCAAGGATGCATATAAAATTGATCAAAAGTGACAATAAGGACATTTTTAATGTTTAATAAATTCTGTTCATTTGAACCTTCTGTTCATCAAAGAATCCTGAAAAAAATAATTTCCACAAAAATAAGCAGCACAGCTGTTTTCACCATTAATAATGATAAGAAATGTTTCTTGAGCAGCAAATCAATGATTTCTGAAGAATCATGTGACACTGAAGAAAGACTGGAACAATGATGCTGAAAATTCAGCTTTAACATTACAGAAATAAATTGCATTTTAAAATATATAAAATAGAAAACAGCTAAAATTCTAATAGTATTTCATAATATTACTGTTTAACTGTATTTCTAAACAAATAAATCCAGCCTTGGTGAATATAAGTGACTTCTTTCAAAAACATTACAAAATCTTACTGATCCCAAACTTTAATGGAAGTGTATGATAAGAAATGTGGTTAAATTTCAATATCACTTAATGAATCCAGTTCCTTAGTGTTTCCGTCACACATGGATCTGTTATAGACCTTTGCCACTACAGTGATCCTTCATTCACTAATTTTTTGGTTTGTTCTGTCGTGTTAGGAGCATAGCAGTGACAGATTGATTTTAAGCACGTCGCTGAGCTCATGTACTTCTGTAACTAGCCAGCTAGCAATTGTGTACAGTTATTTCTGCTGATTTTCATGCTCATAAAATACCCTCCTTCTCTTTCTCTCCCTCCATCTGTCTCTCTGTGGCTTACTCTCGCTCTCAGGGTGGACCCCATCTCGTACGACAGTCCCAAGCCGAGTGGCCACACGCGTTTTGTGTGTGTGTCGGACACACACTCACGGACAGATGGCATCCAGATGCCTTACGGGGACGTTCTGCTGCACACGGGGGACTTCACCGAGCTGGGCCTGCCCTCGGAGGTCAAGAAGTTTAACGACTGGTTAGGTAAAGAGCTGCGATTAACCACCGTTTAACCCCTTGCATCACAGCTGACCCTCACACACTCGCAGGGTTTAGCGACGTGTGAAGTGGTGGTGACAGGTTTTAGTGACTGAAGCTTATGGTCAGGAGAGGCTGAGTTTCTCCTTACGGCATCCGTTACAATAACAGAACGTGTTTAGTGGGCTGTGTTACTGAATCTTTTTTTCTGTTCAGTGAGGAATTCTGGGTACTCCAAGTCATTTTGTGAGATTTTTTTTATGCTAGATTTGGGTTTGTCGAATTATGATTTAATTTTTCTCAACCTTTTAACTTTGAATTTGGATGCATGGAAGTATTTCTCTTCTAAAACAAAACGTGCTTATCTAGTCATTCTACAGTGCCATTCAAAAGTTTGTGGTCAGTAAGATTTTTTTATTTGTTTTTCATGGATCAATACTTTTGTTCAGCAAGGGCACATTAAAAGCTAAAGTAAAGATTTTGCTAGAAAAGATTTCAAATAGATGCTGTTCTTTTCTAATGAATTTTCTATTGATCCAGAAATCCAGGAAAAAAAAACATTTCATGGTTTCACAAAAATATTAAGCTGCACAACTGTTTTCAACATTGATAATAATATTATTATTATTATTATAATTATTTATTTATTTTTAGCAGCAAATCAGCATATTAGATTGATTTCTGAAGGATCATGTGACACTGAAGACTGGAGTAATGATGCTGAAAATTGTGCTTTGCATCACAGGAATAAATTATATTTTAAAATATATTCAAATTGAAAACAGTTGTTTAAAATGGTAATCGTTTTTACACATTATTACGTTTTTTACTGTATTTTTCATCAAATAAATTCAGCAATGGTGAGTGTAATTTTACTACTTTTAAAAACATTTTTATAAACCGTAAACAACAAACTTTTGAATGATAGTGTATCTGTGCCACTGTAGCTCAAACTGATTGATTAATAAATATTGATAATCCAGAATCCTTTGATTTTATATTTGTTTTTATGTAATTTTTATTCCGTAATGCTGTCTACAGTAGAATTCTCCAGTGTTGCATCAGTTTTTGAGACTGTTTACTAAAACAGACCAATAAGCCACACTTCAGCGACAGTAAAATTAAGAAAATCCTATAATTAATTTTATCAACTAAAATTAAGTAATGTTAAAATTAACTTACTATGTTGTTATGGAATGAAATGCAGTATTTTACCCCAAAATTTAAAATTTACAAAACTATATATATACATACGATCAGAAACCAAAAATGTAAGTTTAAATTAGTAGGCAAGAGAATACATCTAAATGAGTCTTTGATTTAACAGTAATAAGTTGTTTAAATGCACAAATGAAATTAATATGAAAAATATATTTGTGTTAGTAAATAAATGCAATTTATTTCATATGGACTAGGACAATAAAGTGGCAGGAGAAACGTTTTCAGTGTAGACGGCTCTGCTTATTATAATTGGTGAGATCTATTTTTATCTTTTTATCTGGTGTAGACATAGTGTAAGAATTATTTAGTATTTTCTACAAGACATTCTAATTACTGATTCATAGGAGAGCAATGGAACTTCATTAGCAACTAATTATGCTTATTTATGTAGGGTTAAATTCAACATGATTTTATGTGTAGGAACAATCCTCTGAGAAAAATATGTAGAATACCGATGAATAAAAAGCTGAAAATTGTGAATATCACAATTTTCAGCTTTGTTTACTTATTCTATCTAGAGGAAAGATTAAAGATTTTGTTAATGTTTTACACAAATTGGTATTAAATGTTAGGTTTTAGGAATCCTTAGCATAAATTGCTATTTTATAGGCAGTTGTCTGCTAATTAGCAGTATATTAGATAACCAGCTGTCAATAGCTATTGAAAAAGTACATTTCCAGACAAAAAAAAAGTATGATTTGTTTTTGACAAAGAGCCCCAGATCGTAGCCAGCTTGCAGTACGGTGACACACCGTGAGATTGATAGATTTGAGATTGAAACATCAGTCCTGACTTCCATAACTCTTGTTAATATATCTGTTTGGAAGCCCTTGATGCGTGACGTGCTCTCATTAGTTTGAGCTGTAGTACAGTGTAACACACACACAATCTGTTATGCAGTGTGTGTTAGCATGCATGGAGTTTGTAATTTGCATAAGTCTTGGCTTTGGTAATGCATTCCAAATCTTATTGTATTCTAGGAAATTCATATTTTAATGTGTTTTCATTTCAGTTAGAAAGTCATAAAGTTCTTGGTATTTGAACTGTGGGTTATTTGAGTTTATATTTAGCTTTTATATGGTATTTTTTTACAATGTATATTTTGTTTATATATTTCTTTCATATGGTATTTCGTTTACTGACGATGACTGAAAGAAATAAAGATCAAAATTATAAAACCACTCTTTTTACTACTCTTTTCAAAATACTATGGTATTACCATAGTTCATGTCCAAAAATATTTCTTAGTGATGTTTGAGTTGGTTTCTTGAAGAATTGTGTTCTTAGAAATGTAGTTAAGGAAGTTTCTGTATTGTTTTGATCATGTATGTGGTAAATCCTGGACCTCAAGTCCTATTTGATCCTGTGCTTTGGTTGAGGTGTAGATCAAAACACATGTGATTAAATCAAACGCTTGCCGACTCTGACATCCAGAGCTCTGTTGGCGCCAGGGAGTCCCAGGCTGAGGGTTTGGGATGTTGGCACCTGATGCAGTCATAAAGAGATCACACTGAACCGTGAAGCCGCTCACACCGCTGACCTTCAGGCCAGTGAATCTGGTGTATTGTCACACTGTTTTTATGTGTATCCATGTGGCCTCTCTACATGAGCCGTGCGCCACAAGCAATATTCAGTGTTAGAAAGAAACTAAATATAAGTAAAAAGTACTAAAATTGCAAAATATATATATATTTTATATTATAACACTAGTTCAGCTGGTTTCAAAATAACGCTTTTTGATGCCAGTATTTCAGCCAAGTAGCAATTTAGCAAGCATTGCGAAACATTTTTGTGTCATGCTGTATTGCAGTTACTGTAGCAAGTACACGAACACAGACACTTCCAACTATGCAAACTCAATATCGTGCATAATTGCTTTCTGAATGTGTCAGACCATGCAGTGACCAGAAATGGTTGTATTCTCAATTGGTTTTCTGGCCAAAATTAGCATAAACTGTCGGTTTTCTCTTTTATTTGAGCAATGATTTAAAGAAAATATTACTAACAAAGTTAGTTAAAAGTCAATACGGTTGCAACTTGGTTTGATTCAGTGAATTGGTTCATTCAGAAATTAGATTAACTGATTCATATCATATATAGTTTTTGCAAAATTCTTTGCAAAATGTCGAATGTCTTTGTACTACTCTTTTCTTTGTTTACTTGCATCTCATTATATTATTTGTATTTTGATCAAGTATCATTTAGTATCAAATACTAAATGATAATATTGGGCCCACAAAAAAATTGCTGCTTTTTCTAATTTTTTTCTCCAATATGTTGTCCTCATAAATACCTTCAGCATAGTAAGATACTTGTGTCTGAAGCTTATAGAAAAGATGACTATATTTAACTATTGGTTGGTCATTTAAATAACAAGTAACTTAAATCTTGGCACGTTGCAATTTCAAAGTAGTTTCTGTGACACTCGTTTATGTATTTGCAAGAGCCTGATTTTTGATGTCACAGGCTCTTAGTTTGTCCTTCGCACCGTCATTCCATCCATACATACTCCCGTGTGAAATAGTACATCAGAAGGGAAGAAACGGAGAGAGCTGTCAGCAATCTTTCCATCCCTCCATCTATCAACGTACTTGACGCCACCTTTTTTTTTTTGTATCTGGCATGTGACACCTGGCAGATTTTGAAGTGCCTGGTGGTCGGAAATCGCTCCGACTTTCTTATTATTCACGTCCCAAAGGAAAACTGACGATGAAATTATTTTTCACATCATCGCTTTTTGTTGTAAACACACAGCTGGGCGCTGATAGATAATCTCATGATGGCTGAAAGCTGTCTTCTGTCAAAAACCATGTTTGGAGAGAAGAGTTTAGTCAGTTTAAAACAAATCATTCCCTCGAACATGACGCGATGATGGAGTAGTTTATAGAAGCCTTTTGATGAACTCTATAAGAAAGTTGCTCAGATGAGCCTGAAGTGGATCTTCGGGAAAAAGGATCTTTGTGTTTTCATTGTCCGAGCCAAAGCATTCCGGTTATATTTTCTGGAGAGTTCCGCAACATAAATGCTTGCGTTTCTTTCCAAGGTCGCTCCTTTGTTCTTTAGCAGTAGGGGCTAAATGATACAGGAGAAAAAAAACATAAAAGGCCTCTATAAATTAAAGTTGCAAGGGGAAATTGGTGTTGTTTATTTTAGACCTTTTAAATACTGCCGGTTTTGTCATTCCTCTCCCTCTCTCTCTTTTGGATTTGCCTCATTCACTATGCATTTTCGTGAAGCGTAGCTCACTTTTGTTTGTTTTTCTGGCACAGAAAGCCCAGCCGCTAATCGTTGTCATTGATCATGGTTTTTGTTGATAAGTGGGATCGATTCTCAGGAATCGTTCGGTGGGAATGAGGTTTCTTTGCTAAAGTTCAGTTCTGCTCGATATCTTGCCCGTGAGATCTGACCTGTACTTCTCCATGCGGGATTCACGGATGCAAACATGGATCTGTGCACCGTAAATAAGGAGCTTTTCTAGGTCTTGACTTCGTTTGTCTGAGTTCACTGGTTATGATCAATGCAGGACAGCCGATAGATCCAATGTCCAATAGATCAGCTTTGTTCCTTTGTTTTGCAGTGTTGTGAGGGTGGAGAAATAAAGTGTTTGCATGTTTTTTAAACAGTCAAGGCTGAGATATAGGGATAGTTTGCCTTTAAAATGAGAATCCTGTTATTATTCACTCACTCTCATGTCATTGCAAACCTGTATGACTTTTGTTCTTGTATTAAACAGGAAAGGTTTATTTTTGAAGAATATCCTGCTCTTTACAATAGGCTTCTCAAAGGACACAAAAGAAACATAAAACTGTCTTAAACTAGTCCATATAATTCATGAAACTTGTTTCTTATTTGCTAAAAATCTTCCTCTCCAGTGACCTGAACATTGAGTCAGTGAGAACTCGAGAATCAAATCAGTCAGATTCATGAACGAATCATTCAGACAGGTATTGTGCACCAACTCAAGTGATTCATTGGAAACATCTGACTCGTGAATCACCCATTGGTATTTCTCTCAAGAATTTGTAAAATTTTGTAAAAGATAAAGATAGAAAAGATAAGTTCAGACTCTGAAATGTGGATGAGACACATTCAAAACTATTGTAAAATAGTTGTTACTTCCGTTGATGTACATCAATTAATTTCTATATTAATGAGGAATTGTTTAATATAAGTATTTATTATTTATTTAGATATTTTTTTAAATGTATTAACACAATATATATTGATACAATCAGTCTGCAATCTATAATAATATGCCATTGTTGCTGCTATTTTGCAAAAGCAATAAGTTGCAAAATAGCATAACATTTATCAGACACTAAATTATCTCTTCTAAATCTTCGACATTAATTGTTTTGTGGATTGGTCAGATTCATGACAAAATCTTTCCGACTGGTATTGTGAACCAAATAAACTGATTCATTGGAAATATCTGGCTCAAAGAAAGTTTTATTCACAAAGAACCCGCTAAAGCAAATGTGAAGACTTTGGGTAAATAACTTATATTTTCCTCTGTTCATCACAAAACTATTGTATGGTTCCAGAAGAAATAGAAGATTGGCGTATGGACCAATTTTATGATACTTTTATAATGCTTTTTGACACCCCCAGTTCTCATTTCCTTTCATTATATGAACAGAGTGATCAGGATATTCTTTAAAAATTAATCTTTTGTGTTAACATGAAAGAAGAAAATATGTCATACTAGTTTGGAAAAACATAATGAAGAGTAAATGAGTTTTCATTTTTGGGTGAACTATTGCTTTAATTTATGATTGAACGTTTGGTGATTTGTGCTGTTGGGCTTTCTGGTGCCATGTGCTCTTTGTTTTTAATTCTATTCATCAAATCCCACATGTTTTTTTGCGCAGCGGTTCGAAAAACTTGACGAATGTGATTGTGCCGCTCTGTTTTCAACAAAATACACATGTTCCCTACCAGTCATCCTTCAGTTTCAGATGTTTACGGTGTGTAGTTTATTTTCACTAATTTGATTTACATTCATTACGCGCAGCGATTGCCAAACTGTGCCCCGCGCCGGTCCTCTGATGTAAATCAGATTCAAACACTGAGGCTAAACCCAAATCCCTTTGACTGCAAGCGCTTTCCCATACGCCACATACCTTCCCATATGTTCCTCTGTAGCTTCTTCAAAGTAATAAACAGAGTTTATATCCACAGTCCTCTTCAAAAAATACATTTTGATGGCAATAAAATGTTGTAAAAATCCCTGCGGGGACGCAGAAGATGCAGTCGGTGGGGAGGTAATTGCATTCTAGGCCTTTTTCCGCCATGGAGAGGCTGGCACGAAGCTCGTCCGCCGGGGGTTTGTGATTCGGTTTTGTGCGATGGGAAAGCTCCATGTAAATGGATCCGTGATGGCGTTTGGCTGACTGCGGACCGCGGAGCTGAGAGATGGGCTCCTGTTATTAGATTAGACTGGGATTTATGATATATCCCAGTCTATATAGTGCCGAGCGCATGGAAGGAGCAAGAAAGTAAATTAAACTGCTGGGAAAGTGTTTACTTTTAAATCGGGTTATCTTTTTATTTTCTTTATACTTTCGGTCAAGCGTTTTGCTCCTTTCTGATGCCTTTACAGTTCAAGATTTAATTGTTTTTTATTGTTTGCCGAAAAAGACACACTTCCAATTCAAATCGTGAAAAGCCGTTATTAAACTGGCTATTTCACACTGTTCTCTTTCATAAAAGAGAACAAATAATGGGCTGCGAAGAGCACCTTCACAGGGCTCCAGACAAAAAAAATCGAGTAAGGAGCCATTGGCTCCTATAAGAAAAAAACTTAGGCGCCAAATTATTTTTTTAGGTGCCACAGAATAAAAGTGTTTTATTTTATTATTATTATTTTTTTCCCTACATTTTAACATTTCAATCATACTGTCCTGTTTATGTCTAATTTTTCTTGACTTTATCAGCATTTTAATGCATCTTGTAGATGATCAGGTTGACCTGGGAACTAAGGTTCACTTAAAGGGAACTAAATGTCTTTTCCAACTTGAAATATACAGTCACAAAGAATTGTTCGTTACACAGAATCTGTACCAATATCATGGACCATAAGCATCACTTGGCCACTGAGTGTAGTTTGGGCTCCTCCTCAGTGCATCCTATAAATGTTGTCATGTCTTTCACACATTCAGTCTGTTTTTCTTTATTAGTAAAATGCAATTTTATAGGAGGAGTTGAATCATGTAGAAAACAGATTAAGTAAAAATATTAATATGCAATTGCGCATAAATATAGCAAAATGCTCCTCTTTATAGTTATTTTTCTAGCTGACTGATGAGCTTATGGACACTGAGTGGTTATTCTGAGGTAACGTTAAATGTATTACAGTGCAATGTTTACAAGCTTTACACGTTTTCCGCAGTTTGACACTGAATGAGCTTTTACATGAGACATTTCAGTAAGTTGTACTGTAGGCTCTCTTATAAAATAGCCTAGATTTTGATGTTAATTCATGTTCTTTTCGTACTATAGTAGTAAATAGAAAGATAGCCTATAATGGGTTCACTGCTGCTTGAACTGAGGCGCCAAAGGATCGTGCCTGCCGCATTAAAGAGCGCCAAAACCGTATTGTTTGAATTTTGTTATGAATTTGGCATCATTTTAATGCTGATACTTTGTTTATCAAAAAGTAACAAAGCACAAAGCTTTTTGCGATTACTGCACGGCAAGTGCGCTACAAATAATACGAAGTTGACACATTAACAGAACATAGAGCTTGATAAGAAGCCATATTACTTAGTAATGCTTATAAACGAGAATTGTTAACGATATTGCCAATATCCACACAGCTGACAGCTTTACCTGTTGTAGTTTGTTGAAGTTGTGCACGAAATAGACAGCTTTTCTGCACTTTCACTTGCACGTCTCCGTCATTTCGATCTCTCTCGCGCTGCACAATTGAGCTGTGTTCAGCAGACTGTGTGCATCAGCGCTGCTCTGCGGCAGAGACGAGGACTGTTTGAAACTCTTTTTCCACTAAAACTTTGATGCGCATCGTCTTTTAATTTTAAGTTTAATACGTGGATATAACAAAAGATGTGATCGCAAAACAATCAGGAAAAAAGGCATTGCATGCACATTTTTAAGTCATAGCATGTAAATATATATAGTCGCCAGTGGCGACCTCAGCAAAAACTTTTGGTCGCAAATGCGACCGTTTTAGTCGCAGTCTGGAGCCCTGCTTCAGACATATTTTATAGAGCTTCTGATCACACCGGATTTTGACTTTTATTATGTCTTTGCTTTTTCATTTTTAGTCCCATTTTGCTTTGAAAAGCACCTTGTTTCATCTGTTTTGGTTGGTGAAATATTGTGATTTGTTTTGTTCTCAAACTCACTCCGCATTTGAAGCATTCCATATGTGTTATGCAATCCACTGAGAGACGGTCTGTGTGTTTTTCTGTCTAAGGATTGGCATATAGAGAGAGAGTCGCTCTTTTTGTTTGAGTTCTGTGAAGAACAACTTCCCCTGTTGCATTATCCTGATGTACCAGCACAAAGGAGCTTTGCTTTGACGATGGAGGCTGAAGTGAGGAAGAGAAAAGGGAAAACGAGGCGGCCGTGACTTTAATAAATGTTTGGGGGCCGTTTAATGGCCGTTGAGTTTTAGCGCACTTTCTGTAGAAGGAAAAAGAAAAGCCATAGTGGCTTGAAAGACACAGACAGTACCTTTATCCTTGACTAAAAGTCTTTCTGATATGTTTTAGCTTTAGGTTCTTGTAGTCGATATCCAGCCATATCGTTGTTTGAGAATAGACGGTAGCCTTAATAGAGAGGTAAAGAAAGATGCTTTGGTGTATGTTTTGCTGTAATGGCCTGTTTCTACTTGCAGAGTCCTGTTTTTCATTATCTGACTTTTCCTCAGGATCGCAATAACCTCACATGAACTTCAACAGAGCATTTTTTGTGCTAAATTCTGATGTGACCAGACGTGAGTTCCATTGACAAGAAATATGTCTGTCAGTGGTGAATGCAAACTAGTGTGCAACAATGTCCAACCAGAAGATATGTGAGGTTTAGCATGCAGTTATGGGGTATAGGATTTTGGACCAATGAGATTTCTCTGTAGGTGCATGGTTAGGGTGCACTACTATTGTAACAGTATATATTGTCACAGATCTTCCAAACCAGTACTTTAGTTGCCATTATTTGTTGAATAAGAAAATGTAGGGTTAATGTTCTGTTTTAACATGTATGTTTTTCTGTGGTGTTGCAGGCAGCCTGCCATACGAGTTTAAAGTGGTGATCGCGGGGAATCATGAGCTGACCTTCGATAAGGATTTCATGACTGAGCTGGTCAAGCAGGATTACTATCGCTTTCCCTCCGTGTCCAAGTTGAAACCCGAGGACTTTGACGATGTTCAGTCTCTGCTGACAAACTGTGTTTACCTGCAGGACTCTGACGTCACCGTCAAGGGCTTTCGAATATATGGCGCACCATGGTAAGTTCCTCATGCATTTCTTGTGTTTTTACATTTTAAGATGATTTACTGTAATCAAAATTGCATATTGTTGCCAGTCATTCGATGGCTTTCTCTTTGCTTTGTTTTCTGTATTTATCTTCTTCACCATCGTCATGTCATCATCATTCTGTTTTTGAAGATTCATGTTTATTTATCAGTGTTTGACAATGTCAAACATATATTTTACCAATTAACAGACTAAGAGAATTTGCTTCAGTGATTTAGTCTTTTTCCAGGTTTGAGTTTACAATGACTTTAGACTAGATCGGCATACGTCAAAAGACTAGATGCCAGTTTTGCTTTAAAGACAACATGACGGCGTTCCACACAGACTGATATATTTCAAGTGTTTATTTCGTTTAATTTTAATGATTATAAGTGACAACTAATGAAAACCCCAAATTCAGTATCTCAGAAAATTAGAATATTGTGAAAAGGTTCAATATTGAAGACACCTGGTGCCACACTCTAATCAGCTAATTAACTCAAAACACCTGCAAAGGCCTTTAAATGGTCTCTCAGTCTAGTTCTGTAGGCTACACAATCATGGGGAAGACTGCTGACTTGACAGTTGTCCAAAAGACGACCATTGACACCTTGCACAAGAAGGGCAAGACACAAAAGGTCATTGCAAAAGAGGCTGGCTGTTCACAGAGCTCTGTGTCCAAGCACATTAATAGAGAGGCGAAGGGAAGGAAAAGATGTGGTAGAAAAAAGTGTACAAGCAATAGGGTTAACCGCACCCTGGAGAGGATTGTGAAACAAAACCCATTCAAAAATGTGGAGGAGATTCACAAAGAGTGGACTGCAGCTGGAGTCAGTGCTTCAAGAACCACTACGCACAGACGTATGCAAGACATGGGTTTCAGCTGTCGCATTCCTTGTGTCAAGCCACTCTTGAACAACAGACAGCGTCAGAAGCGTCTCGCCTGGGCTAAAGACAAAAAGGACTGGACTGCTGCTGAGTGGTCCAAAGTTATGTTCTCTGATGAAAGTAAATTTTGCATTTCCTTTGGAAATCAGGGTCCCAGAGTCTGGAGGAAGAGAGGAGAGGCACATAATCCACGTTGCTTGAGGTCCAGTGTAAAGTTTCCACAGTCAGTGATGGTTTGGGGTGCCATGTCATCTGCTGGTGTTGGTCCACTGTGTTTTCTGAGGTCCAAAGTCAACACAGCCGTATACCAGGAAGTTTTAGAGCACTTCATGCTTCCTGCTGCTGACCAACTTTATGGAGATGCAGATTTCATTTTCCAACAGGACTTGGCACCTGCACACAGTGCCAAAGCTACCAGTACCCGGTTTAAGGACCATGGTATCCCTGTTCTTAATTGGCCAGCAAACTCGCCTGACCTTAACCCCATAGAAAATCTATGGGGTATTGTGAAGAGGAAGATGCGATATGCCAGACCCAACAATGCAGAAGAGCTGAAGGCCACTATCAGAGCAACCTGGGCTCTCATAACACCTGAGCAGTGCCACAGACTGATCGACTCATGCCACGCCGCATTGCTGCAGTAATTCAGGCAAAAGGAGCCCCAACTAAGTATTGAGTGCTGTACATGCTCATACTTTTCATGTTCATACTTTTCAGTTGGCCAAGATTTCTAAAAATCCTTTCTTTGTATTGGTCTTAAGTAATATTCTAATTTTCTGAGATACTGAATTTGGGGTTTTCATTAGTTGTCAGTTATAATCATCAAAATTAAAAGAAATAAACACTTGAAATATATCAGTCTGTGTGGAATGAATGTATACATTATACAAGTTTCACTTTTTGAATGGAATTAGTGAAATAAATCAACTTTTTGATGATATTCTAATTATATGACCAGCACCTGTATATACGTATATGGGAAAATGTGTCTAAAAGAAGTCTCTTATCCTCACCAAGGCTGCATTTTATAAAACAGTAATTTGTGAAATAGTATTATAATTTATTTTAATACTTTCTTTTAAATTAAATTTATTTCTGCGATGCAAAGCTGAATTTTCAGCATCATTACTCCAGTCTTTAGTGTCTCATGATCCTTCAGAAATCATTCTAATATCCTCATTTAATGCTCAAGAAACATTTCTTGTTACCATCAATTTTGAAAACAGCTGTGTGGCTTAATATTTTTGTGGAAACCATAATGCATTTTTGTTTTCAAAAGAACAACGTTTATTTGAAATATAAATCTTTTATAGCATTATAAATGTCTTTACTGTCACTTTTTTATTAAGTCAATGCATCCTTGCTGAATAAAAGTAATCTTATGGAATTTATTTAGAAAATTTGTTAACATACTAAGACAGGTAATAGTTAAAATACTTTGACATTTTTAATTCATATGTACTTCAAAAGCTTTTGTGATGTCATTTCTGTGCCACTGCGCACTAGTAAACAAGCGGCCTGAGAAAGCACCTCCGCGTCATTCCCATACTCCATCCCCGTGTGTTTGAATTTCCTCGGATGCTCTGATCCTCTTGGAACCTGAGTGTTTTTCTAGTGCTGCTGTGGGAATCGCTCGCCTCGCGCTCTATTGGGCAGCCCATTTAGCTGCACCTCTGCCCTACTTCCTGTTTTCCTAGCATCCATCTAAAAAGATAAAATGGTCCTGAACTATAATTATCCCGCACAACATCTTTAATGCTTCCTGGCATTTTCTATTTTTACGTCTTGCCCCTTAGACTCCATTTTCCTGTGTGTTTTTTCCCTCTTAAGAGCCATTGTGAGATTCACCTCTTGCTCTGTCTTGTTTTTGTCTATAATTAGCCGTGAAATGAAGTTAAAGAGGGCGTTGTAGAGGGCATCCCGCAAAATGTAGCGAAACAGACAGTGGGGAAGCGGAAAACAGAGGGAGGAAGTGGAGAAGGAAGGAAGGAAGCCCCCCATGGCCCTTTAGCGTGAAAGCTGCTAAATGTCTGTTGTGACAGCGTGGGGTCTTGTGGGAAATGGGGAGGAGGGGCCCGGCGGGTGGATACTGATAACTCAACACACACACACAGATGGCCGTGAGGTGGTCAGTCTGACCGGCAGCGTTTGGTCTTGCTATAAAAGCATTTGGGTGGCCCTGGTGTGGCATGTGCCTCATCTGGCCAAGAAATTTGAGAAGCCGGCTAATTTGTATTACCATATTGTCACACCATCGAATGCGTAACATAAGTCAGACGTTCGCTGAATATCGTGACGGCAGACCAGCCGTTCGCCTCGAGCGCTGCTGACTCATTCCCGAGAGTGAAAACAGAGAGAAAGTGGTCTAAAAGAAAAGAAAGCTATCCATAAAGCTATCTTGATGGACAGATGGAGACAGTAATGGCATACTTTGAGACACCGAGACAAACGGTGACAGAGGAAGGGCCGGAAAGGGAGACAGCGAGAGGACGGGTGTCAGAAAAAGAGGAGAAATGCATAAAGAAATCAGAAAGCGCTGATGCAGATAGGCATGGCGGTGGCTATATTGATGGGAACACATCATGCGCAGACACGCTCCGGGAATCAAATACTTCTTCACACCAGGATCTTTTTTTTCTTGAAATTGTCACTGAGATATTAAAAAAGAGGATTTTATATATTGTAGTTCAGCATGAATCGAGTCTGTTCGCAAAAATCAGATGTGCAGCTAATTGTTTTCAATATCTTTTCCTCTTGTTTATTTAATACAAATAAATTGTTTATTTTTATAAAAGTAATATCACTTATTTAGTAATTTAGCATTAGGTTTAAATAAAGTTGAAAATTTAAATAAAAAGATTTTATATTGTAGTTTTGCATGGACCAGGTCTGCTGATCATAGTGAAAATCAGATGTGCAGCTTATGTTATAGAAATACATTGTTTATGTTATGAGAAATATCACTTACTTAGTAATTTAGCATTAAGTTTTAATTAATAGTTCAATTTAGAATAAAAAAAATGCAATTAAATTACCTTTTATTTCATTCCAAACCTATTATTCCTGGGAAATTTTGAAGAATCTTCACAAAGTTCTTTTCATGACCATGTTTTATTAGCAAATCAGTGTTGCTTTAGTATTGTTCATATTTATTGAATAAGCTTAAATATTTATATTTTCAGATCTCATTTTAAGAATGACTAATTTTATGTAATTTTATCATTTTTGTATTTTTATATATAATTCTATTTAATTTTATCCCGAGTCACATGGATTAGTTAAATCAGGGTAATCTGATTATGATGAACTGTGGAAATATATCTGCATGTGGGTTTGAGTGCGGTTGACTGATATTAATTTATCATCGACAAAGAGCGTGAAATTCTCTAACAGAACTATAGGCCTGTTTGTCTAGGCCAGAACATGCATCACAACACTAGGCCAGCTACCCGGTCTAATTCTTCTATCTGCAATCAGCTACTTGAAATGATCTGTTTGACATGTACCAGTGTTAAACGCACCTGTCTTCAGTCCAGGGTGATATGTGTTGAGAAGTCGAAGTTAGCAGCCTCAACATTTAAAAGTCTTAAAAACTGCAACAAGAGGGAAAAAAACTTTTGAAAATGCATTTTTCAGAAAAAGTTGATGTACACTACTGTTTAAAAGTTTGGGGTCGATAAGATTTCTCAAATGTTTTTGAAAGAAACCATCAAGGCTGCATTTGTTTGAACAAAATATAGTAAAAACAGGAGTACTGTCAAATTATTATTACAATTTAAAATAATTAATTTATATTTTAAATGTAAATTTATATTTAAAATGTAATTTATTACTTTATAGCAAAGCTGAGTTTTTAACAGCCATTACTCCATTATTACTTTATTTATTTCAATCAATCAATCAATCAAATCAATCAATAAAATAAATAAATAATGTCTTATTGCCCTCAAACTTTTGAACCATAGTGTATATCTTATACCTGGAACTATGGATTTTAAATAAAGTTATAATAGCGAACTAAGGACCAAATACAGATGTAATGATAAAGGTTCAAATGCTATAAATGTTTTTTTGTTTTTTTTATTGCCAGCTACTGTTTGCATAGCGAAAGAGAACCCAGACATCTTTCAGGAAGTGGCCTTTTGTTCAGGAACATCCTGGTGCTTTTGTCTGCTCCATGAGATCAGACCCTGGCCTGACCTCAGAGAGCCACTTCCACAAACAAACTCACACAACACGATAAAACCCTTTGAATTTAAAGGACAAGAAAATACGAACTGAGATAAAAAGACTGAACAGTTAACACATGCATCGGCTTTGATCGACTAAGATCCTTCTGTTTAGATACTGGTCACTTGAGTATGTAAATTTAAACCTAAGAAACTCGAAACGTTTCCATTTTCAGGTAGAATTGGATTTTAAGCCATTTCAAAACAAACATTCAACAAGCCGCTGGTGTTCTTGGATGTTTTTAGAGTTTGAAGGATTGATGAATGCCTTCAGATGAGTGAAAGCCGTATGAGGGATTGTGGTACTCAGGTTTGGGTATTAAGGAGAAGGGTGAGGGTGTCTGTCTGGCTTTTTAAAGCTGCATGCAGTAATCTCCCTGAAGGCCTGACCCGTCTGGTCATGTGATGCAGTTCAGATGGGGTGAGTCCTTCTGCTAGTCAATCTGGGCGTAAGACCAGCGCCACTCCCCAGGGGTTAAGACATACTCTTATACTCTCTTATGAGATTCAATCCCTTTAAACTTCAGAAGAATATTTCAAGCATGTTTTCGTGGGCACAATAAATATTTGCCTGAAAGATGCCAAGCTATGACTTATTTTGCAGTTTAAAAAGAAATAAAAACCGTAAACTGTGGCGGCAAAAAAAAAGGTCTTCATCGTCATTCCTTATTCCTTTAAAATCTTTCCTTGGTGAATTCAAAGTCATAATGATAATTGGCAAGTTCTTTTTTTTGTGAATAAAATATATAATCATATATGTAAATATCAATTTATTTATATACACACTTATACAGACTCATATATAAAACATTGACATTTAGGATATGTCAGATAGTTTTTAATGTGTGCTCGTATATTTTAGGAAGTTTTCTTTTTCTATTTTAAAGTTTAGATTTTTTATTTATTAATTTATTTATTTTTTTAACTTATTTAGAATGTATAGACAATTAATAGGACTTACAATAATGATAATAAAATATTTTTTTTGCCTGGCTACTTTACATATTGTATTATCCTATTTGTTTTATTTTTGTGAATACAATAATATATAAATATAAAATTGTGAATATATATTATTGACATGGCAAGTTATATCCAAATAAATATTTTTACTGTTTTCATGTATTTTAGAAAGTTTTCTTTTTTATTTTAGTTATTTAGTTTAATTAGTAATACTTTTATAGACAGTTAATATGACTTACATAATTGTTAAAAATACTGAAACTTTATTGATCTCATGAAGCAAACGTTAGTAGAAGTACAGCAATACCAAGCTGCAAAAGTAGACAAAATAGCTAGATAGCAATCACCCAGATCTTGAGTGATTTTGCTGGAGTGTATTCAGCGCTCGTCTGGATGCTGGGAGAGTTTGGCTGTGTTGGGTAAATATTTCTCTGTGGCTCAAACGGGCTGGTGGTGCAGGCGCCAGGCTCTTCTCTCGTTTGTGTTGGCCCGGCGCCCTCAGCCCGCGTCCAGTTCTGTACGATAATGTGAAAATCCCCCTCCGTCCACAGGCACTTGCTCCGGCGCTCTCTCGTACGCGTGCACAAAGACACTTATCCTCTTCCACTGTTCTTAAATGCTGTGAGAGTAATCCTGAGCCGTTCATAATATCTGTCTCCCTCAGTCCTTATCTGAGCATAGAGTGATTGATAGTGTGTGGAAAAAGACCTCACAGAACCAGAGAAAAATGATCGCTTCTCTCTCACACTTCCAGATTATTGCGTACGTATGATAACTGCTGGAAAATATTGAATTCGAGACATCCAGTCCCGTTATTTTAAGCACACTGACATTCCATGCATATTGTAGCTTCATCGTAATTTCACAAACTGACAGTTGAGCAGGACCTTAACCCTTACAACAATTTACCAATTTTTAAGCTAAGTTTCTACCAGAATCATCATGCACTCTTAAAAATAAAGGTTAGTAATTGACATTGATTGTCCATGGAACTTTTCCAATCCACAAAAATTTCTTTATAGTGGAAAAAAAAGGTTTTGCAGAGTATTTCAATATTCTTCACACTAAGAAAAAGTGGTTCTTGATTCCTAATCTTAAACTAAATTTGCAAAACTCACCACCATGATGCTATGATGTTCTGAGTGTTTAACATTTGAAAATTAAAAAAATAAGACAGCCATAAATATTATTGTATTTTTACAGTTGTACTGTAAAATAAAACCTTATATAATTTTTCTTAAATATATATATTTTTTTACAGTGAAAAATTACAATAGTAATATTTATTTTATATTTCTTTTATTTAGTTTATTATAAAAAATATAATTTTATAGTCATACTGAGATATAATCACTATTTGTTTTTTTAGCACAGCAAACCAGGAGCTTTTTATCACATTTTAAATTCATATATTTATCAGAAAAATCACAATTAAAACAGCTTAAACATCATAAAACCCCTAAATGACTCCCATCCCTTCTTTTTTATACAAATCATGATCAAGCCACATGATTTTAGTCGTAATCCATGTCCATAGCATGAATGTCCCAGGATGAGTTACACATCAAGGTTTAATAGTATATTTTGTAGCTTCATATTCTGCTATTCACAGAAAGTGACTAGAGCAGGTTGACTGTCTTTGTGTTCAGATTTTGGACTCATACTGAGAGAACTGTTCAAATGAGAAGGTGTGAGGGTTATGTGTCCCTAGTGATTTGGTAATTTTAGTTTAGGGAACTTTGAAATGGTGGCACCAGGTGTTGGACTTGCAGTCCCAGCGCTCTACGGTTCCCCGACTGAGCCGTGGGCTTAAAGCGGGGCTCATAATGTAGTCAGGTTACTGATACTGGGGGATTTAGGCAGTCGGACTTCATACAGACTTTATGGAGCCTACAGGCTGAGGGGGAGGGTTTCTATATCTGTGTGTGTGTGTGTGTGTGAATGGCTTTCCCAGGCCGAGTCGCTCGGTTGACTGAGTGACTTTTAAATGGCGCATTTGTCATCACCTTTGCCCCACGGAGTGTGACGGGACGCAGAGCTCCCCCTCAAAAACCTCCCGCAGCCCTTCTCACGTATACGCTCACACACTCCATTCTTCCATCATTGGCTCATCATCCGACCCCCTGCTCTCCACGGTTACTCCTCCGTCACATTCCCTCTATCAGGCGAAGGGTCGTGACAGCAGCTACTGTTTGAGATCCTCCCGTCACATGCAACACTCACACACACACACACACACACAAACTGTTTAGACTATAGTTTCATAGAAAACTAATTGTAATAACAAAGGCTTTATTTTTTACTTTATTTATGATTAATGTTTACATTTTACAGTGTCCACAAAGGAAGGTTTTACAATTTTGTCCCTGAAGTATAGCTAATTATACCCACACACACATTTATCCATCAGCGTCCGGTCAGACATGGCTGATAAACCACAAACGACAGGGAAAGTTTGAGGAAACGACCGTTTCAGAATCGAGCTTTGCATTTGTTTGTTTGTATTTCCTCATGCATTAATTATTTAGCCTTCAATAAATGGGTCTTACTGTTTGGTTTTCTTCAGGGCTAATTAGGATTTGCTGGAAATGCGCTTACTTGAGTTTTTCTTTTTTCTTTTTTTTGCCAAATTATAATCTTTATTAATTCTGTGTTGGTTGGTTGTTTTCCATTAGATCTGTAAAACCTTTTTTCCAAACTTTCCAACTATTTCCAAAGGTTTTATTCATTATCATATTTCATACTTTTTTCTTTCGTAAATTCATTTTCATGTATTTGTGGTCACAAGACTGTTTAAAGATTAAAATACATACAAAATTATTATTATTTTTTTATATTATTTCAGATAATATAGATAGATAAATATAATTTAAATATTTACACAATAGTTAATAAATAAATAAATATATATATGAATATATATATATATATATAGCGTGATCAACGCTTCCTCTTTATTACTAGCTTTAACGTGAAATATGCATGAATGAACATCTCACCCCTCACGTAATCACTCATTTAGTGTTTCAACCGCGGAAAGACGTCATGAAAACACCTTGTAAACAAAATGTCACGTAGCATTTCATTTACCTCAGGCAAGTCATCAATGTCTACAGCTCCTTATTTGCTAGAGAATTGAAGTTAGAAAATAAATAGTTAAAAATAAATAGTAATTGAATTTAAGTTTGGGCTCTGTTGTTAATTGTAACCTTATAGTAATGTAAAACGGCTCCGAACCGTGATGTCAAAACAGAGGTACATACCAAACCGTCATGTTTGTGTACCATTACACCCCTAATATACACAGTCATTTTAAATATTTCATATTATATATATTCATATAGACACATAGAGAAAGATTTAATGGTCAGTTGTGTAATGTAAAATATCATATAATTATATATAATTTTTTGAAGATATATATATATATATATATATATATATATATATATATATATATATATATACATACACATGAAAGGAGGAAGTACAAAAAAGGGGGATAAAAAGAAATACTATAATGCAAAGGAATAAGCTATATTGCTTATTCCTTTGCATTATTTATATAATTGTTTCTTTATATCCCCCGTTTTTGTACTTCCTCCTTTCATTGAGTGCATGAATGGGATGGAGTCTGCTTTGCGTGTTTAAGACGCAGAGTGAAAGAACAAAAACACTTTGCCCTCTGTTGAAGGAGGAGATGGGGGGTGGTTATGGGGGTAGAAATCACTGCGAGTGCTGGAGAAGGGGGGGAGGAGCGGCCCAACAGGAGAGGGAGGGTCAGAGGAGTTCGTCTGGGAATCTTTGTGTCGTCTTTCCAGGGGCAGACACTACCTGCACTTGTCAGTGATTGCAAGGTGACCCTTGACCGGGGGGAGTGGCGGCTTGTCAACATTAATTAGCGGCCCATGTCTGGGTATGTTCCACAGACCCTCGGCCATGACCGTCAGACAGACAGACCCACAGCAGCGGGTAGGTGACGGCCCCCTCTCGGCTTTGAATGACTCTTTTCTCCTTTCGTGTCAGAGGTCATCGTGTAGCCGCGCTCTGCTAATTGTGCTTAAAAACGTGTTTCTCTGTCTCCTGCCTTCTTTCTTCCAGTTTAAACTGCATAGACGTAGCAAAAAACTGCTTAGCATCATTCTGAAAAGGTGAAGGGAAACACATAGCAGACATCGATGATCTGTGATTAGAAAGACGGAGGTCTGTGCTGACAGGACGTCAAACGGAGCCGGTGTTTGTTTACGTGTACGCACATATGTTAAGCGCTAACCTTCCTCGCACCGGGCCACGAGTTACATACCACACCGCAGCCCCCCTCAATCCATCAGTCTTGGGTCCAAGCAGCCAGAGAGAGAGAGAGAATTAGCTATAATGAGAACTAGGACAGTTGCATGAATCTAATTACCCGTGAAACGAGCAACATAGTGGTTCTGCTGTTGGCCAGGCCGTTGTTCACCATACACAGCAGGGATTTACATGCACAATGCAAACACGAGACGCCACGCACTATCGTGACCTCGCATGACTCAAACCTTCATTATGTTTATTAGATTTCAGTGGCGTTTATTTTAGTGGCAAAGGTCCTCAGTTTAGATCATGGATTTAGGTAGGTGGATGTCATAACCTTTAAGCTGATAGATTATACTGATATATTTTATTCAAAATTAAAAGTCAAATGATCTGTTATTTGAACTTTTCTATGGCATCATTGATCTTACTTGCATTCTCTCATGATGTTACATTCTCCTGTGTGGACTAAAACCAGACTGTAATAAACAAAAACACACTGAAATTAATGAATGATTATTTATTATAGTTAACATTTTATGTACAGTATATATCAGAATCAGAATCAGAAAGAGCTTTATTGCCAGGTATATTTACACATACGAGAAAATGTGTTTTGATGACAGAAGCTTCCACAGTACACACTGAATGACAGTGACAAGACAAGACACAGATAATAAAAGGAATAAAAATAGAATTTTATATATATGTGTGTGTGTGTATGTATGTATGTATGTATATAGTTTTATGTATATTTATTTTTATATTATTATTTTGTTTATTTATTTTTCCTTTTTTTGGAAGATACACCGAAATATAGAGATAATGTTGAAATTATTAGAAATAATATAGAAATAGTGTGTGGTACTGCCACTGGTTTTCTTTTCTTCTTTATTCCCTTTTTTTTGGTAAGCATCATTTCTGTATGATTTCTAATCTTCTTAAAATATTATATTATAATATGATATATGAGAGAAAGAGAGAGATTCCTCACTGTGTGAAAAAGTGTTGTTGTTTTAATTTTTGAAATATTTATGCTCGTTTCACTTGTGTTGTTCCTGCTACTCTTGTTCATATCCACGAGACTCAGAGGGAAAAAAATAACAACTGCCCGTTTATATGACATCCTGTCCATTGTAAGTGCCTATTCTCTCTGACCCTGGCAACACCCAATATAGAAAGGTTAAGACAATAGCCTTTATCACCCTGGCTCTCTTTCTCACCCACATGGGCATTTATTCACTTACCCCCTTTTCCTGTTGACTACTAAAACCTTTGCCCTAGACTCCTTACAAGCGATATAAGGTGCACGGCTCAGTGGATTGTAGTGTCGCCCACCCTCCTCTCAGACTGCAGCTGATTCTAATCTCTCCCCTCCCAGCAGCCACTTCTTCTGGCAGACTGAATGGAGACCTGTGTGAATAGTGCTGCCTTCCTTCAAGTTTCTACTTAAGAGTTCAGGAGTGATTTTTCTCAGAAAAAATAGCTCTTCTTCATTTCCTGCTAAAGACAGGAAGCTTTTAGCGCTAGCTTTTAGTGGTAGTGCTAATACAACAGAATGAAGAGTGAAAGATGCACATTAGGCATTTAATTGATGCTTTATCTGTTGGTGTGTTCAAGTCATGTTAGGATGAGTGCACATCAACATGGCTGTGAAGATGTAGTCTTTTAGCGAAAGTTTCCAAAGAGGATGCTTGTTAATTAAAGAATCACAGCGGAAGCTGATTGTTATTGATCACAATAAGTAGTTGTGAATGTTGACCATTTAGTGTCTGTGTACAGTTGATAAAGAGTAGTGATAAAGCGTGCCATGAAAACATGACTCATTTAGCTGGTTTATTATGAGACTGACTTGTGCAACCAAACTACATTTCCCATCATTCCCTGTGATAGCATAAGAATGAAAAAGTACATAGATATGACATCAGATACACAGCTATGCACATCCTTCATCCAGTGAGTCTGTTTTACTCCAAACAAAATGATAATTATGACCAATATGTTTCTGCCGTGAATTCCCTTAATTGCCCAAGTCTACAGTTTTACAGTTTTCCTCTGGTATTAGACACACTCATGCATATATGACTACAGACAACATAGAATAAATAGATAATAATTAGAGCATTTCAAATCATAATGCATTGAAAATGGTATGTTGGATAGCACTTTAGTGCTGTTCTTCTGCATACATTTTTTAAAATTCTGCATAAATTAAATATTATTCCTAATATTTAATCCGCCAAATATTTCTTACAGTCCTTTGCATGCAATGGTTTCCAATGGCAGATTTAAAAAATAATAAATAAAAAAAAATATTAATATTTACACTACAGTTTAAAGTTTTGTGGTCTGTAAGGTGTTTCTGTTTTTGGAAAAAGATTTCTTATGCTCATCAAGATTGCATTTTTGTGATCAAAAATACAGTAAAAACAGTAGCAATTGTCCGATAATCGGTTTTACCAATATTTTTCCCGATATTTAAGCATTTTCCATTATCTGATATACTATATAATTAGAATACTAATCTTTTTGTTTTTAAGATGACTAAAAGATGACTGAAAATGTTATAAACAAATCTGTCTATATCGGTTATAAAAACTCAAAATTGGCCAATCTCTCTGTAATATATTCATGTGATGGCATGTTGTGAAAAACATGACCATTTTTTTTTTTGCAGGATTTTTTTTATAAATTAAAAATAGTAACTTTTGTAGCATAAATGGCTTTACTGTTGCTTTTTATCAATTCAGTGTGCTCTTGCTGAATCAAAGTATTAATTTCTCCAAAAAAAATGCACTGAAACTTTTGAATGCTAGTGTATGTATGTTTTTTTAGCAACTAATACAAGTAAGCAAATTGGGATTCAATTGCTCTGTTTGTGTCTTTCTCGCTTTAAGTTTAAATACACTTTCTAAGCATTATAAATAACACTACATTTCTATTATACAAGCAGTTGCAGTTAAGCTAGTAGAACAAACATGGTCTCTTTTGTCTTTTCTCTCTTGTTCTGTCAGTCTTTGAGCCCTCTGAACTTTTCAGAGGCATAGGTTTGTTCGCTTCTTGTTTGTGGGTTTCTGAATCCGCTCTGAACAGTAACTCACGTCGGTATGGTGAAGGAGGTAGAGTACACAAGCTCAGGTCGATAAAGGGAAGCAGATGCCAAAACGCTAATTGGTACAGCCTGTGAGCTGATCTCTTTCTCATCTTCCTCTGTAATCTTTTTTCATCCGCCTCTTTTTGATCTTTGGCTTACAGTAGGAGAATGAAAATAGGGATTTCTATTGGGCTCTTTCCAAAGACTTCCTGAAACATTTCCATGCTTGGAACAATTCATTCAGCCCATAGGAATGAGCAGGAGACCTTTACCTGCTTCTGAAGATTTATGTTCACCTCAGATTCAAGTTCTTCATTAAAACATCAAGATTTTATATCCGAGCGTGATCCTTTTGGGTGGGTTCTGGTGTTTCACATCTTTATTATATATCTCTTTTCTCTTTGAAGGACAAGTGAATGTTTTTCTTCTGAATATTTGAAACGGGTACATAGAAAAGCATCTCTGTGAAATGCATTACACTTAAGCTTCACTCTGGAGAGAATCAGACAGCAGTTACTCTTACTTTCATGCTCTTGATTTAACATCTACAGTCTATAAAATGTTATAGCCTCGGGTTGCAAGTTTCTACCCTGCAACCACTGAAACACCAATGTGCTACTGACCCATACAACATTTAGCATAGTAACCGTAGTTTCCATACCGTAGCTCTGATAGCACACATACACAGAACAGGCGTCTGTTAGATGTGCACGTGACGGAAAAAATGTTGGGAAAATATTTGCAATGTGTCTCTTAAAACATTCCCTGTTGAATGTTAAAACAACATTCACAAAATGTTTTTGTGACATTTATAAATTTAAATGTAAGTGAATTAGGGTTGCATGTTATACTAGTACAGTACAAGATTCCAAAGGTTTATTAGAATTATTAAATTTCTTTATTTCAGAATTTATGTACAGGTTAGAGTACATGATTTATATTATATTATATTACATATAAAAATTAGTTTTATTAAATTATGCACTTCAAAGTTTCTGTAAGATTTTTATTGTTCCTTAGAGAAGACTTTTATGCTCACAAAGGCTGCATTTTTAAATAAAAACAATTACAGTAAAAACTGTATAGTTTTGTTTTTTGTTTTTTTTGGACGGTTCTATTTAGCAATCAATGCTTTTCCGGTCATGTGTTATTTAACAGACATCATGGGACGTGATACGATTTTGTAAAAGGATCGTGACACTTGACCCCAGATTGCTCCAGGGCGTTTGTCCTTGTACGTATACTGTAAATCGCTCAGCTAAAAGTTTCACATGGTAAACTACCCATGACCAACATCAAGTTTGTAAGAACCTCCAGATCTCCACCCTGCTCCTTCACCTTTTTTTCTGTGTATCATGTGCGGTGGGTCAGGTAACCTTACCGCACCTCTGGCCCTCCTTTAGTTAAACAGAGCGTAGTCCGGGGTCTCTGTGGCTCTTTTGTGTGTGTGAAAGGGCTTTAGTGTGTGAATAGGGTTGAGCTGGGTGAATGGGGCTAACTGTGTCTCTGCATCTGTCTATCAGAGAGGGCTCTCATTACTCTTTGGCTTCCTGAAATGATCCATATTTCAAAGTCACGTCGTCCTGCGTTGATGTGTGAATGCACAGGTCTTCATTTTCTTTTCCGCGAGGCTTTTTATACCTGCCAAGAGGGAAGAAAAGGAGCGAGATGGAAGCGTACGGGCTTGGAAAGAGCACACTTGCTCTTTGTTACGTGACCCGAAAAACATACAGTCTGTGTATTCACACGCACACACACATGTTCTCTCTGGCACGTCGAGACATTTATCTACCCCGTGTGCTCTTGAACTGTTCTTTATATTGCACTGCACAATATGTTTTCCCTCCTGGATGAACATTAATTATTCGAATAACTCTGCTGTAGATGGTAAATCTTTTGTGTCCTTGTGAATATTGACGTTAGTGTCTCTTACTCACTAAACCTGTCAAAAATAGGCCAGGGACATATTTCAGCCCAAAATCAAAAAACAAATATAAGAATATATATTGTAAAGGGCCACTGAGAATCTTTTGCATTGTGGCATTGTTTTTCATGACACTTAAGCACATTTTCTGCTCAAATTATCATTACCATAATGGGGAAAAATCATTACTTATATGATTAAGCAAAACATTGATATATTTCATTTATAAAAATTATGTAATTCATGGTAGTTTTTGCTGAACTGCCTCTAATTTATGCTAATTATTACTATTATTTAATAAAATATATGGATTTTTATTTTATTTTGTAGACTTTTACTTATGGTAAAGGAAATTGAGGAATAAAAAGAGCTTAGTTTTCATGAAAATATATTCAATGCAAAATTAAGAATGGTCCATTATGCGCAAAATAGTAAAATATTGATATAAAATTTGTGTTTGTGTGTGTGTGTGTGTATATATATATATATATATATATATATATATATATATATATATATATATATATATATATATATATATATATATATATAATTTCTTGTTTTTCTTTTCTGGTTTTAAATAATATAGGGATTTTTTTTTTAAATGTCTACACTGCTGTAGCTTGTAAAACTTTATTGCATCTATATTAAAATGCTTTAAAAAGTTCTGTATGCCATTAAACATTGTATATCATTATTTTTGTTGGAAAAAAACAAGTACATTTTGCAAATATTTGAAACCTGTCAACCTATGGCAGAAGGTGTGCAGAACCTTTTTTTCAATTTTTTTTTTATTTTGATATGATTTCATGAGGTTCACTGAGAAATTATTAACTGCCTGCTCTTGATTCTATTGATTCTATATTCTGCACCGAACAAAATGTTTTCCCTCCTGAATGATCATTAATTACTCCAATAATTCTGCTGAAGTTCGTAGACCTTTTTATCTCCTCGTGAGCGTTTTTTTCACGTCTCTCAGCGCAGCTGTGGAGCTCATATGCATAGTGTGAAGTCATTTCCAGCACTGTTGAGCTGGTTAAATATTTAATATGTGTCTGACACTTTCTCTGTACAGGGTTCAGGTACTGAATCCCTCGGCTTTGACTTTTGTGTGCGTGTGCAAGACACACATGCACCGGAGCTCCTGCTTCCCGCAGAGACTGCTGAATATTTCACTGGCGCACCGTGCCCTTTGATGCCTGCTTTAATCCTTCATGGCGCTCTGCAGGAGGAGCTCTCGGGGGACGTGTGTGTGTGTGTGTGTCGGATGTGTTTTAATGAGCCATATTTTTTTGGTGAAAACTACAGTTGAGTCGTGTCTGATGCTGTTTTTTCTTTCACTTCTCCTGAAAACCCACAACCGGTATTTTCAGAGTCAAAAATGCGGGTGTGTTTTTTTGTTCAGTTCCTGTGTTGTTCACTTGTTCACTTTCCTTCCCCCCGTAACCGTGTTTGTACCTTTCATCCCTGATGTACCTTTCATTTCCAAACTGTTGAGACATGTAGTCGACACAGTTTTGCAAAACACGTTGAATTTGGAGATCATCTTACAAAGACTGTGATTGCACCTGGTATTAACATCTGTCTTGGGTGATCTGATCACAAGTGAGAAGAACTAAAATACAGGTGTGATCCAATGTGTCTTGGTCCAATCATAAGGTGTGCAGGGTTTGTAAATGGTAATCGCATCTAAAATAAAAGTTTTTGTTTACATAATATATGTGTGTACTGTGTTTATTTATTATGTATATATAAATACACACACATTAAGTATATATTTTGAAAATATTTACATGTATATACATTTATATTATTATATTATATATAAATATATTTAATATATAAACATAACATATTTTTCTTAAATATATGCATGCATGTGTTTGTATTTATATATACATAATAAATATACACAGTACATACTCATATATTTTATGTAAACAAATCTTTTATTTTGGATGCAATTAATCGTTTGACAGCACTAATATATGTATTTTTATTTATTTTAAGTATTTATTTATTTTAAGTTTTTTTGTATCATATTCAGACATGTTTTTATAGACCCCAATGGCGCAATATCAGAAGATGCTGTTTTAATTTCAATGTTAACAAAATATTTATTTAAAATTGGGAGGATTTATGTTTAGAGTTTATTATTTAGTGTCCCACTCTCTCCCTGAGGACAGCACTGTCTTATTGACCCACGGTTAAGCATCTATCCCTCTTCACTCCTGTTGTCCTCCAGGACCCCTATAAACTCGGTCGTTCCCTCGCCCTCTGCCCACATCCATCCGTTACAGTCCAGCTCAGGTCATTATCAGCGTCCCAAACAGAGACAAACCCCCCTATTACCAGCCCACGTCTCCTCCCCTAAGTTAACCTGCGAGTGGCCTTGGGCCGAGAGGTCATTTATCAGGGGTCGGTGCATTGGGTATCATTACGGCGGGACTCTAGGTGCTTGATAAACTGGAGATGAGCGCTTTGAAACAGGGCATTACACGTGTGTGGGGATAGATAAATATACTGTCCTGTGGCAGTCGGGTCGGCCCCCCTCGGGACAAATAAAACCCCTATTAACATCCAACCCTTCATTGCGTTTGACAGGCGAATCAATTAGGTGGGTGTTTAGGTGACCTGTGTGCTGCAGTGACAGTGAGGTGAGGGAGCAGATGAATGGAGCGGTCACTGGAACTCTCTCTGGGGACTGCAGTGCGCTGCTCTGTGCTGGATCACTATCACATGATGACCCGTCTTTCACTTCCTCACACTTCCTGCAGCTCTCAGTGCTTGCACAGTATTCCTTGCTTTTCTTTTCCTTCCTTCCTGTCTTCCCTTTCCTCTTCCTCTTTTCCCTCTGCTGCTTCCTTGATGCCATACATCCTTCTGCGATTTCTGTTCCTTCCTTCCTTCCTTCCTTCCTTCCTCTTTCTTTCTCTTTTCTGTTATTTCTTCCTTGCTTTTGGTTTTATATCCCATGTTCATCCTTTCTTCCCCTCCTTTACTTTCTTAATTTACTGCTCCAGTAAACCCTGCACCTTCTTTTTTCTTTCTTTCTTTCTTTCTTTCTTTCTTTCTTTCTTTCTTTCACCTTTTATTTATTCCTCCCTTGAATGAATGAATGAATGAATGAATGAAGCATTTCCATATAGCGCTTTATTGTGCTTCTTTGTTGATTTGTACACCATTCAAAGCGCTTTCCATCCTCTCATTTCTTTATCATGTGGGGGTCTCTCCTCAACCATCCTTCGTTTTTTCACCAGTGTGCAGCATCCACTTGGATGATGCGACGGCACTGCCACAGGATTTTTCCAACGGCGCCAGTGCGCTTTTCATTCTTCCACTTTTCCTCTTTTCACACCAGCTACAGGTGGAGAGGAGAGAGAGATATTCCGAGCCAATCATTTTATTCTTTGTCTTGTTGTTATTCTCTCATTCAGTGGTCACCCTTCCTTCCTCTATTAGTTTATTTTTTTTTCCTTCCTTTGTCCCTTACTTTTTCTTTTATTTTTTTTCTCTTAATCCATTCATCCCTCCTTACTTTATCTTCTTCCTTCCTTCCTATCCCTCTTTTCTTCCTATCTTCCTTGTTTTTTTGTTTTCCTTCCTGTGTGCATTCTTCCTACTCCCTTCTTCTGTCCTTTTTCTCTTCATTCCTTCAGTTTCTTCTGTTCCTTCCTTAATTCATTCCTCCACTTTTCTTGCCACCTTTTTCACCTTCTCTTCTTTCCTTTGTCATTCTACCTCTTTCCTTCCTTTCTTCGACCTTTTACTTCACGCTTTCACACTTCCTTTCTTTTTTCCTTTCTTCCATACTTTCATTCATCATTAATCTCCTTCTCTCTCTTCTTGTCTCATTCATTTCTCCCTTGCTTCCTCCTTGCTTTAGTTCTCTCTTCCCTTTTGGTTTCCACCCATTATTTATTTCCTTTTGTCTACCTCCAATAGTTCTTCATCTCATTCTCTCTTTCTCACACATGCCTCTTCTTTCTCCCCCATCCACCACTACCACTATTCCCTAGCCGATGCTCTTCCATTGTAGAGCAGATTAATGGTGTCTCAGATGTATATCACACTTAGGTTTCTGATCTTATCGCCACGCTCCACACGGCCGAACAAAAGCCACGTGAACCTGCGAGGATCGTGTGAATACACACTCCCACATTCACCTCCAGGCCTATCTCTGAATAACATCAGAGTCTCTTACAGTACCAGAGGAAGGCAGATTTCACCTCTGACCTGAACTCTACCCTTTCATAATGTGCCGTAATCCATAACATTACGACTCACCGCGCACGCTCTCAAACGCGAGAATCAAAGCATTATGCCTGAAATTCAGCTTTGAGTTCAGCTTTGACAAAACACGACTCTTTTTCCCATTCTGGCGGCAGACATCGTTTAAACAGTGCTGTTTCTTAGGCCACGGCAGGGTCAGACCTCAAACCCTGGTGGACTTTTTAATAGTGTAACCGGTTCAAGCGCGAGCTCGTGCTGAGTGTGGGTGGAGTGTTTGTGTTCATAAGCTCTATGGACTATCCTTTGTAATGGTGGAGGAGGTAAACATTCGGGAAGACTGTGATTTTGCTCCGTGGTGCTGTGGCGTGGGTCAGAGGAGCGCTGTGTATTGAGAGTTTAATGTTATCTCGCTCCCCCTCGCTCTCGCTCTGTTTGTTTTGTCTATTATATTCGCAGGCCTCTGACCTTTGCATTGCTCGGTGTGTAATGTCCTGCTGCCTGACAGCTGGAGCTAGTAATACTCCATCCGTTCCTCACACATGAACCGAGAGCAGTATATGAGGAGACAGAGAGGCTGTGTGTGATGATCGAACTCACTGGGGTTGACATAGAAGGCCATCTGAGCACAAACAATGATAAAATATAGTGCATTAAATTACCTTCCTACAGTGTATTGAAGCCAAATTGCTAACATTTATATTTGAAATATTGGTTAATATTTGAAGAACACTGTGTCAATTGTAGTGAGACAGGAAGTTATTCATACTGACAGTATTTGCTTCTGTAAGCTGATGTGTAAACTGGGCAGTTTGAGAGTCACACCTGTTTCAATAATATATTTGTTGTCAGTGCCAATCAACTCTTTAAATGTAGCATATATTGCAAGTAATATCACATACTACAGGACAGTTAGAGTAAATATAACTATCCATTGAAGTTGGCACATAAATTAATTTTTGCACTACAAAATCATTTTATAGTACACTCATGAACCGTTGAATCCTGTACCGAAAATTTAAACTTTAAAAGTTTGAAATCATTATTAATGTGTCATAGTACTAATAATTATTCTGTAGAAATAGGACTGTGCAGGTACAATAATTAATTCAATATTTTCTAATCTTTTCCTAACAATATTGTATGGATAGTTGGATACTTCAGATATTTGTATTGATTTTTTAAATCAATGCAGAATTTTAAAAAATAATAAACAAAAGTAATAAAAAGCATTATAAGTAATAAAAAAACTAAAAATAATAAACAAAAATACAAATAATATAAGAATGCTTGATCTTAAAGCTATTATGTTAATATTATATATACGTGTGTGTGTGTGTGTATATATATATATATATATATATAAGGGGTGTAACGATACGCGCATTCGTATTGAACCGTTCGGTACGAGGCTTTCGGTTCGGTACACATTCAAACTGAACGATTCGTTGAACTAATCCTAATACATTTGGAAAATAAAAGAGCTTAAAGTGTGTGAAATATAATGTTCTCAGTGCCACTGTGCTCAACAAGGCAGCCCAAATGACGTAACAGGCAATGTGCTGTCTGCAATGTGTTAACCTGCTCTTGCTGGGGTGCGTTTACAGAAATTCCGCTTTGTGGGCTCAGTCGCTCACGGCCAAAGCAAACGCTCCGCTAATGTTCCGCTCACACTCACTGGTAAACCAAATCCCGCTCAGATCATGTTCTGACATAACATTTCTCTGGTAGGCCTAATTGTGTTTTTCCCCCCCGTTTATAATGAAATTCGTAACGGTTATGTTTCAGGGTGACGTTCAGCTTGCACTTTTTCAAATTAATTTTATTAATTTAAATGTATTAAATTAAAATTATTAATTTAAAAACGTGTCTTGTTTTTGAAGCCACTTGGTACACATTCAAACAAACGTTTAACTTCTAATACATTTAAAAAATTAAATAACTAAAAAAGTAGGCTATATTTGATTTTCATTAGGCCTACTTTATTTCCATGAAAACACAGCTTCAGTTATTGTGCAACAGAACATTCAAAACACGCACACAAGATGAAATAAATGCACATAGAATTTCACAAAATACACCTTGCTTATCAGGCCCATGAAAAGCACACACAAGATGAAATGCACCTAAAGAATTATTTAGTGGCGTTAATAAAAGAAACACTTTCTAAAAGACCAAAACTGCGGGGAAATGCGGACTATTAAAATGTCTGTCAATCTTTACAGGATTTTAGAATTTACTATTAGAAACATTAGACAAACTATTGCTTATTCCACAGATTCTCGAACTAGGAAATTACCAAAGGCCATTTTGAGTTGAGCGAGCGGTGCTGAGCGTATTGAGCGAGCGGAGCGGAATCTTCAGAAGGCGCTCTCCGCTCCGAAGGAAATATGACCGCTCCACTCCGCTCACATGCTCTGGTGTCGAAAGACGATGATCCTGTATCGACGATAGCCAGAGATATTGTCAAAAACATCAATTATTGCCAATATTAAGAGTATTTGGCATTTCCAATTAATGTGGGCCTGTTACATTCTTATTTTTATTATTATTATTATGAAGTTACTTTAATTATTAAATTAAAATTACAATTAATTTGCCCCACAATAATTACCATATAACTGACGTGCTGCGAGGATAAGATTAGGCTATTTACTCCTCAATTAAAATGTTTTTAAAAAAGGTGTTTTAAAACAAATTATATTCCTATAATTAAAATATTAACACTGCAGTCATCAATAAAAATCAATGAAATAAAAAGCTTTTATTTCAAGCACCGACTTTCAAAAACAACCTGTTTAACACGAAATACGTTTCTTCTCTTTTTTTTTCACTATGTATGGGCCACAAGACAAATATTAAGGGAATAAATGAAAACAGCTATAGCCATCGTTTTCAGCTTATGTGTATATATGTATATGTGTATATATATATATATATGTATATATTTATGTATATACAGTATATATGTGTGTGTGTATATATGTGTATATATATGTGTGTGTGTGTGTATGTGTGTATATATATATATATATATATATATATATATATAATGAGCTTTAAAAAATAATAATTGTGTATTGTTTTTTAATTATTTTTATCAATGTTCAAAGTGTTGTAGCAAGACCTTGATCCTAACGCTGTAATTTTTATATTTAATTTATATTTTAAAGATAAAATAATCATAACTATATTATAAGTATAATTATGGTTTTATAACAAATAGATGTTATATAAAAGAACAGTGTGACATAAATATTTGATTTAATTTTATTTTATTTAATCCTGAACACATAGTTTACATCATAGTGATATGAAACTTTTCAGTGTTTTTTTGTTTGTTTGTTTTTTTGATGTTCTGGCATTATAAGATCTGAACTTGATTTTCAAGTTCAAATCTTCAGGATATTTTGAGTACAATGAAAACATTGCATGAATCAAAACAAAAAAGTATCTTCTGACATTGTGCAGATGGTGGATCAGCGAGAGAACTATCTAATCCGGTGTGTCGGTGTAGCCGGATCACATCCCGTCCTCGCATCTCCCACTCAAAACACACACACACTCACACCTCTGTACAGTATAATAAGACCTATGTGCTTGGGTCCATAGAGGAAACAAGCTTTCCTTTATATGACCGGGATGTCATTAATCTTTATGGAGGTTAACAAATGCACTCGCATGGAAGGTGTATTTCATTCACAGACACTAACAATGGGGCCATTGTGCAGTCTGATCTTCCAGCGTCCGTACCTTAACATTCCTACCATGTAATACACGGTATGAATGAACGTTGTGTTTTCTGGACATATTTATTTGAGAAGATTATTTGAAATATGCTCAGGTCATGAGATATAAGTTGGATTTACGCCACACTATCTTTGCTCCTCGCTGTGCTCGTGTCTCGTTCTTTTTCTCGTTTTTAAAAGACAATATTTCAGGAGTTTTTTTCACGAAAGCTCAATTTTGTGCAGCGTCTGTGACAAATTGCTGCCGCAGCACAGAATGGCCTGGTTTGCTATGAGTTATGTCAAGTCAGAGCTGTTTAAGAGTTGTACTTCCCCCAAGACACATTTCTGCTTATCCTCACCACAGGGATGAAACGCAATACAGGCTTGTCAGCTTAACATACTCATTTTCCTACACGTTTCTTGACAATTTTGTATAAATCTGTTCACTTTGTTGCAGAGTTTGTTAAAGAAACAACACCTTAAGACCTCTGTAAATTCTCTCTCTTTTTTCCCCCTCTCTAATTCTGCAGATAGAGATTGAACGACTGCAGGAAGCGTTTTATATGTGTCAGGTCTCCCCTCCGCCCGACCGCTGTTCGATAATCATTGGTGGCTGTCGCTGTGGCGGCCTCTGACTGTAACAAACCTTATTGATGTTTCTGAGCCCTGATTTCCCCCCCTGGTCAAATTCAATATGAAAAACGCTGCAGCTGAATAAGTCAAAAATAGCACCTACAACCTTCCTGCCTCTCTTTTACTCTTCGCTCTCTTGTAAAACTGTAAACCTGTTTGGGAACAAGTCACTTTATTTTCTTATGCTGCTTATGTAAAACCTATGTGTGTAAATACACATACAGCATATATTTAGAAAATATTTACATATATATATTTATATTCATATAATTTATATCATATATAAATATATTTAATATATAAACGTAACATATTTTTCTTAATATATACATGTGTGTGTGTATTTATATATTCATAATAAATATACATAGTACACATATATATTATGTAAACACAAACCTTTATTTTGGATGCGATTTAATCACGATTGACAGCACTATATATATATATATATATCAGCACTTTTATATATATTATATTATATGTATATATATATATATGTATATGTATGTGTATTGCAAAGATAAGCATATATATATATATACATTTTTATTTATATATTAAATATATTTAGAATATATTTATAAAAATATATATTACAAATTTATTAATTGCTTAATTGTTTGTGTGTATATAATATGTAAGAAATATCTATAAAATACACAGTTGTTTTATTGATTTTATATATATAAAATTTGTTAGAATTTAATTATTAAAATATATTTTCATTTAATATAGAAATATTTTTTATTTGCTTTATATAAATGTTTTTTTTTTTTTCAGTGAAATATTTTTCACATTGCTTGACATTTCTTTGTTGCTATCACATGTGAATAACATGAAACTAGTACAGTACCTGCACAAATATGTCTATTATGGTTAAAAGAAGAAAAAAACTACAGCACTATCTCCATCAGTTTACCTGTATCCATAATCATACTGCCAGCCCAAATGTGTAGCGCTATTGGGCTTTGCTAAAAGCTTTTCATCAGGAAACGTGTCCTGCGCTGTCTGTAATTTACTATAAAGAGTGCTAGACTTCCTGTTCTGGTGATTTCCACAGACAGTGATTAGTGTTTTTCACCAGACCTGGGACAAATGGACGCTCAATTTATCATCACTATCAGACCCTCAGCTTGACACAAACATATAGATGTATAAATACACCCGCATATGAGCACGCGCTCATTTTTCACATTATTTCATTTGGGCGTCGTACCTACATTAACCCCGTGGCTTTATTTGAGCTATCAATCCATAGCAGTCATGAGAGAGGGGTCTGTTTGCTCTCTGCGGCTGCATCTCCCAGAGCATTTGCATTTATTATGGCAGCCTGCAGTGAAGCCCTTCTCATTTCACACTTTGAAGCTTCGTCCAGGGATGGATGGAGGAAAGAAGATCACTTTGACAGGTTGAGATTGTTTCTCCACATCTGCCGTCAGCTGTCATTTTAAACGACACGTGTACGTCTCTGTCGCGCCGTGTGGACGGATGCATGTGTGGTGCTTATGAATGTGTTTTTCTGTGTCTCCCCGCAGGACGCCGTGGTTTAATGGCTGGGGTTTTAACCTGCCCAGGGGACAGTCCCTGCTCGATAAGTGGAACCTCATCCCAGAGGGCATTGATATTCTCATGACCCATGGGCCGCCCCTCGGTGAGTTCAATTAACCAATCCTAATGGAGTTCCATCCGATTATTCAAATGCTGGAGAATACATTAAATGGCTTTCGCATGAAGCCTGTTGTCATGCTTGTCAAGAAACCCGTCATACAAACTTGTAGAAGGAAAGAGTGACATTTTTGGCATACATGAAATAATATATCTATCCTCAAAACATTTTATTAAAACTAAAACTTAAACCAAAAAACACATTTTCATTGCTTGAAATAAACATTATCTGAAATAAAATAAAATATAAAAAAACATTTTTTATTTTTTTAAGTTGCTAAAATTAAAAGTTTAATTAAAACTATATCGACATATTTAAGCAAGCCAACGAACAATTTTTTTTAATAAATAAAATAAAAATAAAAATGACAAAACCATGCAAAACAAATTACCAAAACTTAAACTTAGATCTATCCTCAGAGCAGGGTTATTATTGTTAACTAAATCGAAATAAAAAAAAACATAACCATAAAAAAAATACTTGAAATGAAATATACATTACCATAAATGAAATAAAATATTTTAAAAATGTATTTTATTTCAGCTAGTTGCCAAAACAACATTTTACCTTTTTTTTTGTATAAATTGCAGAAATAAAATAACTAAAATTAAAACCTTATAAAAACTATATGGACATATTAAAAAAAAGAGAAGAGGAGTTTTTGTTAATTAAAACTAAAACTAAAAACATAACAATAAAAAAATCATTATTGAAATAAAATATTACCTGAAATGAAATAAAATATTAGTATTCACTAAGTTTAACTACAAAAATAACTAAAATTTAATAAATTAAAAAAAATGGCAAAACCACAGAACAAAATTACTACAGTTTCACCTCAAAAGAAAAAAACTAATTCCAAATATTAAAAACTATAATGGAATATCAATGATAGTAAAATAACACCTTAGAGTTGTAAAATGCCTCAGAGTTGTTGTTATTTGTTTTATTACCGATTGTCTTGTTTTTGAAGCTTTAGGTTAAAAAGCACAAATGATTGGACATGAGTCACAATGTGAGCTGTTTTTCCTCTGAGATTAGAAACTGATGTGTGTGTCTCTGTCTCTGTGTCTCTGTCTGTGTCTCTCTGTGTGTCTCTGTGTGTCTCTGTGTGTCTCTGTGTAGGTTTCAGAGACTGGGTACCGAAGGAGCTACAAAGAGTTGGGTGTGTTGAGCTGTTAAACACAGTCCAGAGGAGAGTCCGGCCCAAGCTCCACGTCTTCGGAGGAATTCATGAAGGTGAGTAACCACAAAGACAAACCGGCACTGCCGTAAAAAAATTTTTAAAAAAACGAGTCATTGTGCACTACAGTGATTTCCATAGTCGAAGGGTGTTTATTGACAAGACATAAAAAGAGAGGCAACAGCAATGTAATAAAAGACACCAAAATCATTTACCAAATTTTATGAATAATAATCACAATAAAGACTACAAAAAAGAGGCCAGAAATATTGCAGCGTCACTTTGATATAACAGTTACACGTCATTCAGGAACGGTTCCCTTTTGGTTACCAGTATCCCTATATTTTTATATTTTTGAGCGGACCAATATCCCTGTACGATAACCATGAGGACAGCTGATGGATCTTTTGAGACGAAATCTGAAACAGGGCTAAATAAATATACTCTTCTATTAAAAAATGTGGGGTCTGTTTTTTATTTTTAATTTATTTATTTATTTTTTATTGGAAGTCTGTTATGCTCACCAAGTCTGCATTTATTTGATCAAAAATAAGGTCAAAACTAATACTGGAAAGTATTTTTATAGTTTAAAATAATTGTTTTCTATTTTAATATTTTCTATCTAATTAGATATTATTAGATCTATCTAATCCTGTGATAACAAAGCTGTATTTTCAGCATCGTTACTTCAGTCTTCAGTGTCACATGATCCTTCAGAAATTATTCTAATATGCTGATTTGTTGCTCAAGAAACATTTCTTATTATTATTATCAATGAAAACAGTTGTGCTGATTAATATTTGTGTGTAACCCTATGATACATGTTTTAATAGAAAGTTCAAAAGAACAGCATTCTTGAAACAGAAATCTTTTGAGAAATCAGTTTAGAGTACAGTATATGATGTTGTATTTGTAACAGAAATGGTTTGTTCTTTCCTTTAGAGATTTAGAGTCTCAGAACAGCATTAGCTGCATCAGCACAAACATAAACCCAATAAGCAGTCTAGGATATAAATATATATGGATATGGGTTGCATTTTAACACCAGATTTGGCTACAAGTTCAACCCAGTACTGAAGGAAGAGGGATCAGAGAGATCTGCCTTTGGGTTCAACTTCAGACTCTGTTCACCAGATGTGCTGCATCCCCTCGCTTCCTCCCTCCAGCTTTTGAGGCTTTTCATTATTATTATATTTTTAATTAAACATGTTTAAGACAGAGAAGGGTTTCTGAGCCCAGGGGCTAATTTGGACAAGTGCTCCACTTGAGGAAAGACCTTGTATGGGTTATTGTGTTTACTCAATGTGTTTGTATGCACACACACACAGTCAGTGGGCAAACTCATAAATTCCTTTCCTGAATATAGACTACTTAAAATGCTCAATCATACATCTGGAAAAAAAAATTAAAAAAAATTATATATATAGTGTAACACAGTTTCGTAGAATTTTTTAAAAATAAAAATAAACAAACACAAAAAGTAAAGCGGCAGCCCCTCACGGACGACTGCCGCGCACAAAACACAAATTAAAGTCCAGGCCTGGTCCTCTCTCGTCTTGCACTGTCATCGCTCCTCCTTTTATCCTTCCGGAGCTCTTCCGTGGGGACTCTAGACCGGTGAGTGGTGCAGGTGTCGCTCATCATCATTAACTCCACCGGCCTCGCTCCATTCAAAAAAGTTTCAGTGTCACATAATCCTTCAGAAATCATTCTAATATGCTGATTTGCTGCTCAAGAAACCCTTCTCATTATTATCAATGTTTTGCTGCTTAATATTTTTGTGGAAACAATGATACCACTCAAACATTTGTATAAGATTTAAAAAAGAGAGATAAATTTATAATTTTATTCATGCATGAAAGTGATAAAAAAGTGAGTGAAGACATTAAATTATTTCTATTTAATAAATGCATTAACAAATTTAATTAATATATTTGATAAATGCAAATAAATGCTGTTCATTAAACTTTATATTTATTCAAAAAATCCAGAAAAATAGTGTATATTTTCAGAAAAATAGTTTTCAACATTGATAATAATCAGAATGTTTCTTGAGAGTCAAATAAATTGTAATGATTTTAAAAGATCTGCGACATGAAAACTGGAGTAATGATGAAGAAAATTCTGCTTTGCATCACAGGAATAACATTACATTTTATAATGTATTAAAATTGAAAACTTTTTTTAAATTTGTAATTATATTTCACAATATTGCTTTTTCTTTTCTTTCTTTTTTTAACTTTAATCAAATAAATTCAGCCTTGATGAGCAGAAAATATTTATTTCAGAATCATTAATTGTAATATTTCCAAAACTTTTGGCAGGTACTTTAATAATAATAACAATTCTATATACTATATACTTTACTATAATATATTATAGTACTTTATTATAATATATTATATTGTTATCATGATTAAGTGCTGCTTTTTATTTTTTACAGGACAATAGTATGTATTCTTACAGAATAAGATATACCTTTTAATGTGCTAAAATATATATCTTTTTTAATAAGTGCTGGGGGTTTGGCTTGTGGTCATATTTTCCTTCTTTTTTGTCTCTAGCTGATCATATATATATATATTTTTTTATATATATATATATATATATATATATATATATATATATATATATATATATATATATATATATATATTTTAAACACAATATACAAGTCTAAAATTTATAAGTGTTTCAACCTCCATTTTAATTTCCTTTGTTTGAGCAGCAAGTGTCTTTTTGTCACACCAACCTTTGAATCTGCTAAAAAAAATTGCATTATATATAATATATTGTATAATAATATTTCTGTCATGACAACTGTCTGCTCACCCCGTAGCAGATCTATACAGGTGGGGGGAGGGTTTCTGAAGTGCATTGCAACTGCTACAGAAAGCACAAGCTAAATGTTAAGCAGCAAGCTCATTGGCTGCTGATATAAAAAGAATGATGATGTAATTATATCAGATTGAGTTAGAACCTATTGACCTGTGCCATCTAGAGTCTCATGACAGAACTTTGTATTTTAGCAGTATTGTTAAAAGTGTGGACTTAAATAATGTTCAATAATGGAAAATACTCTACCGTTCATAGGCTTTGTGTCAGTAAGATATTTTTGGAGGAAATTAATACTTTTATTTAGAACTCATTAAAATGGATCAAAAGTGACAATAAAGACATTAATAATTTTACAAAAGATTCCTTTTTGCAAATAAATGCTGTTCTTTTGACTTTACTCATCAGAGATTCCTGAAAACAAAATGTATCTTGGTTTCCACAAACATATTAGCTGTTTTTTACATTATTAATAATAAGAAATGTTTCTTGAGCACTAAATCAGCATATTACAGTGATTTCTGAAGGATCATGTGGCACTGAAGACTGGAGTAATGATGCTGAAAATGCAGCTTTGCATCACAGGAATAAATTACATATTAAAATGTATTAAAATATTAAACGGTTAGTTTAAACTGTAAAAAGGTTCTATAATAGTAGTGTTTTTACTGTAGTTTTGATCACATAAATGTAGTTTTGTTAAGTTTAAGAGACTAAAAAAATCTTACCAACCCCAAACTTTTGATCTTTTGTGCATCATTTAGCAGATTCTTTTGTCCAAAATGACATAAAAGTGAGGAAAAACACCAGCAATTTGTATTCAACTGAAGAGAAGTCATATGGGTTTGAAACCATTTCATCATTGGATGATTTGTTCCATAAGTTTGGTGTATGAATATTAACTCCTCCCTCTCTGGTTTCCTCTAGGTTACGGCATCATGACAGACGGGTACACGACATTCATCAACGCCTCTACCTGTACAGTCAGCTTTCAACCCACAAACCCTCCCATCGTGTTCGACCTCCCGAACCCCCCCAGCTCTTGAGACGCCCGTGAACGTCACCATAATCTCCTTTTCTCCTTATGTTTTCTAACAATACTTTAAAAGAAAAAATTGTTGAATGTTTCTTTTAAAATCGCCAGTCTTTTGCTAAAAGATTCAGTGGAAGTTTCTGATGACGGGACGGGGTTCATGCAGGTGTCGCGTACAGAAGTGGTGAACAATCTTATGAAAAGATCTGATTAAATCTGTAAGATAATAAGCTTTGTGAATTTGTAAAATTGTCTCTTTTTTTTGTCAATATTCGAAGTATGTTGGTATGGGATGCCATTGTTCATTTTGTATATTCTTTTTCAGGATAATGAAGCTTTCTTTTAGCTGACAGGGATAATGCCTTAAACTAGCTTTAAGTTCCCCCGGCTGGAGCCCCTTCTTTCTGCTAGCGAAGAGAAAGCGTCATATTTATTGTTTTTATCCAAAACTAAGGGGATTTCTCTTTGTTTTTTTTGTTTTTTTTTGCATTCAAAGAACACTTTCTTACAAGCGCAGGGAAGACATGGATGCATTTTAACTCATGTATATTCTGGAGCGCCTCATTCTGCATAGAAATTGGAAAATGTCTTAAAATATGAGTATATCTATATGTATGTGTAAGCTGTAAAATCTAAAATTGTGTTTGTTCTAAGCCTCTTGAAGAATATCATTTTGCCTGTAAGTGATGACTTAAAGTGTGTAAAGCGCACACATGCTCTTTTCTGTTTTCATGAAATGTTCCTCTGAAGCTCATTCAGTGTTGCCTACTTTACGGCGTATTGTTCCGTACAATAAACGAGTACTCGAGTTGAAATTATGTTAATGTACAATCTCAAAGGTTGTTTTTTATTTTTTCTTTGAACCTACTGAAACCAGGTTTAGTTGTCCTTTGATATCTTGCATATGATAGTGTTTTTTTTTTTTTTTTTTTTCTTTTGCACTGTGTAAATGCAGTCTTGCTAGCACAAAAAAAAAGATGCCAATATTTGTTTCAACTCTTGCCACTGTAAATGCCTCTCAGCTTTTTTTTTTTCAGTTACAGTCTCATTCCTGGGAAAGTTTAGATACATTTCTTCTTCTTTTTCTTCTGGTTTCATTGTGATATATTTAGCTGCCTTTATATGCAAATAAAATTGCAAGATTTTTACTTCTACACATTTTGTTTGGTTCATTCTCGCCTCTAGTCTATCTTTGCACAGTCGAATTCCGCAGGTTTTTATTGTTCACCTGACACCAAGTTGTGGCTTGTTAGTGACAAAAACTTTGAAGGGGTTTTCAGACTTTTTGTGACTTTTACTTGCAATCAAATTAGATATTCACAAGTAGAAAAAAAATTTTTTTTTTTAGTATTACTGTTAGTATTAGTAGTATTAATGTTTATATATTTTTTTTATATCTCCAAAACATAATTGGTCAGACAGTCTCATCTTGTCTCAGTGGGCGAATAAGTAGACCAGACTTTATGGCAATAGTCAAATTAAATGTACAGCTAAACAGGGCTGTTTTTATTTTATTTATCTATTTATTTTCATTTTACCTAAAAGAGCAAATTGGAGTAATATGTTGTAAACTATACATATAATCTAATAGCTCAGAATTGAAATATTTAAATCTAAATGAATGCAACTGAAAGAATTTTAACGTCCCTTTAACGCATTTTGCACTTTCATCTCTTTGAATTTGCCTTTTTCCTTTGTCACCTATATGAACTGCCCTCTGCATCGTTTTTCAATTCGTCTCCAAGATCTAATTCAACCACATTCCTCAATACAAAACCTCAAAAGATATTTTACTTCCTCCAAGCAGTCGTCTTCTAAAAAGACCTCCAGTGAATGTAAGTTTTCACGCTCACAGGAACCTCATTCACATTTATCTCTTTGTAATCCAATTTGAGATACACATGAGCCAGCGGTACGCTAAGAGAAAGAAAACCAGCAGCGCTCTGGCCTTGGAGTCAAAGTGGGATCTCTTTTCGTCAATCTGAATCCCTCCAAGGCCACAAAAACACACTTTTCCATAGTCTCATATTCACCCTCCCCCATCCGGCTTACCAGCAGTCACATCAAAGGCTCCAAACCAATTAACACTTCCCCCAAACGAGAGCATGAAATATAGCCCCGGACCAGCTCGTTGGCATAATCCACATAATCATATTAGTGTAACCCTGTGAGCTGGCAGCCTGGCACGGACACTTTTGTTTTCTCAAATCCTATTTATAGAAGCACCTACACTTTCATTTTAAATGAACAATGCTAATATACTACTTTTTACATTTGTGAGTGGTACTTTCCATGTAAAACTCGCCACCACAATGCAACAAAGTGTTGCTATCAGATTGCAAAGGTGTTCTGAATGTTTTTTCAGCATTTTGCCATGCAATTGTTAAAGTGTTCTGAGAGGAATTTAGCATATATGGATACTAAGACACCTACTTAAAATATATATTTCTGTAGAATTATAGTTATATGAGAGTAAAAATCATCAAACACCCTCAAACATAGTGGAGGGTAGATTAGCTAAAAATAATACTGTTAGCATTTTTTTAGTAGCGTGACAGTAGCTTAGCTACATTCAAAAAAGTAGCTTTTCCAGTACGTTTTTTCCCTAATCAGCCGTGATAGTGATATTACAGTACAAATTTTTTTAGTTAAAAATATTGTTGTAGTTATTGCTATAAGACATTCTCAAACTGTGGGTAAATTAGCTAAAAAATTAACGCTGTTAGCATTTTTACTAGCATGACAGTAGCTTTCAAGCTGCATTCAAAAACTAAAAAAAAGTGTAGCTTTTCCAGTAAATTTTTTCCTAATCAGTCATGATAGCGACTAGCACTACATTTTGTTGGTTGTTTGGTAGAAATATATTATAGAATTACTGCTATACAAACGTAAAAATCTTAAAACAAACACCCTCAAACATAGTGAAGGGTAACTAGCTTAAAGTAAAGCTGTTAGCATTTTTCAGTAGCATGACATAGCCGCATTCAAAACAATGTAGATTTTCCAGTAACAAGGCAATATTGCTGTTTTTTGTTGAATTATATTGCACACACCCCTAAACTGTGTACTAACTAAACATAAAACATTTCTCTTCTATGTCAATTTCATTTTTTGTCCTATCCTGCGATGATTAGCATTACATTTTGTTGTTTTGTTTCTGGTGAATGCAATCAGGTCCCCGTCCAAAGGGAAATTGATTTTTAATGATAACTTAAAAATCTCAAAGGCAGACCTACTGTGAGATATGAGGTTTGTTAATCGATGATGTAAACTTTGTTTAAAAACCGTAAATGGTTTTTATACTTATCTGTCATTTTTATTATGTCACATTCAATGCTTCATGGGATTGTAGTTCTTTCCCTCATTAAAGTACACAGTCTTATACCTTCGTCTTTTTGTCAGATTTTCAAATGCATTTTGCTTCAAATTAAAGTTTGTCATGTTGTGATTCACCTGGTACCTGGTTGGTTTGGTTCATGGACTTATCACACCTTACTGAAGACTTTTGAAAACTCCCAATGAGAAAAATACTTCCAGAACCAAGGCTGCTGAAAAAGTGGGCGGGCACTAAAATTGCACTATTTTACACTGAGTAGCCACACCCACAATAAATGCACATTGGACTGATATACCACTCCTCATGTGTATTAATCAAGCTGACTGCTTTCAAATCTGCAGCTTTAATGTAGCTTTACTATTTATATAAGTGTGCAGCTTGAGTAGCTGTTAGCTACAGCTACGGTTTCAAAGTAGCTTCCTAGAAACACTGAAGCATCGTCCTTTTCTCTCTCTCCCAGCTGTCCCTGCCTTAAATGAAGGTGAAAGTGTGTATGTCAATCTAAATTGTGTTGGGAGCATGTGTGAGTGTATTAATTACCTCGTCTTGCAGCAGGGGCCAGGCATTAATAGGTGCCCGTGACAGGGACTGCTATTACCCTACGACGCCCCGACAGCTTCTATTAATATTGGAAATTTGTCAACTTAGCCTTCGTGCTACTGTGATGGATGACGCGCAACTCTGAAGGCTAATACCCACCGTCACTGCTTGAGAGATTGTGTGTGTGTGTGTGTGTGCTGTGTGTGTGTGCGCACTGCTACACAGAATATAAGGTAAGGTTTAGACTGAAAAGGATATGAAGTACCTTTGGTGGAACAAACAGTCACATGATCAAGGTGTTTGTGTCCATACGTCTTTGAGGTAACTTATGTGGTCCAAATAGAATCTGAGTGCTATTTTTGTATTTTTGCTGTGGTATTTGGAGGGAAATCTGGAATAGATTTAAAGGGATAGTTCAAAAAAAAAATCTGTCATCATTTTCCCTCATGTTGCTCCAACCCAATTACTTTTATTTCTTTTGTGGAAAGCAAAAGGCAAATTTCCAAAGATTGCTGATTGAAAAGGTTGCAAAAGTACCCGCTTGTGTCATTTCTATCAGTACCGTGTCAGTTGAGTCCACATTTTGATACTCTTTTTTTAATATTCTTTGGATATAAATGGATGCAAATCATACTTACCTGCAGTACAGAGCCGTTCACAAGTTGCACACACAAAAAAGAGCTGCTTCGTTGTTGCCAAAATATAAACACATTTTTAAGTTTTGTTTTCTACAATGCATTGTAGGTAAAAATCCATCTCATCTGGCACTCTTTTTGATTTCTATCTTACAAGCTATCCTGTTACTATTTCTGAGTGAGAAATTGCCACAAGCAATTCAGTGTGCGAGTGAACTGTCCAAATGAATCAAACTGAACAAATAAAGACCTTTTTACAAACCATTTTGATCAATGGAGTGATTCAAATATTCCCAAAAAATTAGGTTAGTATATCTTCATTGGCACAAAGAATCTTTATCACAAAGAAAATATAAAGAATATTCATTCATGAATTGGACACTGCCATGTTTCATAGGGATAACTAAATCAAGATTTTAAATGAATACAATTTTTCTTAAATTTTGTCTAAATATTCATCTATATATACATGTGTATACATATATATATATATATATATATATATATACTGTATATATATTTTTAAAAAAAAGCTATCATATGGCTTCAGAAGACTTGGAATAGATGTAGATTTAACCAAAAGCATGATCAAATTAGACAAAATAGTTAATAAACATACATGCGACAGGGACCTTTGTGAAAGAGGTACATTGCAGTTCTGTGGAAATCTGTAGCTCTTCCTGCATGTGTAGTTTCTGTGTGGGCTTACATGTTACTGTATGTGTGTGTAAATGTGTATAAAACAGCCTTCATAAGTCTGACTGTGCTGCCGGGAGCTTAGTATGGAGTGTTTACGCTCTCCTAATTGAACCCAGCCCTGCCGTTATTGTAATCTGGATTTCATTTGGGCCTGATTTGACTCACCCATGAAATAATGAAGTAAAATCTGGGGTAAGAAGAGAAGTGTTGGGTTCCTTTGTTACCCATTTCCTCGTTGCCCATGTGTTGCGCATTATCAAAGAAATCACTGTAATATTATTTTATTGTTTCAATTATGATTAAAAGATTAGCCATATCTGGGCTGGAAAATAGAAAACACCCCAGCTCATGACTGTCCTGTTCGCTTACAAACGCACACCCTCTCTGAAGCTAAGAGACATTACGTGGCCTCATTACATTAGAAAAATGACTCTCCAAGGATTTCCATGATAAATGCATCACTATTTTGAACGACAGTATATTTTTCTCTTGATGTGTCAAGATGAACTATTCACCCTCTTTTCCTCATACACTCATCCACACACAACAGAGATGAATGCCGTTTACTCTGTCTTTGTACATTAGAAACACAAGCAGTGACCGCCATGACACTCGTTTTCTTTGTTTTCGGGTATTGTTTAACTAACTGCTTTTTTCTTCATTTTATTTATTTTTTAGATATTTTTGTGTTTTTTGTTTGTATAAATGTTTTTTTATTATTATTCAGATTTTATTTCAAATATATATATATAGTATATACTGTATATATATATATATATTTTTTTTTTTTTTTTATGAAATATATATATATTTCAAAAATATACAAATACATTTATTTGTGAAATATATAATAACTTTCATTAAAAAACTTTTGAAACTTCAAAAATAATAATCAGTTCAGTATATATAGAGAGAAAATCTTTTAAAGTTTTTTTTTTTTTTAATGATGGTTTTTACATGTTTCCCATGTAACACAGAAATGCTGCTTCTGTGCATCAGTGCTGTTTAGTACCAGGCTGAAATCTGATGATTTGATGAGTCTTATAGTTGTTTTCAATGAGCTGTAATCACAAACATCACATGAAAACCTGTGATGCAGCAACAATAGCTCAATCTGACCACATTACAGGCTGATTATGAGACGGCAGGCTGAAGTACACAGGACTGTGTCGAGATGAAGATGAGGGATAATCAGAACTTGTTTGGAATTCTGGAACGTGTGTGAATCTAATTTGAATTCATCATGTCGGTTTGTACAGATTGGATGATAATTGGCACTTATTCAATTGACATTAATTTCCACCCCCCAAAAATCTGAAACAAATGATCTTAATTATGAACATCTTACATCACACCGCCTTGTAGTTAGATTGAATAGAGCCTTAATTGATAAATTAGTATGAAAAAAATCTCAGTTTGAACTGGTGTGTCAACAAGTACAGACAACAGCTAAATTAATATTAGCTTGACATTTATTCTTATTTAAATTTAGATAAGTGATATTATGTGCAAAAAAACATGTAGTTTTCTTTGCAGAGATGTTCACGTCTCAGATTATGTTGGGTAAAATCAATAGACACTTAGGCCTCGTTTACACCTGGTATTAACATCCATCTCAAACGCATCTCCTGTGACCTCCTGTGATTAGATTTTGTTGAGAGGAGGGCCTCTGATTTTGTGACTACATATATAACTTACTGTGACAATGTGTTACTCTGTGTTTTCGTGCACAAAGAAATAAAAAAGGTCTTTGTTGCACCCAAATGCACCTTTTTTGCAAGACTGGTGTTCACTTATGCTATAATCAACCGGATATATTCAAATAACAGGTGTAAACAGGCCATTTGCAAGACATATTTCATAACTAACTAGCAGAAGTTCAAACCATCTCAGGGTTACTGACACATTGTAAACAATTTCACAGTTCCAGAATGCAAAATCCAGTGTTATCTGCAACACTTGTGTGGTATAAATCGTAGCGCTTGCATCTCACAGCAGAACACAAGTGCAAATCAGTTGATTTAATAGCTGCTGCTGATTTGGGAATTAGTGCCTAGCATATGACGAAGTGGCGCCACGACATCACATCCTCCGGTTTCCCATCCCCACAGCTGCTGCTGTTGGCACCGTCCTCAGAGATAATCGAGATGTCCAAATGAAATACATTCACTGTGGAGAATGCCTTGTATGCTTCAGGAGAATAGATAGCAGTGTTGCAAAACTTTTCTACTGAGAAAAGTTCTTATGCTGGTTTACAACATTGTACATATTAGATCTCACAAAGTTACATTTTCAAAAATGCAACTTCTTAAAAGGAAGCAATTTAGAGTTCATGTAAACTCTTTTAAACATTGTGAGCATAATATTTTTTGCAAGGGTTGAAATCATTTATTCCTGAACCCAAAATTAAAGAACTCAAAATCAATGGGAGTTAAGTCACACAACTCAAAATGTTCTTTTAATGAATAAATCTGTTTGGTCATAATGAGTTAGACAGGTGCATTAATTGCATTTTGATGCTTTTACGCTGTCTGGCTTTCATCTGCCTTTGTCTTTCCTTTTCTGTTAATGGATGAAGGTCCATTTGGATAATTAGTATTAATTTGTATTCAGCGTAATTGAGGCCTTATTTAATTGACTGACCCTCATTGTAATTATAGTTATTGTGAACATAAAGTGACAGCATAGCAGCGTTTTTCCTTCTTGCTCCTCATCTTTGTCCTCTATCAGGGGCATGTGGGTAATTAGCAGTGGGGTTTGCAAAATCCTCACTATTACTATTGCTCATGCAGTATGTGGGGTTTGTGAATTGAACAAACCACCTTCTTCTTACGCCTCATGATGCTTTGTGCAAATTATGGGAGTAGCTTCTGTTACACTGTAAACAACTTGCTCTTCAACCATCGATCATTGAAAGGAAATTTAACAGTGTAAAAGCATTAACAAGTCACTTTCAGCATAGCATGAATAACCTCAAAAACTCCACAAAAATATCATGCAATATCATATCATTCAGTCCAAATGCAATGATAGGATAGGATGTACTTACCTTCCTGTCAACCCATGTCTTTGCATACCTCCAAACAGCCAATAGTGAGAGTTTGGGGCGTGGCTACTGTAGCAGGCTGAACCAGAGGGTGTTTAGCCGGTGTGGAAAAAGAAATTCAGATTCTGTTACAAAAGTGCCAGGCTAAAATTCGAAGACTTACAAAAATACACAGAGACAGACAACGGGAATGGGTTAAAATAAGAGTAAACACTGGCAGTTTTTAACAAGATGGAGGAATTTGATTGAATGTTTGGGATACGACAAACTTGCTTATTTTGCTTCTAGTTTCTTCTCGACAGGTAAGCTAAACTTTAAATTAAAAATTATTCCTAAATGTTGGACCTTTTATTGAAAGTACTTTTACCTGTTGAGACATGCCTTCACTTTTATAGACCTGTAAGTATGGAAGGCAAACGGGGCCAAAAGTCCTTTAAATGGATAGTGTTATGTTTGTCTATGTTAACAATATGCACAGCAGCCAATGAAATTGCTGCATTTGAAACTATATTTGCATATTTTACGTGGTGGTATGTTGGTATAAATGTATACATACATCAGACGTAGGGTGGCCATAAGTGCCATTCATACAGGACACGTCCTGGCCAGGATTTTTATATTGCCTAAAATATCCAAAGTAGTTTGACCAATAACATGCAGGTATTGTACATCACCCTAATCAGACATCATTTTGATTCATCATTTTTTATTTGAAACATCAGGTGTTATATTATGTTCATGAGGGATATTGCATCATTGCATTGTGTGTGTGATGTCAGTCTTATGTCATGTCCTTTTTAGTTGTTTAGTTCAACATTCTTTCTCAGGTAGAAAAGTCTTAATTTACATTGTAATATTATTATTTCACTCTAGCACAGTAGATATCAGTAAAGCAATGCCGCATTGAACTAAAGAAAGGATTAATTTGTGGGTAAATTTAGAGGTAAATCTGCTTTAAGCAGTATTACGTTCATGGCCAAATGTGTGCACGTTAAGAAACACATTCAAATTTGTTGTCTTAATGTGGTAAAACTGTGTGGCTTTAAACATACTAAAGAAACACAGCAGGAACTGATGCCTTAACACAGCTATAATGTTCTTGTTTACAAATTCAAATGAAACGCATGCAAAATTGTCGCGTTAACGTGGACGATCAATGCATATTGACATGGTCAAATTTCACAAGCTCAGTTTAAAGGATTTTGGCCCTTTCTGCCTTCCATATGTAAGAGCTGTGTTTGTGATGTTTGAGTTATGACACGCAAAAAGTGAAAAGATCTGTTACATATACAGTAAGACATGCTTTGAAATCCCCAAACCCTCTCTGGTGTATTGAGCTTGTTGGTGTTTCAGTGTTGTTGTGTGTAGGGTTTGTGTTAACACTGATTGCTGCGGTTTGTTAGACGTCAGGGTTTCTGCTGGTAGGGAGAAGGGGGTGATGGGGGATCACTCCACAGATGGGTATCACATTCCTTTTGTTCTCGGTCTAATTAAAGCACTGCTAATCAAGGCTGTTGATGAGGGGAGAGAAAAAGAGAGGGGCAAAACAGCAGGAGATGCTTTCCTCCATTTGTAAGAGTTGCTCATCATGCACATGCGATTAAAGTCATACCAAGAGTTCTCTCCCTCATTCTCGCTCTCTTCCCCTCTCTCTTTCATCTCTGTGGTAGTAAAGTGACATTTGTATTGAACTACATTTCCTCTGTATTAATCTTTCACACTAGAGTCATTGCAGGGGATCCAGGAAGCGTTGAGATGAGACTGTTTGATATGCCAGCTGCTCACTACAGCCCGACAGTGCAGTACTCTCTTTAAATGAATGTTACAACTTCAAAACATGGTTGCAGAAATACTAAAAGAACTTTAACAATTTAACCCATCTGGAATGAAATAATGTAACTGCATTACTGTAAACATGTAAATGTGATTTTTATTTATTTATTATTTTTTAAAATTGCAGATGCATGGCACATTCATGAAGTACAGTACAAAAGTACAGATTATTTTACTACAAAATCAAAAAAAAAAAATATATATATATATATATATATTGCACTAGTTATTTATAATAGAAATATTTATAATATTGTCATTTATTTATTTGCATTATTACAATTCCTCATAACAATTAAGCACAATTATACACAATTTCTCCCCAAATTCACATTATTTTGATGCATCATATTTTTTTTTACCTGTGGTTCTTATTAGATTCTACTTATTCCTTATTGTACAGTAATACAATACACTTTATTTAAATCAGAATAAATTAAATGTAGTTCAGTTACATATAAAAACTTTCATCATTTAAAAATGTCATCTTTTATTTGCATTACAATAATTAGAATTTCGGACAGAAATGTCAATGTAAATAGTATGACTATATAAAGAAATGTAATTGAAAATAATATTTCAAGAAAATTTAAAAAAAAAGTTTTCTAAAGATTTTAAAGTCCAAAAGATATATATATATATTCAGACATACTGTGGGGATCTTTTTACTGTAGTAGAGATGAGCCAAAATTGGCTTTTTATTATTTATACAAGAAAACATGCATCTGAATCTTTTTGTATATATGATTTCTTTATTTTGATTTTTGAGTGAAACAAGTTTTCCATACTCATTTTAATATGTAGAGACAATTATAATGAATCTGTCTAGATGCAAACACTGTGGCTGTCAGGATTATGGACCTGTCTGTGTGTGTTTTGTTCCGTGTGACCCAGTTTCTGTCTCCCTTTGATTGTTTAATTCATTCCAGGTGTGTTTCTTCCCTGATTGTCCTGTGTTCTTAAGCCCCAGTCCTTTCAGTTAGTTCTTGTCGGTTCTAAAACATCATTTTGTGTTCCCTACATTCCCTGTGTACCCTGTTGGATTATTAAAGACTCTCGTTTGTGAATTCCTCTTCTCCTCGTTCCGTGCTTCCTCGACTCCTGGTGTAGCGTGACAGTGGCTCTGTGACACTTTTAATGCGTTCAATATGCCAACACTTGCAACATTGCCTCAAACAACCAACTATCTGGGACTATCTAGTTGCTCGACCAATGGTACAGATGACGGGAAACCTGTTTGAAAACAATAATTTTGATTACACACTTGAGCTTTAATGACTGCATGTTCTGGCTTTGACACAAAGAGACCACATGTGAGTCTTTCAGAGATTCGGATTCAGGAATCTTAGCCCCCTACAATCCTTTTGCCCACAGTTCCTCAGCAGTCATCTTCACTTTTGAACACCGAGTGCATATGAAGACACTCTGGGTCTGATGTTTTTCTCACACTGACACATCTCTCCCCTCCTCCCCCTCTCTTCATCCCTGCAGCTATCTCTCCGTTCCACTGGATCACTATAATCAGAGGAAGACAGCCGCATATATCGTCTGATTCCAGAGAGAGGAAGGGAGCAAATACATGTATACATTTTGGGGGTGGCAGAGAATCAGAAATGCTTGAGCCACAGACAGGCAGTAAAAAAAAGTTGGCAGATCTCAAAGCTGTAATCCAGTGTCTACAGACCTGTGTGACAGATAAAAGATAAAGGGTGAAACACACTGAGAGGCACACTTCACATGTGAGGATATGTGCACCTGCTTTCCCTTCATATGAAGATGAGTACATAGAAAACATGGTTTATCCACCTATCTCATTATAAGTTTTATCATACTTTATAGAGTTGTAAGGTATGAATGACTTTATTTCTTGATTTGATTATTTTATGAAAAAAGCCTGTTCACACAGAATGCATTTTTGCATTTCAATCCAATCCAATCCATGCAGCTTTAATGGCATTATCTTCATGTTTTTGCATCCTGATGCAAAATGCCTCTTGACTTCTTGAACGCCTGCTTTTTTCTTATTTACAAAGCTAAACATAAACATACCATGATTTCCAGCAGTCTAATAGAAGCCCAAATGAAGACATACGAAATATAGGAGCCCTTTATAAGTTCTTTCCAAAATATTTTTCTTTATTTCTGCTTTATGCCACCCCAGACCTAACATCCTTTTCAAGGGCTGCTCTCTACAAGGCTAGGAATTGTGAATTTTCAAAAGAGTTCGAAGTAAAGAAAAGCAAGAAAAAAAAAGGAAAAGAAATGGATTCATGAAAGCCTGAGTGGAGAGTTCACCTCCTCAGCAGAGGAGAGGTGAGTTTTGAATAGATGAATCTCTGAGAGTGCAAGGTTCTCGTGTTATGGGTTGACGGCCCTGTTGTCAGGAGGCAGGTTCTTTTAATGCATTCTGGGTATTGATTCTTTCCCGCTCTAAATGTAGGGGACATGCCTTTTTATTAAAGTAAGCAGCTGGTCAATGTGCCTAACCAGTAATGGGAATTGACTTTCTGCTAATTACCCAAACGCAGAGCATTAATGCAGTTTCATAATGGAAAAGAAGCACTTTAAACCTCGAGATGGTGTGTAAAACTCGCTTCTGCAAATGGTAAAATATATCTATCTATAAGCTACCATTCAAAAGTTTGGAATTGTAAGAATTTCTTTTTGAATAAATTAATATATTTATTCATCAAAGATGCATTGAATTGATCAGTAAAGATATTATAGTGTTACAAAAGAATTCTGTTTTAAATAAATGCTGTGAATTTTCATCAAAGAATCTTGGGGAAAAAATGTATCGCATAAAAACTTTTAAGCAGCACAACTGTTTTTAACATTAATAACAAGAATAAATGTTTATTGAGCAGCAAATCAGCATATTCGAATGATTTCTGAAGGATCATGTGACACTGAAGACTGGAGAAATGATGCTGAAAATACAGCTTTGCATCACAGGAGTGAATTACATTTTTAAAAAACCATTCAAATAGGAAAAGGTTATTTTAAATTGCAATAATAATTCACAATATTGCTGTTTTTACTGTATTTTTGGTGAGCATAAGAAACAGTACACTTACTGTATAAAACAAGCTGAAAAGCTCTCTGAGAAGTTTCATCTGTCAGTTATTTAGGAATTTTGACTTATGAAACATTAAACTTGAAAACAGAAAGATTAAGGCTAATTATAAATCTGGTCATTTTAACATTCCACGTGTGCATTCAGTTGTAAGATATGCAAGCAACAATTTTAAGTCTTTAACTTGCAGCCTCGTGTGGGCAGGATTTTCTCACTTCACTTATCATAGCTGTTAAAATACAATGTTCATATAATAGGCCTGTATCATCAAGCTAAATCATACATTTTGTAAAATGAATAAATCTACTAAAATGTAACTTTTTTCAGTCTAGTATACTGAATGTATAACATGAGTTTCTTCATATTTTGTACTGAAGTATCAGGAGAACAGGAGAAAGTTTAACTAGCGTTGGCATCATTGGCCACCCTTGGCCAGGGCATGAGAAGGACAGATTCAGTGTGAAGAACTTTGTGAACTTTATGTCTACAATCCACAAGGAGATTAAGTAGGCATTAGCTGTTATTTACTATTTAAACAGGTGTCTGAATCAAGCGAGTGTGTGGTTTAGCGGGCTAACATCCCATAGCCGTTCCATATTAGCATGCATGAAAGCCTGTTAGCTTTGGCAAAGAGGCTTTACCTCATGCAAGTGTACTTTACTGTAGGCATATTTTCATTTGGTTAAAGGGCTTAAATCTATTGGGAATCAAATTTTTAGTGAATAAGTAAATACGTCCACCACTTTATCATAAATATTTTTATGAATATTCACAAAGGTACAAAAGAACAAGGACTTAAAATCAAGTCAAACTACAAAGTAGCATTCATCCAAACGTCTGTCATAATTTATTCCAAAGCCATATGATGTTCTGTCTTATATTGATTTCTTGTGATGTCTTATTGAAGTCGCTTTCAATAAAAGCATCTGCTAAATGACTAAATGTAATTTCTGTTCCTAAAGCTACCAAATGAAAGCATGTATCCCTCTCAACTTTTTCTCATATGCTTTGACTTAAAATTTCAAAAACTGTTAATGTGACATTTCACCCAAATATCAAAGTTTCTATTTGATCATCTTAGCTAACATCCCTCACACCAAAGAGGTCTCATAGCAGACAATTTGCATGTCTTGCTGAAGCTTTCTTTCCCCAAAAAGCTCAGAAAACACACTCAGTTGTACTTCAAATCAATACGGGAATAAATATTGGCAGAAATGTCATTTTAGTGTACTGGGGGATTTCTTTTCTTTCTTTTAGCTTCACTAATCTGATCCTTTTGACAAAGATTTATCATGTTGACTTGACCAGAAATGGGGCTTAACTGCTTTTTACAGTGCTTTTGCTGCTTTTCCACATACAAACAAATGTGAAAAATATACAGTTTAGTGACAGATAGAAGAGAAGGAATAGCATAACACACTTAGCATAGCATAGTGATGCTTAGGCATCGATATTCTTGACACTGACAGTCAGAGATTGCAGCAGATGAATGGACGGCCCAAAGTGCCGCACACGCAAATGCCTTTCCATGATTTGTCTGGCTTATTCAGATGTAAATTTCCTTCCTTTCTCTGGGGGTGTGGAGGAGGGTGGGAGGTTGTGGGGGCCGGACTGAAAAATCTAGCCCAAATTGAAATGTCAATAGTAATTTTTGGCATACTGGAACCTTTAAGAGTCAAGGGCTCCTTCCCTCGTGAGGAGAGAGAGAGAGAGCGGTCGTCCTCTGGGAGTTGATGTCTTCTTGACGGACATGCTGAAATACCAGGGAATACTACCTTCTTTAATGGATTGATGAATGAGCTTTACTGCCCTTCTCCACACAAGCATGTCTGGATAGCGGTGAATGCTGATGGTATACATTCATTCATTTAACATTCAGCTGGATATGCTTCTTATTAGGGGTGTTTGGGGTTTAGGGTGCGAACAAAGCCCTATCCTGAAGTATCACAGTTTAGCGTATAACTCATCCTGCATCAAAATTGTTGAGAAGATGTGCAGTCTTACTTTTAAAATGATTTGACTTATAATAATAATAATAAAACAAACTGGGTAAAAAATCCCATAGATTTACATTGAAGGAATCACCTCAGAAATACCAGAATATCTTTTACACTTTTAAATGGGGGCCAGTTGCTAGATAGATAGATAGATAGATAGATAGATAGATAGATAGATAGATCACCTCTATATTTTATTCAAGCTTCTGCTAGGAAAAGTAGTCAATTACAGTGTACAAAATAATTCTTAAAATAATATTTGCATTATTTCCCATTAGTTTTTTTTGTACTATACTTACTATACTTTCTTATGAAAAATTTATAAGAATTCTTGGTGCTTTTATTGTATTTATTTATCTATTTGACAATATCTCAGGCAGAAACAGGGCATGTTTCTGGTTATTATGATTCAGTATGGATTAGTCTTGAGGTGATCTTGACTCCCCATGTGTAAATATGATAATCAGTTTATCTTATGTTGTGTTTATGAGTGTATGCATCATCAGGAACACCTGCATTTTTTAACCAAACAACAACAAAAAAAAGCTTTTGAACTTAAGAACTTGGTGGAAGGAAAATCACTTGAAACCTTATTGCAGCTTTGGGAGGCCTTGACATTCTTTATTTTCAAGTCCATAGCAAATGGCCTTCAAATATTGATTTTGATGTCTGGGCAAATTGCCCAGAGTTATGTGTGTCCCCTTTTATCAAACCAGCACAGCCCACACAAAACTCCATTCCACATAAAATGGATCACCGGGCTGATTATGGTGAAGTATGAATGAAGAGGGATGATACATCAGCCATCGAGGATACAGATGCACACAAACACTAAGCCGAGACGGATTGTTTCGTGTGCATGCGCGTATATCTGTTTGTTCATTGCTTTGTTTGTTTACATGAGCCTCTCATAAATAAAAACCAAATCCCTTCTGATAGCTGAGTGTCTTTTTTATATATAACTCAAGCTCAAGGTTTTCTCTTGCATTCAGTTTGAAATCTATCAACAAAGAGTAATACTTACTGTCCAATGTATATTTTAGCATGCATGCACCTTCACAAATTAATATCAAGCATATTTTGTAAGCTTAAAGTGAAATGTGTGGTGGAATACAGGAAGTTCAAAGTGTGGCGGCCCACCATTTTTTAGCTCATTAGTTCATGATATCCGCCACGCGACATGCTCATGTAAGAGCACTAAACACACACGAGACAGATGGGGACAAAAGCTCAGCATCATGCCTGCAGACATCTTTAACCCCTCTGTACTGCCATTACATACTAATGAGATCAGATGAGCTGTGCTGGGTTTGTGAGGACGAGGAATATGTCTGCTGCAGGAAACTAATATGGTTTTGTTATAGTACACGAGTTGTGAGGAGCTATGTCATCCATACTTGTGTGTTTTGTCACTACGGCTGCTCTCCTAAGGCTCTCATAAATCCATAATACATATTTCCTTTATGACAAAAGGGCCTTGACTTCAGAGATATTTCACAATGGTTTGAGCGCTGGGTCGCATACATTACCGTTAATGAGGCTGGAGAACAATGTAAATACATCAATCTCGTCAATGTAATTATGTTCTCTCAGCCCTGGAATAAAAAAGAGAGAGATTACATGGAGCCCCTGCTGATTAAATTAATTATGCTAATAAACTGTTGGTCTCATAGGTATTAATGAGCTGTATATATGTAGAGTGACTACTATTCTTACTCCAGCTCCGAAATCAACCTCATAAACGGGTTTCTGAAGATGCCTATAATTCAACAGTTCATTGTTCAAATTAGATTCAACAGTTTAAATATCAATACATTTTGCATTTATATACTGTAAGAACAAACCGAGATGATAGATAGATAGATAGATAGATAGATAGATAGATAGATAGATGGATGGATGGATGGATAGATAGATAGATAAGTGTCTGTCTTTAGGTAAGTGTCTGTGATTGTGTATTATCTCTGTCTCTGGTTCAGGTCCAGTTGAGTGTGGTTTGGAGACAGTAATTCAGAGGAGTGTGAAGTGATGGATCTCTTCAGGCTTTGATTGATCTGTGGCAACATGATCAATAGTTCTGTACTGGCAACAAAATGCTGATGGGTTTTTCCTGGCCGAGGAGCTTCCATTAGTAACTTACAGGATATGCTGCCATCTGGTGATCACTATACACTCTTAAAAATAAAGGTTCCAAAAGGTATATATATCAGTGAACCTTTTGTGCAATGGAAAAGTTCTATGGAACTTCATATTTTATATTTTAACCTTTATTTTTAAAAGTTTAGATCCCAGGAAGGAATTCAACTACATTTCATAGCATCCAGGTGTTCAAAAATAGCATTGTATGTACTTCAAACTCCTCCTGTGGGCTATATGATCCTAAAAAAGGTCAGTTATTTAATGGATGATCAGTTAATGATAATTGTTTCTCAAGACCTTTTTAAAAAAGGTGTTGTGGTTATTATGGGTTTGATGCGCTAAAAAAATCTGCCACACTGCTAGGCTGCTGAAACTGACAATATCATCTGCTTTGTTCTTAACCCTGCAGCAGCCCAGTTAAACTAGATTCAGTCAGCATAAGATATAGGCTAATACTTAAAATCTATTTAAAAAAATCTATAACTTAAAAATTATCTATTATTTTTTTGTTCCGTTACCAACGACAATGCAAATGCACATGTGACGCGGAGGCCTATGTAAAATGTAGGCAGATATATGCGTCTCTATATGTTCGTTTATACTTTGGGGACATATAGGCTACACATTTAGAAAAAAATGATTCATAAAAAAAGGAAAACTGTACTTAGTTTCATTAAAAAAAAAAAAAAAAAGAATACAATTGTTAGGGTTTGTTTGTCCAGAAACAGTCCATTTGCAAGATATCATGTAGCCTACTAAAATAGCCTAGTAGGCTATTACCAAGGAATGATTTGTTAGCTCTGCAGAAACCTGGAATAGTGTGATTAGATTTATTATTTTAATAAATTCACACAATGCCTGAAAACAGTCTCATTCACATGCGCTTTGGTATGAACCGGAACAGCATGTTTAACTGGCATTTGACCCACGCAGAGTGTAAAACTTGATGTAACGATAATCTGCATTTCTGACATACGATGGCTCCTGTCTCTGTCTGGAAACAGGAACGCGCTCTTGTGCAAAAGGAAATACAAAAAAGGCAAACAAAAGCAACGTCACTGAGACAAAGCGGCCAATCAGAGCGCAGGATTTGTCACTCGTATCCAGGAAGTGGAGGATGCACCGAGCGCACGCCAGACTTCAGTCTCTGTCAGCGTAAATTGTTCATGATCAATCACTTATAACCTCGCACAGAAGTGATGGACTGGTCAGAAGGAGACGGAGTAAGAGAGAAAATGTTTTATGTTCTCTTTTGTTTCGTCGTTAAATGGATTCATAAGACGGGTTAAGCTAACTTAGCATCTAATGCTAACTGATCACCTGCATCTACGTGTGTACGTGCTGATCGATCAATTATTCAATTCGTACTGTACATTTCATACATGTAATTATTTGATTAGACCTGGAAAACAAGCCCGGCCATGATTATTGCCTTTAATTGGCAAAAACTGACCATAAATATGGGCCAAATATTGAACATGGTTATGGGTCAGCTACAGTTTTCAGATAAATGGAAGGTTAAATTAGCATATTCAAAGTTCAAACCATCGCTACAAGGAAGCAAATCAGATGTTTACTAGCAACATGTACCGAACTTAACTAAATCTGGGGGTTTTTTTTGTTGTTTTTTAAGTATGCACTCGATATTGTTTTCTTAATTTAAAAAATAATACATTTAAAATGTTTGATTATTTTTAAATAATTAAATATAATTTGGCATGAAGACCCTAGACCTGTGAGTCCTCTGTTATATTTTACATGGAGAGGGTCTCCCTCGTGGGCACTGCCATGTTGAAGTCACATGACCAGCCTTGGCATGCACTTGTTACTACAACCATTACCACTAATATTAATAATAGTAATACGTTTTCTACACACATCTGTCAGTTGATATGTGTGTGGAAAACAAATCCAAATTGTTAATTTTCAAAATCAGGAGCATTTGATGTTAAACTTAAAATTAGTCAGAAATAACTTGTTGTAATATTTTATAGGGCCACTCCCATGGTCACATGGGTGACAGTTGTCATGGACACGGCGGAGGCCACAGTCACGGTCATGGTCATGGAGGACCTGGAATTAGTGGTTTTATGCCCGGCGGCTTCCACGGCCAGCTGGTCCCGGGACCTCTTGATCCCACGCAGCAGCCGAGGAAGTTCTCGCACCCGGAGGACAGCAGTTCCTGGGATATCATGAAAGCAACACAGTGAGACTTATTCCCTTGATGTGCAATAAACACAATAGGATTGCATTTAATAATCAGAGCGGAATATTTAGCTGCTGGTTATGTTATTAAGATGCCCTGGAGATTTTGTCACAGCTGTATACTGAAAGTATTTGTGTGATTATAGGAATTAGTTTAAGTGTAAATCTCACAAAATTGATGCTCAGATCACATTTCACTCCTAAAAAATAATAAATAAAATGTATTTTTAGGATCCTGATTTAGCCAATTTTGTGATTTGTGACAATGTTTGCTTGACAATTAAAAAATTCCCCCTCATTTAAAAAAGACAATTATTGTATAATTATATTTAGTTTTTTTTTACTTTTTAAAAGTTTGCATAAAAATAGTATTACAAATTCTGCCATTATGTGTAAATATTGTGCAATTTGAATAATTTATATTTATAATTTACATTTTTTTTATGTTATATATTTTACATACTGTTCAAAAGTTTGGGGTCAGTATGAGTTTTTAATGTTTTTGAAAGAAGTCTCTTATGCTCTCAAGTCTGCATTTATTTGATCAAAAATACTGTAAAAATAGTCATATATTATTATTGCAATAATTATTTAAAATAACAATTTTCTGTTTTAATATAATTTAAAATGAATTTTCAGCAGATCCTTCAGAAATCCTTCTAATATGCTGATTTGCTGCTCAAGAAATATTTCTTATTATCATCAATGTTGATAACAGTTGTGCTGCTTAATAATTTCTTGGAAACTGTGATGTATTTTGTCAGGATTTATTTAAAGAATAGAAAGTTCAAAAGAGTAGCACTTATAACACACTCATATAATCATACTGATCCCTAAACGTTTGAATGGTAGTGTCTGTTAATACTTGTTTTTTTCTCCCAGATTTAGCTTTCACTGTTTTACAGGATTTTTTTGTAATGCAGTATAGATTATTGGAGTTGAAATGTGCTTAATTGACAATGCAAAACCTCATAATGTTCCTGAAAGTGTTGTTGAGAGTTAAACACTCTAGGGATATTTCAAGCATCCAGTAAATATTTCACATATGTTCTTGATCTTACTCTGAGATCTAGCTGTTCAGCAGTGAGTAGAAAGATTGTGTAAACAGATCATTCATCTTCCCTTTGTACAGAAGCAGACAATACAAATACACAATACTATTGTGCTGTTGTTATATCTGGCTTTCTATTAACTCAGGCGGCGTCCATATCTGTTGTCTCACCTGCATGCTTCACACTGCTCAAATAGTTCATTTCCATTAGACGATGCAGATCTTTTTATCACTTGTTCATGCAGAAAACCTGCATTGTATGTGGGTATACATGTTCAATCAAGTCAATTCTGATGGAAAAAAAAATAAACAACATCTTTCTTTCTCTTGTTTGTTTTAAATTGTAGGTTTGGTGCTCTTGAGAGGTGTAAAGAACTTATCGAGGCTGGTTATGACGTCAGGCAGCCTGACAAAGAGAATGTTACACCTCTCCATTGGGCCGCCATCAATAATCGAGCAGATATTGTCAAGTAAGATTTGTGTTTCTGTTGTTTTCATGTTTGTTTGTTTTTTCATGCTGTTATAATTTTGAAATATTTAAGATTTGTTGTTTTTGAAATAACCTCTTGTGTTCACTAAGACTGCTTTTAATTCATCATAAATATTTTAATATGTAATTTATTCCTGTGATGCAAAGCTGAATTTTCAGCATCATTACTCCAGTATTCAGTGTCACATGTTCATTCAGAAATCATTCTAATTATTATTATTAGTGCTCAGTTAATAATGGTTCATCTTATTATCAATATTGAAAACAGTTTTTGCTGTGGAAACCGTGATACATTTTTGTTCAGGATTATTGGATGAATAAAAAGTTAATTGAACAGCATTTATTTGAAATATCATCTTTGTCATAACAGGAATAAATTACATTTTAAAATATATGCAAATAGAAAACAGTTATTTTTAAACTGTAATATTACTGTATTTTCGATCAAATAAATACAGCCTTGGTGAGCATAAGAGACTAAACGAATTATTCCAAACTTTTGGCTGCCTAGTGTACATTACTGTTAAACAGTTGCAGCACTTAAATCACTTCACTTATTAAACTATTCTTATTTGTATTTACGTATGTTCTGCTGTGTTTCATAGATACTACATATCTAAAGGAGCCGTCATAGACCAGCTAGGCGGTGACCTGAATTCAACACCACTCCACTGGGCCATACGGTACGTTTCAGATATATACAGCAATAAATTTGCAATGACCTTACATTGTGGAACATGTCCTAGTCAATGTAATGAACTACACCTGTGTGATCTTGAAGAAGTGACCTCTGCATTCATACATCCACTCAAATCACCAAAACACAGTTGGTTAAAACCAGTGCAAAAATGGCTTTGAAAAAAGGGGCTTCTAGCAGCATTTGCTTGCAAGTGGCACTTGACCGTGTTTTATATCTGCTGATGTTGTTCCTCGTCACCCCTGAACAGGCAGGGTCATTTGTCTATGGTCATTCAGCTGATGCGATATGGAGCCGATCAATCATTAGCAGATGGTGAAGGGTATCGGAGTCTCCATCTGGCTGTGCTCTTCCAGCATATGCCCATCGCTGCGTACCTTATGGCCAAAGGAGAGGTGTGACACAAGCACAAAGTGACATTTTAAATAAAGATGGAGGGTTTGAATACTGAGTAATGCAGTTGAATACTATTCTTGTTCCTGTGTTGTTGTAGGAAGTGGATTCGCCGGACATAAATGGACAAACTCCACTAATGTTGGCAGCACAAAAAATCATTGGGTAAGATGACCAATCGACTCAGTCAGGCTTTGGAGTTTAGTTTTATTACATCTGCCAATTATTAAGTAACTATGAAACTGTTTTTTAAATTTAACACATGTAGAGGTAGTTTCATATATATATATATATATATATATATATATATTAACAAATATATTTAAAATTTTGGGTCAGTAAGGTTTTTTTAAAAGAAGATAATAAATGTATATAGCAAGGACTGATTAAATTGATCAGAAGTGACAGTATAATAATGTTACAAATGATTTCTGTTAGTTTCTACAAAAATATTAAGCAGCACAACTGTTTTCAACATTGATAATAATAAGAACCGTTTCTTGAGTACCAAATCAGCATATTAGAATGATTTCTGAAGGATCATGTGACACTGAAGACTGGAGTAATGATGCTGAAATTCAGCTTTACCATCACAGGAATAAATTTAATTTTAAAATATTACAATAGAAAACTATTATTTTAAATTTTAATAATATTTTACAATATTACTGTTTTCCTATATTTCTGATTAAATAAATGCTGAGCATAAATTGGTGAGCATAAATAAGAGACTTCTTTCAAAAACATTCAAATGTCTCACCAACTCCAGACTTTTGAACAGCATGTGTAAAATGTTATATCTGTAATTTCTAATTTATACCCAATGTTTCATCTTGTACTGAGTATTTATTTTGGAATCTTTACTCAAAACGTCTAGCTCAGATATCGTAAAGTATTGCAGATTTGAGTCATTTTGTAGGCTGTGGTTAGACACTTTCCTGTACTGATATTTTTCTCTTCTCACACCTTGTCGTTTTGGTTTTTTGAAACACAGACCTGAGCCCACAAACTTCCTGATAAAGTGCAACGCTTCAGTGAATGCGGTTGATAAAGTGAACAGAAACTCACCTCTGCACTGCGCTGTGTTGGCCGGCAACGTTGATGCGGTCCACATCCTGATAGAGGCTGGAGCCAGCGTCGACCTCGAGAATGCCAATGTAAGTGGGCACATAAGCCCTTAAAGTGCCCCTATTATGGGTTATAAAATGTTCATATTTTGGTTTTGGGAGTCCCCAACATCAGGTTTACATGCATGCAAGGTCAAAAAAACACTTTCATTGTCTTATAATATGCATTTATTTTTACCTTATTGCTCAACAACTCCTAAACGATTCGCTCAAAGATTCATTTTTCTAAACCCCTCCTTTGCGTGACGCTAATGACGTTGCGTGACGTGATTGGTCCGATTGGTCTCATTTTCATTTCATCATGCCTGTAATGCGTTACCGGGGAAACCGCTATTTTTTACCGCTCCAAAAGCGGCATCTTGTGGCAAAGAATGAATTAGCATTTTCATTCAGACCAACTTGAAAAGACCAACAAGTGGGCGGGCAATATGCTAATGTTTCATGTTGAGGTCAACATGAAACGGCTTGGGATTCGTTTATGACTCGTTTCAATGATTCAGAGTCGACTCTTTCTTTTGAGAGACAATAACTTTATACACGGTGCTCTTTCAGATTTAAAACTTTGCAGGATGTTTTCATTCACTTAGAGCTGTGTTACACACTGCATGAAAGGTTATTTTCAAAAATCCATAATAGGGGCACTTTAAAGAGACAGTTCATCCAAAAATTTAAATTCTGTTATTATTTACTCCCTGTCATGTCGTTCCAAACCTGTATTACGACTTCTGTGATATTTTGAAGAATATTGCTAAGCAAATGGTTTTGGTTCCTAAATAACTTCCATAGTTTGGACAAAAAATGTAAATGTCTTTTTTTGTGGTTTGCAGAAGAAAGAGAGTCATGCAGGTTTGAAACAATGTGATGTTGAGTAAATGATGTCAGAATTAAAATTTTTGGGTGAACTATCCCTTTAACCTTGCTTATGTCAGAAGAAAACTCATTTTAAAAAAAGAGAATTTTATTACATTTTAGATGATTTATGAAAAATTATGGGGTTATGAAAACTCAACTGTGCTTGACATAATACGACCAGAGACATTTATTAAAGAAGTAAATAGGGTCAGCTTTGATTTTATGATTTATTTAAGTAGGCCTGTGATTAGGGATGCACGATATGAAAAATTTGAACCGATACCGATAATTAATTCCTTCTCATGGCCGATTCCGATACCGATAAACAATAAATTCATATTTTTATATTATAATTATATTATATTTATAATTATATATAATTATTATATTTATATTAATATTATAATTTTCAAATAATCTGCAGTTTGTGCACCCAGGAGAATACAAAATCTAAGATGCACTGATGAAACTGATATTTTAGTAGCTCTGGCCTAACTATAATAGCAAACATCAGTCCTGACTCTTCAAATGTTTTTATTTTTTTGTGTAAGGCACCACAATACTTAGTAACAGAAATGGTTTAACATAACTATGGCTTATCTGCAATTGACCGTTCGCAAAGAGCTTGATTGACAGGCGATCTAACCAATCAGAACGCAGAGATTATGCTCCTCCGCTGCTATCCGCCATCTAGCCCGACAGCTACGGCCTGTCTCCATAGAAATCCATGTTAAAACGGGGTAAAAAAAGATAGACTGAATTAAAACTTTTTCAATATAACTCAATATAAAAATGTGCGGAGGGTTAAGCTGTGCTGTTGATGGCTGCCACGGTAACGGCAATAAGCTAAGGTATTCCTTTAAAGTACTTGTTTTGCTAACAGAAAATCTGTCATGTCCGGCGCTTTACGCATGGCTTGCAGCGCTAAAGTTAAATGCTGAGTGTGAAATAATAAAATAATATGTTAAAATGTGTGCTCTTATCATTCTGTGGACAAAATCCTGTGAACTTAGCCCCGATCGGGAGCTTTATATGCACATGTGCGCTCATCTGTTTACAATGCAGCTATAACCTCGGGTCGCTTCATGTCATCTTCCACTCATTAAACTATGACAGATACTTTACTGCAAAAAGACCGTCACTGAGACACTGTAAAGTGATGAAACTACAGCGCTATGTGCTTTTTAAAACCACTTTCATAGGTTTCACGTTATATTGTCGGCTTGGAAAATATGTAAATACGCATGCACAGTAGCCGTAGCTGTATCCCTTCTAGCCTCAACCACAAATCAGACAGAAGAGCACATTAACTTCTGTGGATTTAAACTTGAAAAATGGTGTGTTCCGCGGTTGAAATAAAACACTTTCTGATGTTTATTCTGATGTTTATTCATGTTCATTTCGTGCTTTATGTAAACATGACAAGACGATCGGTTCACGTGTTTGAACTGAGGCAATACAGTGATCTGTCACGACACATTAAAGAGACACAAAACTGTATTTATTGTTTTAATTTCTTTAAAAATGACAGTTTAAATACCAGAAGTAACCTGCTCTGTCTTCTCTGTCAGTGTGTTGTCAGTTTCCTCTTTGCTCTGCGATGTATTTTTCACTGCGTGAGAGCATGTGTAGTGTGAGAGCGGCATTGTATGTCGGGCATAGCAACAGTAACTAAGGGTGGGCGGGTTTTGCGAACGGTCAACTCATTAACAACAAATTTATATTCAAGTATTTCATGCATAAAGAAATGCATCTATTCAACATTTTTAGTGCATGAGGATGAGGAAGTTATATAGACTTTAAGCAACAGCTGCGAATGCAGGCAGCAGCTGTTCTCCCGTAGTAGACGGTTACAGTAGAACGCCACGAAGTAGCAGTTGGAAGTCGCGAATGCGCAATATGACGTTGGAATACCATTGCCGTTCCAACAGTGGAGGCTGCTTAAAGTCCCTTAATACAGCTTCGCCGCGATGACGACCTTTCAAGTGAGATATAAGATTTGTTGTGTTAAAACTTGATGCTTTTTTCCTCCTCTCAGAATCCTTGCTGAACATACGTTGCAAATAGCAATGGCATTGTCCTCCTCTGCCACCGAGAAAAACTTCCAGACAGGCGAAGACATGATCACAGATGATGACGTAATGAGCGCGACACGAGCTGAGAGTCACTTGTGCTCGGAAAGCGGATTAATCTCAGATAAATCAGACTGATTGATTGATTTACCAGCAAGCTACTTTATCGGATCTAGTTATCGGATTTCATTTATTTATCGGAGCAATAAAAATGACGTCATTTTCACCCATATCGGTCGATAATTTATCTGTCCGATAAATATCGTGCATCCCTACCTGTGATGTTATTTGTGCAAACAAAATGTCTGCACTTAAAACCTGTGTACATTTTGAAAGTGCTCACATTCATTCCACATAAATTTAAACATCTTATTGCTTGCTATTACATGTCCAGTCACTAATTTCAAAGCGGTAATGATGCAGTTTAAACCGGCAGAACAAAAGAGTAGTGTTTCTACATAGCTGTAAAACTGGTTCCAAAGCAATGCCCTTCACTCACCTGGCCGTTCGGTTTGAAAGTTGAGCTTTACCTTGTGTCTTTTTTAACTGATGTTTGTGTTATTTTCAGGGTCACACTCCCATTGACCTAGCACACCAGGTGCACAGCCCTCTGCTCATTCACATGCTCAGTGTGGTGAAGACAGAGCGAATGAAAGCTAACTCCACGTGTCTCAGACTGCTCAACAGATACAAGGTGCACTCATGCTCAGACACACTCAGGCCAACAAGTTCAGATTAGAAAAAAGATTTACTTTGTAATGTAGATTTAATGAAGTATTATTCAGATAATTCAGGTATTTTGAATTTGAACAAACCTCTAATTTAACCTAATTAATAATTAAAATAGATTTTCTTAAGAAAATGGGAAACATTAATAGTAAAAATGGTGTTTCATTGTATATGAATCCCAGTTTTAATGGTTGAATTTGTAACAATTGTTCCAGGCCAACTCACAGACACACACACACACACACACACAAGCTCTCAATAACCTTATTAAAAAATGAGGCGGTATTTGAATCCCAGGGCTGTATTTAATTAATAGCTTTCAGAAACAAAAGCAACCAATTTCTCAAAATGTGTGTTTGGCCCTGGTGTTTCATTGTATATGAATCCCAGTTTTAATGGTTGAATTTGTAACAATTGTTCCAGGCCAACTCACAGACACACACACACACACACACACTGCTCTCAATAACCTTATTAAAGAAGATGTGAGGCGAGTATTTGAAATCCCAGGGCTGTATTTAACCTTGAATTAAGCTTTCAGAAACAAAAGCAACCAATTTCTCACATAATGTGTGTTTGGCCCTGGAGAATTCTCCAATTGCAATCAAACCATCATTAGGCAAGTTGGTGTTTTGAAGAAAAACAGATACGCAACATTAAACAGAAGAAAAAAAAAGAAACGCACCTTTCTGTAAACAAACAAAATGCCATCCACTTATACTCTGACCCACATTCCTCTGCTGTAACCATGATTTTTCATCGCAGTTCACGGAGTGCGCAAGGCAGACTTCATTATTAAGAAAAAAGACAGCTATAACAAATTGTGTTTATTTTCATATTAAATATCTCAACACACCATTTAGATATGACATTGTGACTTGTGTGATTTATTTGTAAAAAGGTTGCATCTTTGGTGTATATTTGTATAGGCTTCTTTTACCATCTATCAATCTCAGCATGGGTTAATTTTGTGCTATAAACGTTTGCCTCACTAAGGTTAAATTATGTGTCTTTCTTTGCCTTCACTCTGGAAGTTCTGTTGATTCTGCTAAACTATAATTAAAACTGAAACTAACTATATAAAACTAAATAAAAATTGCACAAAAAAAAAACTAAACTAACAAAAATATTTGAAACAAATAAAAACTAAACTGATCGCAAATTTGAAAAGATATTAAAATAAAACGAATTAAAAAAAATTAAAACTATAATCTTGATGAGGGTTCCATATTAGACATGAAGACGGAGTCCTGGTTACTGAAGGGTGTGCTGCTGGCCTGCATCATAACTGTGATCAACCTGCGCACTTCAGTATGAATTAAAAGTCAATACATGTTTAAGTTCACAACACCCTATTTTGAGTAAAAATAGAAACATAAACTTTTCTCTAAAGAAACACATCGTCTGACTTCAGAAATACTGGCTTGCCCATCGTACATATGGATTTAAAAGGCCCTGTTTCTACAATATCACTCTTATCATTTTTACAACAAATGTATTCCTTTGTATATTATACATAAAAGATAACATTTGCAACAAACTATGTACACAATATTGCAATAAGAAATCAAGAAACAATTTTTATTTTGGTAATATGTAATCTGATAAAAGAATGCTATATTTTATTATGTATTATATGCATGTATGTGTATATATATATATAATAGTATAGTATAATAGTTTAAAACAAAAACATTAATTAAAATAAGTACAACAAAATAAATATTGTTTTATATATATATATATATATATGGATGGATGGATGGATAGATAATGTAGATTTTGTTGTACTGATTATAAATTGCTCTGATTTTATAAATATATATTTAAATATTACATTTATTTTTTAATTCAGATTTTTTAAATAAATAATTCTGAATGGTGCACATTCTCAGAAAAAATGCTTTATAGATAGATGATGTAGATTTTGTTGTACCATTCTTTCTATCTATCTATAGACAGACAGACTGATTGATAGATAGTGTAGATTTTGTTGTGCTGATTTTAATGATTTTTAATGATACTGATTTTAGTATATTTTTATTTTATATAATTTCATATATTTTTTAATAAATAATTCTGAATAGTGCACTTTCTCAGAAAAAGAATGCTTTATAGATAGATAATGTAGATTTTGTAGTACTGATTTTAATTTTTTTTAATGATACTGAATTTACTATATTTTTACATTTAAATATAAATATATATTTAAATATTACATTTATTTTTTTATCATTTCAGATTTTTTATGTAAATAATTCTGAATATTGCACATTCTCAGAAAAAAATGCTTTATAAATTGTTTGGTATTGAAATGATTTTTTTTAATGATTTGATTTTGATTTGATAATATTTTATTTTATTTTTTTAAGAGACAGATCATGGCAGTATGTCTTGGTATGAAGGGCTTGATATAATTTGCAATGCCTTTGCACATAATGCAAATCTGTGAACAGAATAACTATGTGTGCAATAATATTGACTTCCTCGCGAGGGCGCTGTAAGCTCAGTAAAACATCTCTGTTTAGCCCAGTGGTTCTCTGTTTAGCCCAGTGGTTCTCTGTTTAGCCCAGTGGTTTTCAGTCCTGGTCCTGGAGACCCATCACTCTATTGTATGTCTCTCAGGTTAGAGCGGTGGGTCCCCAGGACTGAAAACCAGTGGTTTAGCCTGAAAGGGCCACTTAAATATCTACGGTACACAGGCAGAGTAAGAGGTTAGAACAAAAATATAGAATTTAGAAGAAGAGCTGTTGTTCCCAGTATTGAAAGTGTCCTAACAATGCTGTCCCATTCGTGTGGTTTGTTTCTGTAGGCAGTTGGCGACTGTGGCGGTCCGGTCTTTGATTCCCTCCACAGGTCTCATGGCTTCTGTCTTCTGGATGGTGGATCACCTGGGGCTTGTGGTTTCTGCCTGATATCCTTGTATAATACCCAGACATTTGAAACTGATCATAACTTTCATGCAGATGTGTTTATACCAGCCAGGATGGGTTTTATATATCCACCTCATGTTCAGCCCAGTGTTATTATATTTGTATGTGTTGGGTGTTTGTAAATACCTTAACATGCGTCGTTCACATGACCCAAGCACTACGGTTCAGATGCTCTTCACTATCAACATCACAGCCTTACTGTATTACTACCTCCGCTCCTGCAGGACAGACCCTGGCATCGTCAAGGCAACCGAGGAGGAGAAGAAGAAGGTAAGACTCTGGATGTGATTGGCTGGCATGGTGCCGCTGTCTGATTGATTAGTACACGTAGCAGTTAGTTGTGGTGAGATTCTGACTGGATGTCTGGATGCTGCTTCTGTGAGATTCTTGCTGAGCAGTTCCTTTCCTTCACAGTTTGAACAACATCCTATGGACAGTGAGACCAAATACTTGTACAGAGTGATGGGAAGAGAAGAGTTGGAGAAGGAAAGGAACTGTCAACTTTACTTTTGGTCCCTTAACAAGTGGAGGCACATATGCAACTGTTGTAATTCAACCGTTCACTATTTGGATGTAAATACCCTCAAATAAAGCGAGTCTGATTAAAGCACATATGAAATCCATAGTGGTGGTGTTAGAGCCAAAAATTTTTGTGAGATATATGGGGTGAATGTAATGGAAAAAAGCCGGTGTCACTTTTTTTATGTAGAATTTTTATAACTTTTTTTTCTTTCGATTTTGGGGCAGAAAATGACATGTCCCTAAAAATAGGCTTTGTTTTCTCATATATATGTATATTCTTTATTTAATTTATATATGTTTAAATAAAACATTTTTTTATATATATTCTTGCTCTTGATATGTGCTTGTTGCGATCAGGTTTTCTGATTTATATTGACCATTTGAATTGGAGGAGTCGGTTGCATTGTTTGACATAATGATTCCTTTAGGTTCTCACACTCTTTCTAGTCTCTTAGGCGACTTTAACAGGTTCATCTGTCTCTTTGTAGAACATTCTGGTTCTGGCAGAGGCAGGCTGTCTGGATCCTAGGATATTTTGTACGTCATGTATGGTAAGTTATCTCTTTTCAGTGACGAGATAGAAAGGGCAAATGATGAACAGAAAATTGGATTGGGAAATGATGCAAGATAAATTCAGACCTGTTACCTTCTCAAAGCATTATGACAGAATGAGTCCAAGCATGTGTACTAAACGCCAGGCCACGGTTTGGAAATCTGCATGGTTTTACCGTAGTACTGACAGGAACATATGTTGTAAGAGTTCTTCAAGGTTTCCTATAGATCTTAAAACCCTTGTTTTTGCAGATGAGGAAGCCAATGAGAGCAAATCACTGCTTTTCCTGTAACGCTTGTGTCGCTAAACAAGACCACCACTCCATTTGGATCAATGGCTGCATAGGTAACATGCACAAACTAGGATGTTTTATAGCATAGACTTCCTTCTCTCTCATTTTTTGCTCTCATTATGAATCGCTCATGCTAACCTCCTTTTACAGGGGCCAGAAATCACCCGTACTTTGTGCTTTTCCTGGTTGCTCTGAACTTCCTCTGCATATGGATGTTCTACGGCAGTATCGTGTGTAAGTCACCACTTGAACTCGAATGTACACTACCATTCAAAAGTTTGTGGTCAGTACAATTTTTGTTTTTGAATGAAGTCTCTTATGCTCACCAACACTGCATTTTATTTGATTTATTTTATGAAATAATATTGTGAAATATTGTTACGATTTAAAATAACTGTTTTCTGTTTTAATATATTTAAAAAATCTTAACGCAAAGCTGAATTTTCAGCATCATAGTCCAGTCTTCAGTGTCACATGATCCTCAGAAATCATTTGAATATGCTGATTTGCAGCTCAAGAAAAAAATATCATTATTATCTATGTTGAAAACAGTTATGCTGCTTAGTTTTGTGGAAACCATGGATTTTCAGATTCTCTGATGAATGGAAAGTTCCCAAATGAATAGTTGTTGTCTGTAAAATACTACATCTTGCCTTTTCAGTCTCCAGAAGAAAATGTTGATTTAAAAAATGTGTGTTTTTTTTTTGTGTGTGTAGACTGGTCCAAACACTGTCCACCGCACTACACAGAGGAGGGCATCTGGGGGGTGGTGACCGCTCTGACGGGCTGCTCTCCCTGGGTGCTCTACATCTTCTGCTTTGCTTTCTTAAACGCTTCCTGGGCCTCCATCATGCTTTTGGTGCAGCTCTACCAGGTGAATGACATGATGATGTGCTATAAACTGTGAAGCATCCCAGCTAGATATCAGCACTTCTGGACAAATACTGTATATTAGGACATAAGAACCAGAGTGAACAGCTGTCATTATTTTTGTGCTATGGCTGATGACAGATACAATGGCATTTCTTCACTCCTTTGCCTAGAATTTTGTATAACATGAAATCAATCATGTTTGAATAATTATGCTATGTAGGTAGTACATAGGAATCTAGTATGCTTTTTGAATTATGCCCTGATATTTTATTTACCTAATATCAACTTAATCAGACCAATAATTGTAATAAAGAAAAAAGAAAAACAAAAGTATTAGTCATCAATATCTTGCAGCCTCTTTCTACAAAAATATGACAGCAGCTTTGAACAGAGCAAACACTGATAAGCGGTATTATTTATGAAATTATATTAAAATTATTAACAGTGTTGTTAACTAACACTAAGACTTTAAAGACCTTTTAAAATTTTGTTAAAAACTTTTTTGGTAATTGAAATAAAGCTGAAATATAATATAAATATTAAATGAAATTTTAAACAAAGATTAGTAATGTTGCTTTGTCAACCAACTAAAATAAGTTTTTTTTTTAAATTAAGCCTGAACATTTGCAATAAAACTACAACTGAATTAAAAATAAAGTTAATAGAAATATAAAAAATAAAAAGCACATAAAATGACAAAAGCACATAAAAAATTGCTAAAACTTGATGAAAACTGAAATGTTAAAATACAAGCAAATTCAAAACATTAAATAACTATAAAAGTATGTAAATAATACTAATATAACACTAAATAATATATTTTTTTTAAAGAGTAGTGCAAGTTTTAAATTTAAATGAAGTTTAAAAAAAGGTGTAAATCTTTTAAAATGTGTAAATAATGACCTTCTCATATGTGTGTAGTGTTTTAGGAGGAGATTGAATTTCTCACATGATTAACGAACAGGCATTAGGAACATGTTCTCACACTAGCATAGTGGTTAATAGTGGAGGACTGTATGTCTTTTGATTTCACACAAATGCATGCACAGACTCTTCATGGTTTTCTTTGTTTCCTCACAGATCACGTTTCTCGGGCTGACGACGGCCGAGAGAGCGAACCTGATGCACAGACAGAGAAAACTCCCTCAAGCCTCCTCTCTCAGACAAAACCCATTCAAGTAAGGACGTTTTCATTAGTATAGGGTTGATAACACTCATAAAGTTCTTATTTTTAATGCTGTTTCTTCTCTCACAGTCTTGGAGTGGTGAGGAACCTGGTGAACTTCTTCCAGTGGCGGTGCTGTGGTCTCTGTAAGCCAATGGTGCTGGACTGGACTCAGCAGCATCCCATGGGTCTCAACAGAGACCATCCCATGTTCAGCGGCCCTGATGCTGTTTGACCCCCAGTGATCAGTCGCCCACTCAGGAAGAGCGACGTCCCCAGTTCTGGAGCCATTGGTTTGATTTGAATGCCTTTTTAATGATGGAAATGAAGAACAGACTGAATGCTAATTTGGATAATCATTTGTTCTATTTGCAAGAACATCCACCTTTTGTATTTGAGGGAAATATAGTATATGTGATGTGCGTTCAAGGTTAGATTTTGCCTTACAGCTTAAGTTGTACATAAGGATGAATACATGTTTATAAGCACACTGATATATTTTGAACAGAAATATTTTGTAAGGTACGGTAAGATCACCTTTTGGTTTTTACTCCAAGTCCTTTTACAGGAAGTGACCACTATGTATGCTCTTTGTGAAAAGATTTGTAAATCAGAGCAATTTTATTTCTACAAAAAATGCAAATTTAGAGAAATTTCGAGATCCGTACATCCCTTGATGAGTCAAAACGCATTTGAAATGACTTTACACTATGATCAGATGCATTGCAACCACAGCATTTATAGCATTATATGTGCAAGATGAGTCATATAATTTAATACATTTTAGTAGCTATTAGTATCATGTTACCTTTAATCAGTAATGCTTTCAAAGTCAGTTGATCTTTTATTTATGCCTTTAATAACCACTGTGTAGTACATGGCTGTGCCTGATAGCATCAGCTCGCTCTTTACTGCAGTTCTCAATTCTGTTCATTATATTTTATTACGCAGTATGTCATAATAAGGGAAAAGTGCTGTTCTTGAATCCTGCTCTGTGTTTTGGAATAAATCAGACCACTTTTGTAATTTGCTGGTCAGAGTGTTTCTCCAGCTAAAGGTATATTTGTTGCTGATTATTGAATAACTTACAGCCACTATTAGCTAGTAGTGAAAGAATTTTAGATATATAAATATGTATATAAAAAGTATAAATATATAGTTTTTGAAATAAGTCTCTTGCGCTTACAAGTGCTGCGACTTAATCAAAAAATACAGTAAAAACTGAATTGTTAAATATTACTTCAAGTTATAATAACTGTTATCTATTTGATTAATTTTGTAATATAATGTGTTCCTGTGATGCAAAGCTGAATTTTTAGCATCATTACTCCAGTTTTCAGTGTTACATGATACTTCAGAAATCATTCTAATATGCTGATTTTATAAGTTTATTTTCCTAGTTACTGATTGTCTTTGAATCAATGTTGAATGACACATCTTTTATTCTTTATTTACTCTTTATTTTTGTTTTTATGATATACAGTTACAATTCTTAGGATTCTTATAATTGTTTTATGCAGCATAGCATCAACATAAGATTAAGTTTAAAGCTGAAGTGTGTACATTTTTTTTATCTTAAAATACTTTCCCCGGCCCCAACTTAACATGAGGGGATAAGTACAGCGGATGAGGTTCTCAAAAAGTGTAAACATTTTTCACCATCACAACATAATACTGCTTAACCACACAGGAACACTAGTTCAACCAACGGTGTGAGTTTTGGGTGAGATTTTTTTATCTGATCTATGGCAAAAAGTAAAGTGTTTGGGAGGAAAGTGCAATTCTGTTTGGAACTGACACACTTCAGCTTAAGTATAAAGCTGCCTTTTCACTGCACACAACAAACAGTGTTTGATTGAACAGAAGTCATTCATTTCCTATGGAAAGTGGAATTTTCTGATCCAAATTGAGCTTTGAATGCATTAGAACATGTAAAAATGCATAGTTAATTAATTCATTAATTAAATATTTGTACTCTTTTATTCATTCTACCATAGTGAATGTTTAGAGGATAAATGCTCTTGCTATTGCGCTCCTTCACTGAACATGCAAAAAAATTAATCAAGGCTGCCACTAAGACAGTCCTATTCAGATGTTGTGTGCTGTGAAAAAGCAGCTGCATTGGGTTGGACTAAACTTGTCAATCATTCTCCTCAACCACACCCAGGTTCCCCAGGCCACGCCCCTTTGGACCGAAGTTTTTGGCATAGCAAACTGGAAAAAAAAAAAAAAAGAGAAATCTGTTGACAAATCTTAGTTCTGAATAATAAAATGTCAGGGCTAAAATTAAATTTCACTCTCAGGATAAAAGGTATAAAACTGTCACTGGGGCGTTACCATCTAGAGGTAAATAAGGTACAAAGATGTACCTTTTAGCTTTTGTACCCTAGAATACCACGCCATTGACAGCATTGTACCTTTTTTCTGAGAATGTAGTATTCAGCAATATTTTTAAAACACTGTTGTTATTTTTTTTATTTTAATTACTTATGCAAATTTCTATGGAAGCCCATTTCTGCCATGGAACAAAAAATAAAAATGGTACTTGCAACCTTTTATCTCACAAATTCTGACTTTTTCTCAGAATTGCGAGAGATAATTTCACAATTGTAAGAAATAAACTTGAAGTGAAGTGACATACAGCCAAGTATGGTGACCCATACTCTGAATTCGTGCTCTGCATTTATCCCATCCAAAGTGCACACACACAGCAGTGAACACACACACACCGTGAACACACACCTGGAGCAGTGGGCAGCCATTTATGCTGCGGCGCCCGGGGAGCAGTTGGGGGTTTGGTGCCTTGCTCAAGGGTCTCACCTCAGTCGTGGTATTGAAGGAGGAGAGAGCGCTGTACATTCACTCCCTCCACCTACAATTCCTGCCGGACCTGAGACTCGAACCCACAACTTTAGGATTACGAGTCCGACTCTCTAACCATTAGGCCACGACTTGCCCATAAACTTACAACACTCCCTCCTAACAATCATGAGTTTACATATCACATTTCTGACTTTTTGGGAATTCTGAGTTTACATTTGATTCTGAGTTTATTTCTCGCAATCCCAACCTTTTTTTACGTCTTTGCAATTGTTTTTTGTTTTCACCATGGAATTAAAACAAAGTTAATTATGACTATATCTCACAATTCTGATTACGACTTGAATTTTTTCTCTCGCAATTCTGAGATGTATTTTTTTTTCTCTAAATTGTGAGAGAAAAAGTTTGAATTGTGAGATTCAAATCGCAATCACCTTTTTTGCTTTTTTATCCTGTGGTGGAAACAAGCTTCTGTAAAAATGTTTTAACATGATCAAAAACACTCAGCATAATACAACTGATTAAATAATCATCATTCAGGCTTTAATCACTGCAATATTTGTGCTCTTGATTGCATCAGTTGGCTTGTAATGGCTGTTGAACAATAACTAGGTCTGTCTGAAACGGAGTATTGATTGGTTAAGTGATATTAATGAGATTGAGCTGGCAGAGATCTTGCGGTCTCGTTTGATTGATTGTACCTTTACAATAGAGCTCTCCATCTTTATCCGTCACCGTGGTGGATTCCAGGCTCTTCCCACACAATAAACAGCGGAAGCAGGTTTTGTGCCAGGGCTGTTGGATCAGAACCAGTCACAGTCTGATAAATTACTACAGTGAAATGTGCTTTACACAGCGCTGACCTGTGACAGCAGCATATTGCAGAAGTGCTGAGAAGAGAACACGTTCTCAAAATATGCTTATATTTCTGTTTGAATAGTTTAATATTAATATATTTTATATCATAATACAGTATAATGTGTCAAAACTCTGAGTCAGCTTCTTGCTTTAATTTTAGCTGTAGTTTTACCTTTCCAGCGCCCATGACTTTCTCTGCTGCATAAACGGCTTTAGAGCAGCGAGGACAGCGATCTGTACTCCCAAACTTCTGTGCAAACTTGTTCGGGTTTGAGTTAGCAGATGCAGGACGGGGAGCTTTGGGCCTTAACATAAAAACATACGCATAAGAATCACAAAATAACAATAACTCTTCTTCTAAATGCTATTAATTAAAGTGGTACTCTATCTTTAAAGGAATTGTTCACACAAAAATAAAAACTTGCTCAAATTTACTCACCCTCAGGCCATCCAAGATGTAGATGAGTTTATTTATCAGAACAGATTTGAAGAAATTTAGAATTATATCACTTGATCGCCAATAGATCCTCTGCAGTGAATGGGTGCCGTCAGAACAGAGTCCAAACAGCTGATAAAAACATCACAATAATCCATGTTTTTAATTAGTTTGTAAGAAAGAAATCCATCATTATGGCTTTTTAACTTTAAACCATTGCTTCTGGCTAAAATACAAGTCCTCTATACATAATATTGCTTTTTCCACTGAAAATGTCATCTCATCGGAATCAGGAGAGAAATATGCACCGATCAAGCACTGTTTACAAGCAGTCTAAAACAGTTCTGATCACGTTATTATGTATTACTGACAGAAATAGTTTAAAGTTAAAAAAAACTTTGTTTTTTTTTATATATATTTTATAACAAACAGCTTTTCACTTCATAAGACGGTAAGTAATGGACTGGAGTCGTGTGGATTACTTGTGGATTATCGTGGTTTTTATCAGCTGTTTAGACTCTCATTCTGACGGCACCCATTCGCTGCAGAGGATCCATTGGTGAGCAAATGATGCAATGCTAAATTTTTCCAAATCTGTTCTGATGAAGAAACAAACTCCTCTACAACTTGGATGGCCTGAGGATGAGTAGATTTTCGGCAAATTGACATTTTTAGGTGAAATGTTACTTTAAGAATATATTTTAAAGATATTTCCAGGACATACTCTTGAGGCTGAAGTTCTTCATTATTGACGGGATCAGAACTCAAAGCTCCGGCGCCCTGGCCGTACCCATAACCTTTTGGACCATATTTCTTGCCGTAGCAGGATTTGCAGTAAATCTCAGACTCGTGTGCTGCAACTGTAGTACTGTCCAAACCTTTACGACAAGTCACTAGAGAACAGAAAGACAACTGTTTTAAAATATGACTGTAAAGACACACAAAGTATAAAATTATAAATACACACAATTCAAACATTTGATTTTGAAAGAAGTCTCTGTGGCTCAAGGCTGCTGCATTGAAAACAGTAATATTATGAAATATTATTCCAATTTTAAATAACTTCATATAAAATACATTTTAAAATGTATTTATTATAAATAGAATTTTCAGCATCATTTCTGCGATCTTCAGTGTCTCATGATCCTTCAGAAATCATTCTAATATGCTGATTTACTGCTCAAGAAACATTTCTTTTTATGATCAATGTTGAAAACATTTGGACTGTTTGGATGCATTTTGTTTTTTTAGCATTCTGTGATGAATAGAAAGTTCAAAAGAACCGCATTTATTTTTGCATTTTAAAATCTCTTGTTGAATCTGTTGGGAGAGACAGAAGGAGTGTAGAGTTGGAGCGTGATCTCGAGGCTCCTCCAGAAGGCTGTCATCTCCTGTCTGTGTTCGTCAGCTGCTGCACTTTCAGCCAGGACGGCTCAAGAGGCTCATGGGAGCTTGTCTTTGTGTCTAATTTTGAGCTGGATGAACAAGAGGCTCTGGGAGACCAAAGCATCCACAGCAGATGGAAACAGGCCCTTGAATGGTGGTGAAGTGCAGGGGTGTTTGTTACCAGTCTCAGACTGACTATCACCACCCTTTCTGGCACGACTCAAGCGTTTAAGAGTTAATGCTGCGCCACTGAAAGCTGCTGCTCACTGGGAAACATTTCAAAGAGTACTTTTGCTTTTGATGCCATTTTAGTTCCCCAAACCCCCCATCATCATCATCATTAGCTCTATATTTGCATATATTAACTATATATTAAATATTCTGACATTTTTAAATATTCTGACATAACCAGATACATGAAGAAGAAGAGAAGAAGCAGAAGAAATGGGCCAGGGTTATCATAAACTAAAACTAACACCATAAAAAAAAACATTACTTGGGAAAAAAAAAAAAAAAACTATTTTTAAAAAAAAATTAAAACAAGACAACATTTCTCATTTTCATTAGTTTAAGGTGAAGTACTAAAATAACAAACAATAAATTAAAACACTATGTAGACATAATTTGGGGGAAAAACAAAAGACAAAACAAAATAATAAAAATGACAAAAACACAACACAATTTCTAAAACTAACTCAAAATGAAAACAGAAAATACAAAAATAAAATCTAATTCAAAATATTAACAAACATTATAATAGTAGTAATATTAAAATAACACTCCTGATTGCTTCATTATAAAATACTGATGCTATTGAACTAAACATTTAGTAGTTCAATATAAAACTTAAAGTTAAATATGTTTGCAAACATACTAATGGACCCAAGGGCCAAAGGATGCACATGTTTGTATGTTTTATTAACTTATTTAAATTTATTTGTTTAGTTTAGTTTGGATTTACATTTTTTTGTACACTTTATCCCACTGGTATTTCCTTCTGTTTGTGTTTTTTTTTGTTTTTCTTGCTAAAACTGCTCTATTCACAATGTTTTTATTTTTATTATTTGGTACCTGGTTACCTGGCAGACGTGTCTAGTGGTGTCACCTTAAAATGTTTCAAACCCACAAGGAGAATCTTAAACCCTCTGAACTTGACCTTTCAGGGTAAGAGTAACATTCAGTTTATTCATGTTTTGTGGACGTACTGCAGATGAAGCAGGTTTTGTGGAAGCTCCGGCTGTTGCACTGGATCTCCTCAGCATGGTAAACCGTCTTCTCACAGGCCGCACACTTGGCTCCTCCTCCCCAATTTGGCATCTTCAGCTCTGGCACAGACTCTGATATTCACAAGAGACAATCAATGCAAAACTGCCAACTACTAGAAAGAATGAGTGTCTTAAAGAGTTAACTAACACAGTTGAAATCTTTACCATTTGTTAAACACTGACAAAAGCTTCATGTGACTGGTCAGATATAAAAATAGATGTATCCTATCTCAAAGTAATACGTCTCTTTCTATCTCATCTCTTTGAGCAGCAGAATATCACCTCACTGGTGTGGAATGCAATGATAACGCTCCAGAAATAGAACTTGTATTAGTGCCACTGCCAGCTTACAAGTAATGACTGCTTTGTAGTGTGACTGTAAAAATCTGTTTGAATATTTACATTACCATTTTAAATGTTTTTGAAAGAAGTCTCTTATGTTCACCAAGGATGCATTTATTTGATTGAAAATGCTGTAAAACAGTAATATTGTAACAGTAAAATAATAAAAGCCCATGCTTTTGAATGGTAGTGTAACTTTATTAATCTCATATTGATATTCTCTTTACACATATTCTACTTTGTAAGAAGGAAATGTTTAGTAATGTCACGACTATTTCACGACAATATTAATTAGTAACTCTTTCACAAAACAGACAATAAAATGAACTTTCTTTAAAAAGTCATTAACAGAGCTTATATGTAACATAATCATTTGATGTACATTCAAATGTAAATATATTTGTTACATGATCTTTCTAACTGTGAATGTATTAATACCTGTTTTTTTATTTTTGTTGATTTTATTGATGAAAGTCATAAGTTACCCAATCATCATTACTCAAATAAAACCTGATGAATTCTTCTAAAATCACTTTTTACAGTATTTCTTATTTCCAGTGAATATTTTTATGTAAAATATTTACGATTACATTACAGCACAAATGATGAAGCCATGGATAAACATAAAAATGCAAATGTTTAAATTGTACTTACACAGGTTATATAAGAAATCTTTTACTGGAAATGATGCTTTCACCTCTGTCCAGCTCAGGGTCCTGATGATGTCCATTTCTGCCCCTCTTTGGTGGATCTTTATATACTGGGCATCACTCCCTCACCTCCACACACACTCACTCACTCACTCACTCATAATTTCAAGAGGACCAGGAGGCCATGCTGACATTCAAATTAGTCTATCCTCCTAAATTAACTGCTGACAATACACAGATGCAATGCAGTTGCAGTGGCCTCCAGTCCTGAGCTCAGATCTGCAGCATTTGTTCAGTGCTTTAAAGGTTTAACAACTGTGCACAGTGTGACAAGTTCACAGGCTGAATAGCCTACATATTGGGAAATTTCATATGGCTGCATGTATGCTTCATTAAAATGTTCTGGATGACTGAACATTTAAACTGATGATGACAAAACATTCTTGGAAACCATTTCTCTTTGCCTAATTGCAGTTATTTTATGTTCTGGATGATTATTCAAAAGAACAGTCAGTACTTTACCAGCATAATTTCTATAACTATTTCATATCTGATGCAACGCATTGCACATAGACTAAAAAATTATAACTTTTAGACTTATTAGTAACATATTACCCCCCCCCCCCCCCCAAAAATATTTTTTTAATTCAGTGGAATATGAATGGATTAGCCAAAATTACGAAAATGCTCTTTGGCATATAATGACAGTGAATGGGAGTATACTGCAAATATTGCAAAAACCATTAAAGTGTTCCTACTATTTATGCGCGATATTCCAAGTCTTCTATAGCTATGATAGATATTTATATGAGGAAGTTACAGGGCCTACAGGCTTTATTTACCTCGCTGTTCATTGAAAATATTGCACTGATTGTCCATTTACGTAACGATACATATAGATCTGTTTACTTACAGCCGGAAGTGCAGCGCGCTTGATACCATATAAGGAGAAGAAGGGGGAGGAGAAACTGCGCAGAATGCTGGAGATGGTGATGATTAGGTGCTTTATGTTCTTGCCCTTCTTTATTTTGTTTACTTTATTTTTAAAATGCTTTTTGGATGCGTTATAGGATACAGTGAATGTTTGTAAGATAAAAAAAGAAAAGGCTGGGTTTAAGAATATATGGTGACTATCCACTATTAATAAGTTTTATTTATTTATTTCAAAACTGAAATTAACTGCGTTCTGTAAAGATGTGGGTGTAATCACGTAAATGCTGTCTAAACTGAATAAACATCAATATCTCATTAACCGGCCTCGTGGCCTAATGGATAAGGCGTCTGACTTCGAATCAGAAGATTGCAGGTTCGAGTCCTGCCGGGGTCGCATCTTTAGGGAAATTGTTATATAACAGCATATAAATCCAAAAATAGCCTCCCAGCTGCTGGAGAACTACTACAGTTTAGCGCCAACACTCACCTGAAGCTCTTGATTCTCAGGCGTCCAGGATTGGTTAAAAATTAGACAGGTGTGAAGTAGGAGTGGAACTGAAATCTGCAGGTAGGTGGCTTTCCAGGAGCAGAGTTGTCCTCGATGGTGAGAAATAGACTAAATGTATGACTTTGCAGATATATATCATTCAGTGATAGTGTGAACTGAAGTGAACGAAACTCAGAATACAATATTCTTCACTCAAGTCATGTAGAGTAAATGTAATGGGCTGTGATTGATCCAACATCCAACTCTAAACTGGTGTTTATATGCTGAAATTTGAACTGAATTATTGCACTGCTCTCTATATAAGGTTAATATATATTATTTACAAATTTACCGGCAGGCATAAAGTATGCTAACATAAAATGATAATATAACCTATAACAAATCTCAACTTCCTGATTTTATTTAGTTGCAAAATTGAACCATATTATGGTCCAGCAATTTATATAGATATATAAACAAGTAAGTTTGATATACATGTTTGCTGTATTTAACTACATTGTAAATTAAACTGCATTTCTGTATCTTGATAGATTAAGATGATAACATGTCAGTCTAAAGGAGCTCTGAAGACACATTCAAAGTATATATGAAGTCTTGTTACTCATTTTCACATGAGAAGTATGAGGAATACATTTCAAGTTATTAGAAATAGTGATTATCACAAGTGTTTAACTACAAAAATGCAAGGAGCTCTAAGAGCTAAAATTAATCATTGCTTTAAGACATTCATAAAGATAAAGACATTTTAGGTTTGAAAGTGTTAGACATTTCCTCTAAACATTTCACCAGCAATTACATAAACACAAGAGTGGAGCACATACATTTATTACATAGAAATCAGATTGTAAAGGCAGTTCAAATAAATGATGTGCAGATAGTATTACTAGATTTCATTAACATAAAATACATCTACAATATTTAATAACACCCTTAATCGAACATTCTCCCATATTAATACATCATAACACAATGCCAAGTTATGGCAATTTAATATACTGTGGTACTTCAACACTTTGAGGCGATGCCACTCGCAACAATTAAAAAAATCGTAAAAATTTGGCAATTCCTACAATCCCTCAAATGAGATTTCCTGTTAACATTTCATACAGCATTTGACCATTTTTGCTCATTCTTCCTTTTTTAACCCTACGTTTACAGCATATTTAAAGAAAACCCTGAATTGTGCTTTTATTTTGCAAATATCCCCTCAACTGTCTTGGTAAATAGCATAGCACCATGTTTGCTGTCCTGCTTTCCTCAAGAGCTTCAGCAGTAAAGAGCATTAAGCACCACAGGTTCATGTGAAGTTAATGCAGACCCTACAGTAAAGTACCAATATAAAAAGAGGAAAACATAAAAAACACTCAAAGACACATAACAAGCACACACAATGGCTCAAACAGAACAGTGTTTTTTAGCAGCGTAAGGACTGCAGGTGTGATGATCATCAGTGTGAAGGTCTTAGCTGTCCTCTGGACTCACATCAAGCTTTCTCTGAGGGATGTAGAGGTTTCTGGGAGCCGCGGTGTTGGTTACAGTAGGGAAGGAGACGGGGGTGTGAAAGAAACTCTGCTGGAGGTGTTGACAGGCACCTTTAGGTGTGGTTACTAAAGGCTGCAGGAGAAAGAGAGTAAATATGCAAATGACTGTTTTAAACAACAAAGGACTATTCGCACAAACCCAGGGAGGCTCCAAGAAAAATGCAAATTACACTATTGTTTAAAAGTTTGGAGTCTGTAAGATTTTTTAAATGTTTTTTTTTTTTTAAGTGTCTTATGCTCACCAATGCTGCATTTATTTAATCAGACATCCAGTAAAAACAGTAATATTGAGAAATATTATTACAATTTTAAATAACAATTTTTTTATTTTAATATATTTTCAAATGTAGTTTATTCCTGTGATACAAAGCTGAATTTTCAGCATCATTACTCCAGTCTTCAGTGTCACATGATCCTTCAGAAATCATTCAAATAAGCCGATTTGCTACTTTATTAAAAATGTTTCTAATTATTTTGAAAGTTGCTGCTTAATATTTTTGTGAAAACCATGATACACATTTTTTCCAGGATGCTTTGATTAAAAGAAAGTTGAAAGAAAAGAAGAGCCTTCATTTGAAACAGAAATCTTTTGTAACATTATAAATGTCACTTTTGACTTTTTTTAAAAAAATTAATGAAAAAAAAAAAAATCATACTGACACCAAACTTTTGAACGGTAGTGTAGGTCAAACTAAATTTCATTTCCAAGCAATAGGAAAGTTAACTTTAATGTGACTTGAATGGGCATATACTACACACATAATAATTTTTATTTATTTATTTAAAGAAATCCTTGATATTTTGTCATTGGCCAATACTGGTGTTTTTAACAATTTGAAGCCAAAAAATATATTATTTTACTTTTTCTATTCCAGGTTTCCTAAACACATAGTTAAGAACAACAGTTAACTATTTTGCCTAATGTAGATTATAATTGCTGACTGTACATTATCCCTTATGCTTTACTTTTTTTCCATATTGTTTTATAGCTGCAGCGGCTGTACCTGTGGTATGCTGATGAGGGTGAAGGGCTGCCCGTGTATGGAGGCTCGGGCAGGTGACATGGGCTTCACAAAGATCATGCCCTGTGGAGGGAGCCCCGGGTGGGGAGACGGAAGCGTGCTGGCCTGCTCAGGAGTGGAGTTTGGTGTGCTGGAGCCGGGGATAAGGCCCAGGTTCTGCAGGGTGAAGTTGAGAATGGCAGGACTGGGGCTGTGGATGCGATGCCCTTGAGAAGGGAAGGGAGAGACAGACGGCATCCGGTGGAGAGGCAGCCGGGTGGGGGTGATTTCTTGAGGAAGTGGATGTCTGGAACCTGGAAAGAACAGATACATCAGTGATTGTTCAATTCGTTACGTGCATGTTTAACTGTATTTCATCATTTACACATGAATAGTGCTTATGAATTGCCATATTTCACAAATTTTGTAATGGTATAATTTTCAAAAACTTGCACTATGAAACCCATTTTCAAATGTTTACATTTTTAGGCCCTCAAATGCGGTTTACATGTAATGAACGGCCAAAACGCATAAAAAAGTTTTCCGTTTTCAGTTGAAAATGCCCCCCAGAACCAAAACAATTTACTCACAAATCAAATCTCACAATTAAGTTCTACTCTACCTAAAATCAATATTTGGTCAAAGAAATATAACTAAAAAGTACAGCTAGAAAAATTAGCCTAACTCTTTTTCCTGATCTTTCTATAGTAAATACGTATTTTTGGTATAACCTTGGGTATCGGCATACCTGCAGTTGGGGTGTGATAGACATTGTATGTTGGTGTGGAGGCTTTGGAGCTTTCTCCAGTGGAGCATTGTGGATCTCTGAAATTCACAATGGACTGCTGGGAGATTGGAATCAAATAACCTGCAGGGATCAAAGTCTGATGCAAAAAAAAGAAATTAAGAGTCAAGACTGACCCTGCGTCCCAATGTGCATACTATCCACCCTATCTGCCCTAAATAGTATTGAAAATTACTAATATCACATAGAATTTAGGATGGATAGTATGCACATTGGGATGCAGGCTGGAACTCATGTGAAAATAAAAACACCTAAAAACTATTTGGATCATTCCAAAATAAGGAATATTGAGGATCAGACAGACAAGGTGCACACGTGTAGTATTCCTGCACATATGAAGTGTAGTAAATAGTATTCCTACCTCTGTATGTATGGGTCCAGATGGCAGCACCATGTCCTGAACACTGAGGTTCTGAGCCTGTGATTGTGGTGGTCTGACAGGCGTCAGTCCGGCCTCATTGTCTGAGGTCTGAACCTTCTCCAGGAAGGTCTCCACGCTGTGCTCCAGAGGCGCTGTGCCGGTGATTAGTGAGGGAGGCTGGTTCTCAGGGGGTTTGGAGAACTCCAGGTGCAGGGCTCTCGGGGAAGGCCGGTTGGAGACAAAAGTCCCTCTATGGGCCTTTAGACGAGCTTGCAGAATCTCACACAGCTTTGGTGAAACACTCTTAAAAGGAAACACACACCAGAAGGTTAAAAATGTTACTTCATGTAATGTAAGCACACAAAATGAAGAAACTGAGCAGTTAATTTAAGACAATTCAGACTTAAAATGCCAGTTCAAACTTTTATTATGACATTTATTAAGACTATAAATAATAAAATGATGTACTTTTTAAAAAATGTTTTAGTAAGTAATTATTGTTCTTATTATTATAATATTTATCTTCACATTTTTTACTAGACATTTTAAAGCATGTGAAATATGTGGTGAAATATTTTTGTTTAATTGATTTATTATTTTCAAAAAATATATTGTTTTTCGAATTAATTTGAGATAAAAAAAACATAAGCACATATGGTAATATGGCACATATAACATATGGTATGATATGCACAGATATGGTAATTTATATTGTTTGGACAATAAAATATAAAATAAATGCAAATATGAAAATAAAACATGAAAAATAAATATTTGTAAATATTTAAAATGTAAATTATGCAAAATTATTGTTTTAGTTGGATGCATGTTTTGTTTATTTGCTCAATTAATGAAACATGTAGAACAAATAAATAAAACATGCAATCAACAAACAATAATTTTGCAGAAATTATTAATATCATTAAATAAAAATTGGTTCTGAATTATTTTACTTGTATAAAATCTAAGATGTGTGTGTATATATATATGACAAAATAAACATAAATATATCACCAAGCCCTATATTCTTTACATAACCTCACCTTTGGCTCTATCCGCTGCAGTTTAGATGGACTTCCTGCTAAGCTCTTTTCTCCACATGCTCGTTTAAGGGTTGAGGGACTTGTTGGCTCTTTACTGTGTAATGATGGTTGGTTGGTTTGGTTACTGCTAGCTGTGGCAGCCGGTGATGTCTTTGTGTTTGCACTTCCTGGGCTCTCAAATGTCATTGAACGGACTGCTAGGCTAGTGGGCTGCGGTCTGAGAGAAGTGGGGTGCATGTAAACAGCATATGACCCGCCTGCCTGGTGCTGGGGTATCAGAACCGGGATGATCTGGGAACACTTGGTAGAAAGGTAAGGAATCGCCCCTGCGGGAAGAACTGGGATCTGCATTCCCAAAGGCCCGTGACACTGATGATTGCTAGCAGACGTGGATTCAGGTAGTTCAGATACTTGTGAAGTGCTTCCATTCAGAGCGTCTGTCACCTCATTCTTAGGCTGAATACGATGGCCCCTGGAAGACAAATCATGGCTGTTATATCTGAAATGGCTAGTTTGTTTTTTTTGTTCTAAGAAACACAGAAAGTTTACTTACGATGATTGTTCATCTAGTTGCTTTTTGCAGATAGCAGCGAGATGAGCCATTTTGTTTGTGTAGAACTCGCCGTTTGCAGAATCACCTATAAAACGAAATGGGGCATTAGTTTTCAGGTGTAGTAAAAGTCTAGCGATGTTAAGAAATAGATAAACTACTGTTCAAACGTTTGGGGTTTTTGAAAGAAATTTCAATATGCTAAATTCATTTTAAAGCATTTATTTTATTAAACATACAGTAAAAACAGAAATATTATCACAATTTAAAATAACTGCTTTGTATTCTAATATAGTTTTTTAAGTATAATTTATTCCTGTGATGGCAAAGAATTTCCAGCAATTACTCCAGTCTTCAACATCACATATTCTATTTCAGGCTTTTAATTGCAACACAAAGCGCCCCAAAAATTATTTTGTTTGTGTGGTCAGATTTCAAAAAGGCAATCTCAAGCTGGAAGGCAGAACAGAGGCTGGTGCTATTAAAAATGACTGACCTTAAAGTAGAAAATCCCCACAGAAAACAGAAGATCATTAGTTGGTTGCTTTCTTATGATGAAAAAACAGTTATGGCTCACCTGTCATTTTAATCGGACTAGAAGGAGCAGAGTTGATTTTTCTGCGGTCATCTTGTATGGTCTTAACCAGCTTGACTAAGGAATGATGTCGAGTAAAACCTCGCTTTGTTCCAGGTGAGGAAAAGAGATTTTTAGCACAGTTGTCAACAGAGGAACGAGACTCCAGAGGCCGTGATGCTGCTGATGAAGCTGAGGTCCCCAGATCTATAAAACAAATATAAGCAATAACAACACATGATATAACAAGTGAACATATACAGACAGCTTAAAATTAATATTATAAATAGGATTATGAGCAATTTCATGTGAAATATGCTACACTTACCCTTTGGAGATGGTAAGTCTTCTGGCCCAGTCCACTTGAAAGCAGGCTTTCTTCCTCTATCCTCAGTCACATGCACTTTCTTTATCAGCTCTAGGCTGCTCAAAACATTTGCAATGTCATAAAGTCTGCGGATCTTAGCTGCCAACAAAAAAAGAGATCATTTAGATAATAAATTCCATCTTCACTGAGCAGACAGTTAAAATGCAGATGCGTTTTAGACTCAAGCATTAAAAAATGAGTTTCTTCAAAGCAGGATTTATTGGGCGAGTACACTTGATAATGCACTTTTGCAAGATTTGTATCTGTCCGCTGAAAATGGATAACAAATGTGCCATCCACTATAATGATGATTCAAAGTGCTTTTAATATGTACGATGAGAACAGCACTCACTTTTGAACTTGTTTTTGTCCTGATACACAACGTGATCTTCACCGATGAGGATCTTGGCAGCTATTTCGAGACTGACCACAGGAGGGCTGGACACCAGGAACAACATGACGAACTTCTGACTCATCACTCTCAGAGATTTGTCTTTACGACTGTTTGCCGAAGCTGCAGATAAAAAGCAAGGTCAATGGGTCTCAGTTAAATATGCGTACAAATGTTTTCATGAACAAATTGTGACTCTCTGATAACTTTCATACTAAAATATATTCTACATTTACAAAAAAAAAGAAAGGAGAAAAAAAAAGTAGGATTAATTGAAATCACACAAACTTAAAAATCACATACTCTCTGTGGCCTTATAATCCTGCGAAGTTTTAAATATATTTCATCATATACAGTAAAGAATAATTATCGAATGAGCTGCAAGGCTTGTCTGCATAAAAATGCATTTAAAACAAGTTTTTATCATCTGAAATGTGCTGCAATTACAATGCAAAGTGAAATATAATGCAATTATTGTCAGGCTTGTAAAACATACGCAAAAGCGCTCACACTTAGATTTCTTCCAGATAAAAATAAAAGTATGTGAGCCCAAGTATATTTGTTCAGTGCATTTCCCACACATCGGCAGTTTCAGATTTGCTGTTAAATTTATAGGATTTGTTGTAGAGAGGGAACTTAAACAAAGTTTATAATGTTTGTAAATGTAACCTTTTTTTTTATGAACATTCTAATAAAATGTGACTTAGGCCCCGTTTACACGAGTGCGTTTTTGTTTTAAAACGATCAACGTTTACACTGGCGTTTCCGCAGCGTTTCAGAAACGATCTCCGTTTACACTACACAACCGAAAACGCATGTCACATGACCATTCATGCAGGTACAACCATAGATATGTATAGGTAGATTCCCTATTATTTAGATGGCAGACGCGTCTTCGTGTTTGGAGCGGTCGAATGGGGAATCTACCCATACATGTCTATGGGTACAATAACGAGCATGATGTTATTGTTTACACCAGGGGTCATCAAACTTGATCCTGGAGGGCCGGTGTCCTGCAGAGTTTAGCTCCAACTTGCCTCAACACACCTGCCTGGAAGTTTCAAGTATACAGTACATAGTCAGACCTTGATTAGCTGCTTCAGGTGTGTTTGATTAGGGTTGGAGCTAAACTCTGCAGGACACCGGCCCTCCAGGACCGAGTCTGGTGACCCCTGGTTTACACGGTCGTCAAGGATACGCCGTGCGAATGTGGGCAGACACGCTTTCGTTTTCAAAAGTCTCCATTTTGGTCCATTTACACTGAAACACAACCCCAGAGTTTTCAAACTAAAACGGGGTCTGCAGCGTTTTCAAAAGTCTCCGTTTTCGACCTTGAAAATGCCAGAGTAGTGTAAACGATAGGTGTAACCGTAGCAAAAGTTATGCATTTTAAAATGAAAACGCACTAGTGTAAACGGGGCCTTATATGCACCTTTTTTAATTTCAAGAATAAAACATTAACATTACAATGAAAAAACATGTGTAATAATTTTTTTTCAAGAGAAATTCTTCTATTTGTACAAATGCAAAATAATCCACACAATTACTTGTAAATGCAACCTAATGTCTTTATATCATGCATAGATAAATGCATCTAAAATAATACGGTACTGCCTTAAAGGGATAGTTCACTTTGAAATTAAAATTTGGTATCTATCAGCTTACCCCAAGGGCATCCAAGATGTAGTTGTCTTTTTTTCTTCAGTAGATCCAATTTTGATATTTTTAGGTCAAACCGTTCTAGTCTGTCAGTCATATTTACATTTATGCATTTAGCAGACGCTTTTATCCAAAGCGACTTACATTGCATTTTAAGTTACAGTTTTACATTTTATCAGCTCTTGCTTTCCCTGGGAATCGAACCCATGATCTTGGCGTTGCTAGCGCCATGCTCTACCATTTGAGCTACAGGAAAGCCTGTAGCTCATATAATGGCAGGTATAGGTCACTGTCTCTATAAGAGGGAAAAAGAACATGCACAGAGAAATCCAAATTAAACAATTCCCCATCGTAACTACACATCGATGGCCTAAGACACGAAACGAGCAGTTTGTGTGAGAAAACGAACAGTATTTATATCTTTTTTTACCTCTTGTACACAACCATGTCCAAGTGATCTGAGTGCGCACACACATCCGGTGTGTGACGTGTGTGTGTGCGCGCGCTCTGGCTCACGCTGCAACGCTTGACGGAGGGCGTGTCTGAAGCGTGGTGCTGACACAACTTTTCAAGCGCCAACGGAGGCGTCAGCCAATCAGATCGCCTCATGCAAATACCCAATCCCGTTCATGCAACACCAGAGAAGTATGTGATTGGTTGTTGTAACTACGACGGCGCGTCAGCACCACGCTTCAGACACGCCCTCCGTCAAGCGTTGCAGCGTGAGCCAGAGCGCGCGCACACACACGTCACACACCGGATGCGTGTGCGCACTCAGATCACTTGGACATGGTTGTGTACAAGAGGTAAAAAACGATATAAATACTGTTCGTTTTCTCACACAAACCCTCGTTTCGTGTCTTAGGCCATCAATGTGTAGTTACAATGGGGAATTGTTTAATTTGGATTTCTCTGTGCATGTTCTTTTTCCCTCTTATAGAGACAGTGACCTATACCTGCCATTATATGACTGACAGACTAGAACGGTTTGACCTAAAAACATCAAAATTGGATCTACTGAAGAAAAAAAGACACCTACATCTTGGATGCCCTTGGGGTAAGCTGATAGATACCAAATTTTAATTTCAAAGTGAACTATCCCTTTAAGCAGATGGTCAGACATGACGTTACCTGCTTTAGGATCTGCTCCTGAAAGCTCTGTTTGACCAGAGTCTCCCTCTATATCAAAACTGGACATTTCTTCATTCTCCTTCTCCTCTCCGTCCAAGTCAAAGTCTCTCTCTAGGCTTCTTTGACGGATCTGCTGCATCAGTTGGTTGTAGCAGTTCTCTTTGCCGGCCTGTTTCAGCATGGCAAGTGTCTGTGCAAGTTTCACTCGGCCATGCCACGTGTAGCGGTTCTTAGCCAGTCGGCTGACCATGTTTAGGCTCTCGAGAACGTTCATGATATCGTAGATGCGACGTCGCTCCACATCTGACAGGTTAGCGAGAATGGAGGCAATTAGGATTGATGAAACGCATGATTTGGTGACTGAAATAAGTAGTTTTGTTTGATCATTGAACAACTTACTTAGTTCTGTCGCCACATCGTCGAGGCTGATGTCGTTGTTTACAGCAGGATTGGGGTAGTTTGGGTACCTTGCAAGAAATTTGTAACACAGCAAACCCAGGCTTTTGTCTTTACGGCTTATCTGGAGCTTTTCTACTTCTTCCCCTTGTTCAGGCTCCTGTGTGGCACGACAATGGAAAACACACATATATGAAAACATTTTATAGCAATACAGAGAGTAAATCAACAAATAGTGGGAGATGCACGCAGACTTTTATTGATACCTGTGAGTTTTCCGATTCGCCGCTGTCTACGGCTCGCTCTTTCTCACGGTTGCGAATCTCAGGACTGGCCGCACTGATGAGCATCTTCAGGTTGGAGGTAGGTGTCCAGGGATCGCTTGATGGTGCCTCAAGGCCCTTAGTAGGTGTTGTCAGGGGCCCCATGTTCTTATGGCTCTCCAGTAACGCAGCTTCTGAAGCCTTACTTGAGTTTTTTAGTGGTGTTTGTGGCTCCACAAAAACATGCCCCTATTTCATAGAAAAACATCAGGTCTTATTGATCATAATCATGCTGTTTTTCAAGAAATGCTTCTAGAGCAGAGTTTCCTAAACCTTTTACTACAAAGGGCCAAAAACAAAACTCGACAAAGGCAAAGTGATTGTTCCATTATATCCAACTATATTATATTAAGACAGTTTTATTCTTTACATTTCAATGCAAAGAATAAAATGTTAAGACAGAAAGATAAATTAGAAATGAAGATATGCTTCAATGGTTTATTTTTTTCTTCCTATTTTTCCCTCCTCTTGTGATATATGACAAGACAAATCAAAGGTCAACACAGACCAACTTTGTCCTGGAGGCCCTTGTTTGGGCATGTTTGCTCTAGAGTATGACAAGTTAACTGTATAGATTCTTCAAATCACTCTTTTGCTGACAATAAAATTTGCCAAGCCAAAATATTTATAACTGACCTTGTCATTTTCTGATCTTTCTTTGAATGGACTTCTTAAAGGTTTCCTGATTAGCGTTTGACCTTCTGATAATGTACTGGACATTTTCCACCTAAGGAAAAGAACACACGAGGCAACGTTAAAATAATCAACGTTCACTTATTATTATTTAACGTTACATTTAATACAGCAGTCCTACCGTTTCTTTACAGCATTATACATTCTTGGAGACAACATTGTGAAGATCAGTCCGGGTATAAAGTTCAACAAATTCTCACTCAGCTAAAACTGATTTTTAAAACTTAACAGATGTCAATCAATGTGCATAAATTGAAAAGTATTATGATTTCAAATTACAGTGTTGTTTTTTGCGCTTAGCAATAACTGACAAGCGTTTCATCGAATGGCTACGGAGAACTCGCACGAAAACACGCCCCCAACTGACAGGAGCCAATAAGTGCGGCGCTAGGAGGCGGAACTTCACCTCGTCCCGCGCGCCTACACACTTTTTGAAATCTTGGCGCGGAATCTCGCCGATTGCAAAAGATTTAATCCGGAAGTTACTAACTTTAAATAATATATTCGTTTAGCTGCCGATGGTCGTGCGCCTTGAATAACTTAAACAATCTATGTAAACTATTAAGCAGTTTTTAAAATTAGCACAGTAACGTTACCAGCAGAAGTAACGTTAGCTATAGTAACTTATATCAAGATTGTAGTCATGTTGGCTCATAACACTACAAAACTATTAGCGGTTTCACAGTTAACGTAGTTAGCGCGGGTTCAAGAGCCGCCAGTCTGGCGTGTGTCCTAAATGTATGATATGGAATGAATTTAACGTAACGTATGTATTATGTTATACGGACAAATATGATCTGTCGATTAATTTGATTTACTAAAGCTGATATGTTAAGCCAAAACAAGCATGAAACCAGCTAAGTTAGCCCGCAAGCTTACAGCCAACCACATAACATTACACTTCTCCCCAGTCTACATGGAGAAAAACTATAAAAACATGATAAAATGTAAAAGCTACTCACCCAAAAAGAGAAATGTACCACTTTCACATACTACTCGACATCATGCCCATAAATCCGTAGGAATACTGTACAGGTAAATATTACACGTACACAGTTCCAGGGCTTCAATAATACCGGATCCAACACTAATGTAAATTAACTTTTAATAAAATTAAAAGTCGTATTTAAGTAACCGAAAATTAGTAAAAAAGAGAAATCAAACAGCTTTTGATGCATAGCTGAGGAAAAGTTGTATATGGCCGTTTCCTTAGTGAGTAAAAAAGTTTATTTGATCAGTCTGACCATTTGTCCCGCCTAGATACTGGACACAGCGCGCTACACTCCGCCCCGCCTCCGCTCGCCTCTCCGCCAATCACAGCTCGAGGGACCCAGACTGGAGGCGGAGTCAGACTTCCTCTTTTACTACCACTGCAGGTCACGGGGGTAAAAACTCAGTGAACCAGGCTGATGCGTGGTCCTAGACACATCACAGTAAAAACAGCAGTTTATCCACTTCCTTCTTATTTCAAAAGACAAATGTACTTAAATGAGAGAAAATGTGTTTTGACAGGGATTCAGTTTTATTGAAAGTTTATTATATATATTCTATATACAAAAAATTTAAATTATAGCTTATTAAAATGAGATGTTTGGAGAGCTGTTTTTTTCTCTTTCATTTTAGCTCTTAAAAACATCCAATGTGTATACATTGGCGCTCAAAAATGTAATATATATATATATTTTTTCTTTTTTCCTTTTTAAATGTTTTTGAAAGAATCTTATGCTCGCCAAGTCTGTATTTATTTGTTAAAAAATACAGTAAAATTGTGAAATATTATTACAATTTGAAGTATCTGTTTTCTGTATTTTTATATTTTAAAATGTAATTTATTTTAAGCTGAATTATCACCAGTCTTCAGTGTCAGATGAATCATTCTAATATGCTGATTTGGTGCCCAATATTTTTTTTTTTCAGTTTAAAGCACAAAAATAAACAAACAAATAAGTAAATAAATAAATAAATGAATAACGGTGGTAACCCAAGATTCTATGATAAATAAAAATTTAAAAAGAACATTTATTTTAAATAGAAATATTCTCTAACATTATAATTTTTTTATTGTCACTTTTAACCAATTTAGTGCATCTTTGCTCAATATGTTTTTTTACATTTTTATTTATTTTTTATTATTTATCTTACTTTCCCCAAACTTTTGAATGCTAGTGTATCATGGTTTCCATAAAAATGTATAGCAGCACAACTGTTTTCAACATTGATAATAATAAGAAATGTTTTGTGGGCACCAAATCAGCATATTAAGAATGATTTCTGATGCATCATGTGAGAAATAGATCGAACATTTACTTGCAAATGTGCAAATTTTACGTTTTTTTCCTCATCTTTTCTCGTATTGAACTGTATGAGATGTAATTATTAAATATTAAACGACCCTAGCCCAATCATGTTATTCTTGCAGCACAGTACATTGTTTATATGTCAGATTATCGCTAGACACTTCCGTGGTCTGCCGCTAGGTGCCACTGTGCGTGTTCGCTGTGGATGTTTCCATGGAGACGGTCGCCGGTATGAAGCGGCGAGAAAAGAGCAGTGTGCGCGGAATGACGTAATGTGATGGATTGAAGCCGCTGTAGCGCCGGTCCCGCGTGCACTCTCTGCTGCTCCGCATCCCTCAGCGGACTCTCTGCGCTCTTGTTTGGGTGAGTTGTCTCTTTTATTTTCTGCCTATCGTCACTAAATAAGCGCTTCGGAGTTAAATAAGCTTTATCACATCTTATCTATAAACGTTGCGGTCTGAATTGTTGTTCAATGTTGTATTTTTTTATATTGAATCACGTAAGAACCAAAGGATTTCGACTACAATGCGAGTGTTATGAAGGAGGGGCTGCAAGGCAGAGATATGATTACTTAAACTGAGAGTTTCAATCCATATTCATGCATATAAAATGCCAAAAGTCGGAATAATGTTTTAAAGTATTTTAAAACAAATCTTCAGATGATTATTTGTTTGTGTGTCGCTTACCTATGAGCTCATTTTTATGGAAATCAAACTTGCACAATATGTCAGCTGCAGAATTTGTATTTTAGGGAGAAAAGTTAATTTAGACCAATGCTTTTTTGTTTATTGGATGTTTTATGATGAATTGTGATATATTATACTATTATATAACTATAATAAATAAATATCAATGTATGCAATCACGCTTGTTTAGCAGCATCTCAGTCTTTCTCATTAAAGTTGTAAATATAATGTATTTTTATATGTATATCTGACAATATGACATATTGCTTATGCTGTATTTAGTTAGTGTTAAGTTACTTTTGAAGTGAAAGTTATTTTGCCCTCACTTTGTCATTTTTTATTAAAATGAAATGAAATTTGCTTTGTTTTGTTTCCTTCTGACCCACATGCACCTGTTTATGTAAAGAAGACCAATCCTGGACCAATCTCTGGATTTGTGCTTTTTGAGGATTTTACAAGACCCGACTGTGATGTAAAGCTGCAAGAACATGCCGCTGTGTCATTTGCAAGTTTTCAGATCATTGGGAAAATGACTTTGTGAATACAGAAATGTGTAATTATGAAGTTGGGGTCGCTGGTCACAGGGGCCCTTCCCCCCTTCTCGATGCCTGTGACAGAGCAGCCGTGCTGGGCTTCATCTGAAGGGATGCACCATGGTGTGATCACACGTCTGTCCTACCCCAGACTCAATGAATCGCATGAATGAATGGACATTACTGTGGCAAAGGGAATTAGCTCGGTTGCATAGGGACTTTGGATTTGGGAATACTGGAACCGGTCGGAGAGCGTTGGATTTTTATTTGAAGAAGTGCAGTGGATACTTCAAGGAGTGTTTTTGGAAGATGTCTGAGAAGGGAGCCGAGGCGTCCACATCTCAGCCCACAAAGCGGAAGCAGGTGATTCATGGTCTGGAAGATCAGAAAAAGGTTAGTGCTTTGATTTGAGATGGTAGATAGCATCATACCTTGTGTAAAACTACAGCGTTTCCTAAATTTGATGCTTGATCTTTTCCTAAACACCCCTAATTTGCTTTCAAACATTTCAGCTTCCAAACAGAATTGTGTCAGCGATTGAGGCAACAAATCCAGTTTGCAACTTTTTAATATTTTTAGAGTTTTATTTTCATGCTAAAGTAGAAACTTGGAACACTTTCACCTTGGCCATGCTGCACATTATCTAGTGATTTATGGTCAGCTGAGGCCGCGCGCGTCCCTTGGCATATGGCCCAATAGCATAGCACCAGGTGCAATGGCCGCTTAATTGACTTGTGTTGAGATTTGTGTGTCTACTTTATGACTGCTTGCAAATGCATGTGCTGACCACAAAGCTTGCGGATAATTTTAGACTTTATTGCAGTGAAGCATGAGAAAAATGATGCCAGAGTCTTGGTGTTAATGTAAGAGTGTGATTTGCTTAGTTTAGTTTTATTTGAAAGCAAATCCTAAGCCTCTCAGTGTAGATTATCACTCATGCAAGTTTTATAATAAAATAAACAACTGGTAATGCACAATAACTTTAGGGCAGGCATCACAAACCTAGGCGTTCTTTGCATCCGATCCAGTTTCAGGCGCATTCTGCTCTCAAGAGCCGAACTAATTGGCTTAGAGATTCCTCAAGGCCCATGTTTCACTTCCGTCTTTGGGAATCTGATTTTACATGTAAACGGATACCCATTTGCTTGCCTGTCCAAGTATGACATGTTTTGCTTGGTGTAAATCCTAGCGTGAAGCGAGTAGATGAGGCTTGGGCTTCCTGGTTGCCCAGCTGGATCCTTCAGGGGCATTTTGGTTTCTCGCCCAGACTTAAAGGAGAGTCTTGGAGGACTATTAAAATATACAGACTCATTTTGCTGAAAGTCTTGGTGGATGGGCTTTTTTCCATCGTCCTCTTTGGTTTGAGTCGATTAGATATGCAAAATTGATCACCTGGGATTTTAGTAGAACATGAATTAATTAAAGTAGCAAAAAGCACAGCTGCTGTTTTCCAATTTTCCAGCATGGTGAACTCTTGTTAGGACACTACGCCTTCGCTAAGACGAACCCACACCGTGACATAAAGAAGATTGTTGGCATAAAAGCCAAAATTCAAGTAACTAATTCCATATTCAAGTTATCAAAAGGATGATATGAATCAGTAATTTGTTCATTTTGAACGTGGCACTGTATTTTGTATTGCACAATAGTCTCTGTTAACCAAAACTGGTGGTTTTGAATAGGTCTATCCATCTGCTAGTATACGGTCCATTGTTTGTGGAATAACAGGGGTCTCCCTGGATCTGACGCTAGGTGTTTCCCAATTACCTCATGCTATATAGATTTTCCTGAGAGAGCTGCTCCTGCTTTGGTTAATTGGATTTTATCCCACTATTCGGCCTGATTTTTTGATTACGTGTGTTCATCAAATGACATTTCCTGGGAGAGATGCAGGTAATGCACTTCATTGTGGAATTGCTCGTTGATGTGAAGCTTACATCAATTTTTTTTATTTTTTTTTTCCAATCTGAAGCTATGAATTTTAGATTAGGGCCTGGTAATGACAAAGAGCCAGTGAACTCCTGTTCTCTGTTCATTGACAGCAGGAAAGGTGAATCAATGAAGAGGCTGAATAAAACATTAATGAAATAGGTATAATTGAAAAAGCATAGTGCCTTATATTGAGAAGCGTCTCCGAATGTTGCATTGCTTTGTTTTGCTTCAGGAGAAACTAAAGTGCGTTCTGCATATGTTTTCTGCTACCATCAATGCAAAAGCACAGTAGAAGGTTTCTTAATGAATAGCTATTTGGTAGCATTTCCATTCTATTCTGTAATTTTTGGGGGCTTGTGAAATGAAAATTCAGTCATCATCATTTACTCTCCCTCAGGTTGTTCCAAACCAGTTTGAGTTTTTTCTTCTGTTGAGCACAAAAGAAGATATTTTGAAGAATATGGTTAACCAAACATTTGACAGTAGCCATTGAGATCCATAGTAGAAAAAATACTATGGATGTCAATGGCTACTGTGAACTTTGGGTGGGTAAATGAGGACTTTTTTTTTTGGCGAACTATGTCTTTAACCTCTGTTTAAATATTTGAATTCAAGTTGGCAAATGGCTATAGTAAGAAGCTTGTTTTTGAGTAACATTGATGGTAAAATGATAGAGCGGAGGTTGCCCTTAATGTTATAGGTGTGTGAATTAAGTTTGCATTCTTTTGACTGTCTTCCAATCTTGCTTTTGTGGTTACTGAAATGCCATTTTAAAACTTAAAACATACTTGCAAAAGAATATGTATTTTTAAGACCCCCCATGCCTTTGCCCTTGCTTTTTACATTAGCCTAGCTAAATAACAGATCATGCTTTAATGTATTTATACTTGCCTACTTTTTATTTTTCCTCTTACTTTGATTTCTTAATTTAGAAAGTAAAAGAAATAATCTCAGTGAAATTACAGGTTTTTAAAAATCTCAGGTTCATCTTTTGCTTGTTTTATCAACCGCTGAAACTTACTGACTCTCTGACCGCTGAAGAACCTGAGCTCTTTTTTTAAGCGATGGTTAGTTACTAACACAAACAGCCAGTTCTCAGAAAAACGTTTTTATTCTTTTCACCATGTCTGCCCTGTTGATTCATAACCTATCACTTTCAAAAGCCAACATGAAAAACTGTGGTCGTTTATTAATGTTTGCATAAAAAGAGCTGATTTTTAAATATTGTGAATTGGTCTGCTTTTGATATTTGAACTCCTGTTGGTTGACATGGCTACTGTGTCAGTAGTGTACATTAGACTGTGTTTATTGAGGCCACACACAGTGGAAACAGACAAGTGCTATTACATTTCCTTTCAGTATTTTGCCTGAAGACACAGTTTAATATCTCACATCTTATTAAAAGGAACAAAATGCTGTTTATACATGTTGTGAGATGTTAACAGGTGAAAAAAAATATGAATGCATTTTTAATTGTATTTCAATTGCAATCTCTTTGCAATGGGAGGTCTAGATCAGGGCAAAAGCTTTGACACAGATCAGCAATTGCATGTGATTCTCTGTCAAGAGAAGCTGTTTCTTCTGAAACATGTCTGGAGAGATTTCCTGTGCTATTGGGAATGGGATGGGAGAGTGACGCTAATTGTAAATCAAACTGTTTGGCTGTGACATCTTGGACATCAGATTGCTCTCATTAGGATGAGAAGCCTGTGTGTGTTTGTGCTTGAGCTGAGAGTCTGTTTGTTTTGATCTTCTTCACTTTGTCATATGGTGTGAAGTGTTGAAGTGTTAAAGTGCATGTGTGTTTTGACTTATTAAGGTCGCTGCCTTTGATATTAATACTCTTTGGGATCATTTTGACAGTAAAGAGAGAATGATGGCATGCTTTAAAATTTTTGATGCCAAATATGATGATCTCTCATCCACTGATATAATGACCACGTATTACTATTTTTATTTATACAGGCCCATTTATGCTGTGAACTATTTTATTAAATATGAATATTATTAATATTGTTAGTTTTATTAAATATTACTATCAAAAACATAAATTCATATTAATAGATAATATTACATGTCCTATTACAAAAACATGTTGTTTCCTAAATTCAATATTTTATTTAAAATTATTATTATAATTTTTTAAAATAAATCAATTCACAAAAGTGAAAGCAAAATATAAAAAATCAGGAAAAACAGCTTTACAGAGAATACTGGCTTAGTTAGAATAAAATTGTCTGTAAATAGCATAAAAGTGTCATAATTTATCTTATGTTGTCCTTAAAATGCAAAAAAAAAAAGAAAAAAGATACCTGACCTGTTAAAATTTATTAAATGTATTCAGTTTGATAATATTATTTTAATAATATTCAAATAATGTATTAATTTTAGAAATAATATTAATTCAAAAATAATTTAATATTTAATTAAGTGAAGTGACGTGACATACGACCAAATATGGTGACCCATACTCGGAATTTGTGCTCTGCATTTATCCCATCCTAAGTGCACACACACAGCAGTGAACACACACACACACCGTGAACACACACCTGGAGCAGTGGGCAGCCATTTATGCTGCTGCGCCCGGGGAGCAGTTGGGGGTTCGGTGCCTTGCTCAATGGCACCTCAGTCGTGGTATTGAGAGTGGAGAGAGTGCTGTACATTCACTCCCCCCACCTACAATTCCTGCCGGCCCGAGACTCGAACTCGCAACCTTTCGATTACGAGTCCGACTCTCTAACCATTAGGCCACGACTGCCCATGTTAATTAACATGTTAACTTTGGCAAAAGTAAAAAAATAAATGCATTTTGTAAAGTTTTTTTTCTTCTCATTTTCAGCATCTTCTCATGGGTCTTTGAAAACCTCTGACATTGGCTATATTTGCAAAAATGTTGAGAGATGAATACACTTATGGAAAGAGCCTTCTAAGGTTTTTCATCAAGTCTTGATTCAGTATAAATATTCAATCACCTTTTTGTTTTCTCCTGGAATAAATGTCAGTTTTGCATGGTGTTGTATTGTATTGCATGTATATGCCAAACAAGCGATATCTCTATCCTTAATGTTCTGTTAAGTGTATTGGCAGTAATGTTCTGGATGTTACAGATTTAACTGGAGTGCTAAAACTGCATCAAAGACACTAATTGCCATTTTGAACAGTATATGTCTGTGCACCTTTATTTAATAATGTTGGCTTCCTTCCCAGAGATGCAAAGAGAGCGAGAGAGACCGCTGACAGCCTTGATTGATCGTTTGCCACTGGCCCATTCTAGAAATATCTGAGTCTAATTGAACATAATATCAGTGAGGCAGGAAAGCTCATTGAAAAATGACTGTCACAGCCTCTTTATTTACAGCCAGCCATTATCACCGTAATCAGGTTTTCCTCCCCTTCCCCCCCGCCAGAGTTTCTCCACTGGAGATGAGAAGAACTGTGTGCTTGGCTCTCTCTTTTTACACCTCTTTAACAATTCATCTCAATAACTCCTGCGAGGAACTGCTCATCCGTAGAGGAAGGTCTTACTCTCTGCCGGCAGAGATCTGAGAGGAGACATAAGGTTTCTGACTGATGATGACAGTACGGGCCATTGTATTATGATCAGAGTATTGGATAGTAGTGCAATGGTTTGTATGGTATTGTAGTGAATTTTTGTATAGTAGGAGATTGTTTAGTATGCTACAGTTTGTTGTATAATATAGCATCATATAGTGTATTTCAGTCATATTGTAGAGTTGTAAAGTACAGCATAGTGAACTATATTAACCCCCACAGCAGAATTTTCATGGGAATTTATTTTGATTTTTGGTGCCTAAATAGAATTTAATTTCAGCAGGTTGCTGTTTGCAGTATTTTTGTACAGTATTGAATTGCAAAAAGTACAGTATAAGATATAGTTTACTTTAGGATCCTTAAGAAAAAAATCTTTAAAGGATTTTAAGTGGTTTGCCATTTGATTGGCTGATTTTAAAAAGTAGACTGGAATATATAATTACAAATTGATCAGAAACACCAATGTGCTGCTGATTAATGAGCCTGTAACATTAAATTGAACTTACTGTGTAAAATTAATTTGTAAAAGGAGTTCATTTGTCTCAGTTCATTGATGTAACTGCATATGTAAGGATTTGGTCCAACTACTTAACTGGTGAATAGTTAGTTTATTTACAGAAGCTTCATCCACTAAGAGCAGTCAAGTTTATTTCAATATAATAAGAGCAAAACAGCAATCTCGTGAATTTATGATTTGGTAAACTGAATTCACAATTTCACAGATTTACCAATTGGTGAAATTATGAATTGGTAAAACTGAATTGGTGAATTGGTCAAGTTGTGGTTGTTTAAACTAGGAATAATTTGTATCTTTTAGAAATAAGTAGGTTATTGTTTTGCATGGATTTGGGGGAAATATAGTCCACATTTTTGGCTTTACAGTTGAAGTGGTTCACCCCATGAAAACATATGAGAGCCAATGAAAATTGTGTAGTATGTCAATAACGGTATATATTTTCTTGGATTTTGAAGATAAAGTGAATGACTCTCGAAGCTTTCCATATTCATCATATTTTGTGTGGTGGTTAGTTTACAGCAGTGACAGAAATTAACTTTTCCAAGTGATATTTTCCCTCCTAAATTGATTTCCTGGGGCCTTTTTACATTTTATGAGGACAATTTTTTAAACCTTATTAATGTATTTATAATATTTGAAGTCAAATTCTTACAATTAATCAATAAATTAAATTAGAATAAAAAGACACTAAGTTTATTACCAATCAAATTAAATCAGTATCAACAAAATCCATCTTTGCACTGTTAAAATGCACAACAGTTCTATTGTGGATTATTTTGGAACCATTTTGGAACTGTTTTATGAAATCAGTATCATATTTGCTATCGCAATCAATTTGGGAAAAATCACACTCTTGCTTGTGTGATATTGCTTAACTCTGTCATTTGATAAATAAGACAAAAACCTCATGCAGGGGCATTTTTGTCTTGAATTTTGAAGTGCAGTAGACCTTTCATCCTGGTCTGTTGGATTCTCCATGAACAATGTCAATGCAGGGAAAGTGTTTTTGTTGGTCAGGGCAGGTGGCACTGATGAGCCGTTGAATGTGATGGAGGGTGGAGAGTGGAAAAACCAGCTTCTGACTCTCTGAGGCCCTGAAGCACCATCTGTCAGTCCCCTCTTCTTCCTCACGGAGGGACGGGTGGGAGGGGACAGGTGGTCAGGCCCAGTTGGAAGGTTGAAGCTGAGCATGAGCAGTCTTGTATCTGTAAGTCTCGTCTACGTCTTTTAATTAAACTACACTAGCGCCTAGATCTTGGATGCAACCTACAAGAGTCTCACTGTGCTGCTATAAGCCACTGATTTGAGCCATCGTTTGGACATAATGGATACTGGAGTCACATAATGGACTTGACAAGCCATGCATGTTCTTACAGGATTAATTAGATAATCATATGCCATCTGTATGTCTATAATCGGCACATTACAATACCTTTAAGATGGCATGAACTTAACTATAGACTCTGGATAAACCATGTCCACTTTCTGTAGAGAATCCATGTAGAATTTATGAGATATAGTTTGGACTGTGGGTTGGCATTACATGCTGTACCTGTCAGGGGTGTCATACACGCAGTGGCTGAAAGTAGTCCCCAGCTCAGTAGCCTGCACCGAATGTTCGTCAACCGATTGTTTGGCCGAAAATAGCTGAAAAGGAATAAATTGTACCAAACTACTAATCAAATAGAGGCACGCACATGCTGGCGCAGTGTGAAAGTATTTAAAACGTCATACAAAAATCATTACAAGCACGAAGCACTGCTGCTGCATCTCATGTCTCCGATGGTACGGCAGCAAAGTTCTGGTTACTGTTGATTATTGAAACGCCGGAATGAGAGTATAGTTCCTAGTGATATCAGCCTAGAAAATCGCAACTTTTCATTTTCCGTCGGTCTTAGTACACAATGTAACTACAGAAGAGTCAAGCTTTAAATAGGAAAAATATCAAAACTCTTTGGTCATTTTTGATGACCAAATGCTAATGGTCTAATCCGATTCAATGAACTGTGCTAAGCTAAGCTAAAAGTGCTACCGCCAGACCTGGAGAACAGCTGAATGGATTCAAAAACGGTAAATCTCAACTTTTTAACTCTAGGGGAGGTGTAAAATGAGCCTATTTCCAAAAAAAGTGGAGTGTTCCTTTAACAATCGCATTGCAATGTCCTGGAAACACCTTAGCATCATTTCTGAGAGTTGGTAAACACCATTCATATTTAAGTACATGTTCTGAAGAAAATATATTTTATTAAACCAGAATCATAATAAAGCTCTGTGTGCAAACAAGAATACAACTATTCTGTTGGCCAGTGATTTCCAACCTGGTCTATGTGACACCATTTAAAAGCTTGGTGTTTTTGAAATTTTGTGTAATGTTTTTTTGAAAGAACTCACCAAGGCTGCATTTATTTGATCAAAAATACAGTAAAACAATAGTATTGTGAAGTATTATTGCAATTTACAATAATTGTTTTCTATTTTTTCTATTTTAATGTTTTCTATATTCTAATATAGAAATAGATATATATGCTGTTTTTTATTTTTTATATATTTTAAAATGTAATTTATTCCTGTGATGGCAAATCTGAATTTTCAGTATCCATTGTTCCAGTCGTCAGTGTCCAGTCTTCAGTGTTCCTTTAGAAATCAGTCTAATATGCTGATTTGATATTTAAGTTTCCTGATATTAAAATGATGATAATATTTAGATTTTGAATATTTTTGTGGACACCATAATCATTTTTTAGCATTATTCGATGAATAGTAAGATAAAACTAACAGCATTTACTTGAAATAGAAATATTTTGTAACATTATAAATGTCTTTACTGTCACTTATGATCAATTTAATGCTGAACAAATGTATAAATTACAATAAAAATCATACTAACCGTAAACTTTGAATGGTAGTGAATGACAAATTCTGATTTGCTTTTATCCAGTAAGTCTGTATTGTAACTCATTGTTATTTGTGCTGCGACAGTCTATTCACTTGTGGGTCATATTGCATTCTTGTCAAGCTTTGAAAATAAAAAACAAATTGCAGTGCAAAAAACTTTACTTTTACTAAACATCGCTTGAGAATTTTGTTTAGGAATAAATTTGCTGTTATGTTTTTCACAAATAAAGTTTCCCCAGATCTGTCAAACTTGTCAGAGGCACAAAAGCTCAGGTGTCTCTTTAAAAAGGAAGCTACTTTGGTGTGTTTTTCCCCACAGTATTGTTTTTTTTTTTTTTTGGTTTAGAAAGTGAATCATTGGAATAATTTTCATAATAATTTTGATATGAAGACTGAAGAGCCTTACTGATAGAGTCGTGTGGCTACGTAGTATAAAAATGTTTATTTGTCCAGTGTGAATGACTAAATAAGAAACTAGTAGTTTGTAAAGAAGTCAGTATGAGACCACACCTCAAATCCAAATTGTATTTTCACACTCCACATAGATTATGAGACCCATAACCTGCTTATGAGATTCCCAAATTTAATTTATTGTATGACCTTTGTCACTGGCATCCAGGCTCCGGTAAACACAATGTAAATGGTAAATGAGATTTTGTGCACGGAGACAAATAGCCATACATTCTGTCATTCATCACGGCACATCCGCCCAAACACGCCTGAGGCGAGAGTCGCCTGCTGATCTTGACTAACAGTTCTCCCCACATCAGCACGCCAATGAACTGCCTTCCCAGAGTGCTTGGAAGCTGTTTTTAAGGCTGTTATCTTCAGTCTCTCACGCAGGGGGCTGCTCCGCTGCAGATATATGGTACCTGCTTCAGTATTCTCCTTTAAGCCCTCATCCACTTCCCAAACTCTTGCCTAATGTCCCCCCTCGGCTCTGGCACGGAATATGATCTCATCAAAATTCAATTTTACACTCTAGGAGCTTTCCCACCGATAACGAAGGATAAAGGCGTCTTTTCCCTCTCTAGCCATCTGTAACCTGCAGTGTAAATCCGCTAGAGAATCCTGTTTCTGCCACCGCTTGGAAGAGCGGTTTGAGCACTGAATCCTAATCGGCAAAGCTACAGACAAGCACAGGGACAAAGAGGGGTGGAGAGGCGGCGAAGGAGAACACGGAAAGGCACTTCACGGAAAACCTGCAGTTTTTGCTCTAGGTCAGGGCGGCGTGTACGTGTGTCTTGTGTGCGATGTGACATATGTTGTGTAAAAAATGTCGAGCCTCTGTTTCCTTCAGGGCTGTGGGAAATGGGTTTGCCGAGGTGACAATGAGCAATGGCACAGGCTTCGCTGGCCTTTCTCAAGCCAAATGGAAAAGTGGTTACTTGTTTTCTCACTCCGCTGTATGAAATCCTTATAGATTTTCTACATTGTTACAAAAATCGATCCTTGTGCTGGAATAACATAAATCTCCTGTGTTGTTTACTTTGGTGCTTTTAATAACATTTTCACTTTTGTCTGGTTCAAAACTAAATGCTTAAATTTGAAAGGATAGTTCACTCAAAAAATTACAATTCTGTCGTCATTTACTCACCCTCATGACTCTCTCTTCTTCTGCAGAGCACCACAGAAGATATTTTGGAGAATCTTTCAACTATTTTTGTCCATACAATGAGCAATGACAGTCTTTGTTTTGGACCCGTTGATTGAACAAAAAACACTGAGGCATTTTCCTTAATAACTTCTTTTTTATTCCTCATACTAAAGAAATGCATAGAGGTTTGGAATGACATGAGGTTGAGGAAATTGTGATAGAGTTTTCATTTTTGAGTGAACTGTCCATTCAAGATTGTAAATTCTTAATATTTACATTTAATTTTTGCAGTTTTGCCACTTTGTAAATTGGATGCACAATGTACCATATTGGTTGTAGGCTGATATTAGATTTTTATTTTATTTTTAATTTTAACAATATTGGCCGATTTTAGGATATTTAATTGTACATGCTCATTTTATATACTTAGGTGACCTTTGCCATCATCTAATCTTTAAAAACACTTATTTAACTGTTAAATGTAATTTCCATGAGTCTCATAATAAATATCCATTTTTCATGCTGTACATAATGTTGTGAAGCTTAAAATTCACACGTGGCATTTGAAATTGCTGATATTAGTTAAAATTTTAGACAAAATATTACAAATTTAGTATCAGTAATTTATCCACTGTCAACCATAACATGAAAGCAATTATTATCAGCTTAATCGCATTGGCCAAAATTGTAATATTGCTGCAGCAATAATCAAGGAATCAGGAAACATGGAGAGAATCAGCAGGTCATAAGATCTGGAATTGAACTTGCAGAGCACATACAGTGATAACATTGGAATAAATGACAAATTTAGAAAATTATTTCTTATTTCCAAACCTCTTAAATCTTTATTAAAATGATTCTTAGAAATAATGTTAGAGTAGTGGTATATAGGACTTTTGATATATACCATGGTACTGAAAGAATACATATACCAATGGTGTTTACATATATTATTTATTGGTTTGTTTAAAAGGTACAACATAAACTCTTTTGTGAGCATCTACCATCTGTAGAATTTTCTGTTCTGCTTTTCTTAGCCATTTCAGATGTTTTCACCCCATCATCAGTCGTTTATGTGAGCTCTCTCCACCATGTAATCTACAGAGAATGAGGTGGAATGAATCACTGAATGATTTTCCTGTCACCCATTGGCCTCTGTTCTACCTGAGAGACGTGCAGCATTATAATGCACCTCTGCTGATGTGGGAGTGTGTGTGTATTTGTGTGAATGTGAATGAGTGGGACCTTGAGAGGTCGCACCTGAGGGCCAGATACTCATGTTGCAGACGGGCATGAAAAGCACTCATTGATTCCTGTGTCTTGAATGAGGCATTTATGGGTAAATCCATTAAAATCCTTCTGTTAAAAGCCGTTCCACCTGTGTTAGTGACCAAGAATAGAAATATAGAGTAGACATGGGACTTAAACATACATTAGATGTTGCAAATACATATGGATATGTTAAAAGAATAGTTGACCTAAAATTTCAGATTTTGTCATTATTTACTCTGGTTCATGTCCCTCCAAACCTTTGTTTTTCTTTCTTCGGCAGAGCACAAAAGAAGATATTGCAGAATGCCCAAGAGTATTTGCTTTTATAATGAAAAGAAAAGGATGAAAAAAAGAAAAAGAAAATTGGTTTGTGCAGCTTACTGGTTATCTCAGAGCTTGTTCACTCAGTCTGTTCTTGTTAAAGTCAACATGAAATAAAAAATTGGCACTTTAATTTCTTAAGTGTCTGTGGTCTTATTGTCCTCAGTTCATTAATGGGAAGAAATATAAAAAATATAATCTACATTGTTACAAAAATATGAATACTTTGCCTTTGAAATAAAATGTATTTTGTTCTGATGTGACCATGTGAATGAGGAAAAATAGTTGGGAATGGTTTGACCCAGAAAGATTAGTGAAGTAGGGTTATATATAAGAGTTTTATATATAAACATTTAAAAAGATTTTTTGAAAGAATTCTCTTATGCTCACCAAGGCTGCATTTATTTGTTCAAAACAGACAAGAAAAGTTCAGAAAAAAAAACACTTATATTGAGAAATGTTATTATAATTTTAAATAACTGTTAATTTAATATATTTTAAAATGTAATTTATTCCTGTGATGCAAAGCTGTATTTTCAGCATCATTACTCCAGTCTTGAGTGTCTCAGTGATTCTTCAGAAATCATTCTAATATGCTAATTTGCTGCACCGGTAACATTTCTTCTTATTTTAATTGATGAAAACAGTTGAAATGCTTTATATTTTTGTGGAAACTGAGATTAAAAAAAAATCCAAGACTGTTTGATGAATAGAAAGTTCAAACGATCAGCATTTTTTCGAAATTGAAATCTTTTGTATCACTGTAAATGTTTTACTGTCATTTTACTGTCAAATAAAAAAATAAAATAACTAAATAAAAACAAAAGTCCAAACTTTTGAATGATATGCTGATACAATGTCCTTTGTCTAGCTGGTTTTGCATGCCTGTCATTATTTCCCACTAAATATTCAGTTTCACTTTGAAATATGTCACATTCTAGAAGCTAAATGTGTTGTGAATACCGTTTTATGCTGTCTATAATCGTAACAGACATTTTGGCAAAAACTGGTCAGGATTATTGCATGTAGGCCGTGCACATGATCTCACGAACCTTTGCTTGAACTCAGAACTCAGAGCGTGAGATTGAGTTTTACTTCATAAAGCACCTGTAACCTCTCTAACCTGATCCAAATTCCAGTTGTCTCTTGGCAGGTGTTCCCTGTTCACCTACTTTCATCCAGTCCATTACTCCTGTAGAGCATCTGTGCGTGTGTACGTGATCTCCTCTGGCATGCTTCACCCAGAATCCCTCTCCTTGGGGCCTTCTCCCCCACCCAAATCCCATAATTGATGGAATTTCCCCAGATGAGAGCGAGTAACTGGAAGTATCACATATGGAGCAGTCAAAAGACAACACACGGGGGATTAATTAGCTACAGTAACCCCGTACTGCCTTCACATGAGCTCCATTCTATTCTCATTACCTCCAACCCCCAACGGCTTGTAACCCTGCTCCTCATAAAACACACACGTAATCAATATTCACATTCTGCTGCTATTGATCACAGCCTTGAGCGGCTCTGCCCGGCCATTGACGCTGTTGCCTGAAGACCCTTGATTTCCGCCCAACATGTCCACAGTTGGTTCCTTCACCATATGGTTTATTGAATTTGATTGTGTATTAGCAGGATACTCATACTTTTGAACAATTCGAGATTTATAGTTGTTGTGTTCAGGGATAAATTAGTGTTTCTCTGGATTCATGAAGCCAATTTATCTGCTTTTCCATTTAAATGTTGTTTTGAGTGCTGGTGGGATGAATGCTAATGATTCAAATTAATTGCAGATTTGATATGATCTAATTTGTCATAACATGCACAAACAAACCCATTCGTTTTCCACTGGGAGTCAAGTGTATTCGTTTCTAATTGATATTATGATCTTAACTAAGTAACATTTCCCATAGATGTATGCCATATCTAGAGACCAGAATATTATAGAGATGGGCTTTTATTATAGATAGGGTTTGTGCGGCATGCAGAATTTAATTGAGAATGCCTTTTAGAATTCTTGAATTTGAATTGAGGTATAACAGGATGCCAGATTTCAGATATGAATGTAATAGTAATTAACTGAAAGTAAAAGAAATTCATATAACTAATTGTTTTAACTAGAAAAGCAAAGTTTAAGACAATTGTAAATGTTTGCTTGAAAAATGTTAAATCTCTGATGTTTGAAGGTTTATAGACCTTTGAGATCAATGTTATTTAGAACTGTTTATTTATTGTACTATTATTGTTTATTTAATTTTAGTTCACGGTTTAGTAATTGTATGTGCTTTTGTCATTTTTATTTTTTATATTTCTATATAGCTTTATTTAAAATTTTTGTTTAAGTTTCCATGTAAGATTTACATTTTATTTCAGCTTTATTTCAATGACCAAAAAAAATCATTTTTTTTTTGTTTGTTTTTTTTATTGATAAAATTTTTGCATGGATATTAGATGGATGGAATGGATGGATGGATAGATTGTTGGATAGATAGATAGATAGATAGATAGATAGATTCCTCTTCCTATCAACTGCAACTCCTTGGCAACCGTCCACCCTTCATCTTTTTTTTTTCTTTATAAAATGTACAGATCATGTTTTCATATGTGGATTCAGGTGACCTTAGTGTTGTTGCGTGGTCAGTGGAGATTAGTTTTATTGACTGCATGCATGATGATGAGTATGTGATATATATGTGTTGGTGTGTATGCGTGGGATGTTGCTTAGGGTGAATGAGAGCACATATATGTTTGCCCTCAACACCCACTTTCAATTCAAATCGTGTAAGTGCTAGTATGCTGTACTAATGCTGACACCCATGTTGAACTCTAAGCAAAGATCTCTGTGAAATGAAGCCTTACTACCCATCCACCATCTCCAGAGCGGTTTACGTGATCATAGCATGGCCCAAACCTGTATATTTGGCGAGTACTGCATTTCTATACCTTTAGATCTGTAATAGAAAACCCTTTGAGGTCAAATGGGTTCTCTGAGCTTTTAACAATGGGCTTTGGCCACACCGATCTGCAGAACAGGTCTGTCATGTCCTCGTCTTAATCCAGGCCATTTTCTTGCTGAGAAGAGCTTGTCTTCGTACCGAGAGGAGGGGCCGTCCTGCTGGGAGCTCAAGGACGTTTCGGTGTTGTAATCTTAACCGTTAATAGCCCTCCACAGCAGAGAGACAGCAGAAATAGGAATGGGGAGTCTGGTTATTCGATCGTACAAACACACAACAACATTAGCTGCAAATACAAGCGAAAACAATGCTTAATTAAAAACTCATATGACAGATGTTATCTCTGCTCTGATGCACTTAGATTTAATCTACCGCAGACCTTAATGGCATTTTAAAGGGCAAATTGATTACATGATGCATTGGTTAACATTTGCTCATATTATTTTTCCACAGTGAATGCTTTATTATAAAATTAAGAGTTCTAAATTAAAATAGGATGAGCTACTTGAAGCCTTCACTTCAAGTGGCACAATATTATTGTTATAATTATGTTAATAATAATAATAATAGTGAACATTTTTATAAATATTTTAGTATTATTACTACTAATAATAATTACAACTTTTTTATTATTATTATTATTATTATAGAAATGTACTATTCAATACATACAATTATGGATTGAATAACTATTATTATTATTATTATTATTATTATTATTATTTAATATATTAATTTTGTGTATGTGTGCATATATAAATATTGTATGTTAAAAATATTGTAACACTTTTGTAAATAAAATGTATTTACAAAATGATTATTATTATTTAATAATAATAATGTGTAAACGTTGTAAAAATATTTGTTGTAGTAGTAGTAGTAATATTTAATCATTACTAATACTTTTGTAAAACATTTTTATTGCAATGATAATTTATTAGTTTTTAATAATAACAATAATAATATTAAAAGTAATAAATTATTAATAAATTATTTACAAAAGTAATATTATGAAATAAATAAAAATATGATTACTAATAACAATTATAATAGTAATAGTTTAACATGGGGAAAAATTATTTATTTTATTTCTATTTTAAATTTGTTTATTTTATATAAAATGTATTTATATTTTTGTTATTCATTTAAAATTTATTTTGGGGGTAGATTTATTAATTTTATGCATTGCCTATCAAATTGCTGTTGTCCTCATTTGATATCAGAGTCTTCTCCCAACCTATCATTTTATGACCCTTCACTATGGTGGTGTGCCTCTGGGCTCTTACCAAATTAGCAGGCTGTGGGACGGGACTTTGGAGTACCGTAATGTCGTAATCTTTCTACAATGTAAAGTAATGTCTGATCTTAGAGAGCTCGGATGAGATTTTTGACTGACAGTAACTTCCAGGATCGAGAAGGTGTCTGCAGTCGCCTGCAAATGTTGGTCGATGTTATAACGGTGGGGTAATAGTGGAGATCAATAAGCATCAGGACCGGTCTGTTCTGCTGATCAAATATTAATCAAGACAGACAGAGCCGAGTGGTGTCTTTAAGGGTCTGTCTCCCTGTTGTAGATCGGCATCTCTGTTGCCTTTGATGGGGGCAAACTAGGACTTTTCATTAAAAATATATTCAGCTTTTTCTGTTCTCAGAGAGAAGAAATAACAGATGATATCAGGGCGATTCTTCCTAATCACATTACAAGCGCTGGACGCTCTGGATAAATGCTTTAAATTGTTCATGGTAATTGAATGTAAAATTATGTTAATTTATTGGCTGTTAGGAGTTCTCACCCGTCCTGTAAGATTGTGAATGATTGTGTTATAATCAGAAGTGACAGAAATTCATACGGAGGTGTTTATATTTTACAACGCTTCATTCTGATCAGATTGCATTGTGGGAGATTGCTGTTCACAGTTTTGTATTCTGGATTAAACGCATGTTAAGCTTTAATAATATAGCATTAGAAAATGTATTTGTCTTGTACCTCATAATGTGTAAGTAAACCGTATTTTGTGCAGTGAATGTGTGTTTGTGGTATTTGTCTAGTTATGGATGTTTATGTGCATGGTTTATATGGATGCTCATATCTTCCAGTGTCAGTGAACTTGATGTTAAAATGCTGTTCAACTGCTTTTCTCTCTCATTGAGCTTCCATTCATGTGCATGGATATAACAGCTTCAGAAACGCTTAGACTGGCAATGTGCACGTGTGTGTGTGTGTGTGTGTGTGTGTGTGTGTGTGTGTGTGTGTAAGGTTCTCATCTTCTGGAAGAACCCACTTCCGCTCCAGTTCAGATAGTGATAAGGAATTGATAGTGTCTGCAACCCTGGTACAGGATAGAGTGTAATGATTTGTAGATAAGAGGCAGACTAACTTCTCTCTCTGTTCAAAATTATAGTGAGCTGCCTATCTAGACAGCATTTTAAGGCATCCTAGATGCACTTCTGATGAGAACAAAATTATGCAGCTTTCTAGATACCTTGCTTTGACGAAATTCGAATTGCATTTCACAGCAATGCATTGTGACAAGCTTAGTGTAGAAACACAAGATGACAAACAAGTTGAGAGGTGAAATGTAGATAATAAATATATTTAATTTAGTGCCAATAGTTATTGATCGAATATCTAATTAAAAATTTAATTTTTTTCCCAATATTTCTATTTGCTATGTACTGTATACACTGCCGTTCAAAAATGTTTCTCACTAAGGCTGCATTTATTTGGTCAAAAATACAGTAAAAACGGGAATAATGTGAAATATTATTGTGATTTGATATAACTGTTATCTATTTTAATATACTTCAAAATGTATTTTATTTCTGTGATGACAACTGAATTTTCAGCATCATTACTCCAGTCTTCAGTGTCACATGATTCTTCTAATCATTCTAATATGTTGATTTGCTGCTCAAGAAACATTTCTTATTTTTATGTTGAAAACAGTTGCTTAATATTTTTTTTGTGGCATCTGTGATGCATCTATCAAATGTATGCATCCTTGCTGAATAACTTTATTAGGCTAATTACTATCAAAAAAGAAGAAAATCTTACTGACCCCAAACTTTTGAACAGATGCCTCTTTCTTCTATGGAAATTATTGCTAATTAGTCACAAAATAGTCTCATTTTCATTTATGATGCTACCTATGTAAGCAATTAGACAGCAAGGCAGTGCACTAGCTTTTGAAACATATGACAAAAATCGCCCGTTTACTTTGATACTGTGTATATCACTGTTGTTGTTTAAATGTCAGGGATTATATCTTGTAGCTGAAACATGGAATTTGATGAATATTGCTGTATATGTTTATTTATTTATGTCTCATTTTATAAAAGCAAGACACTTGAGGCCATGTTGTGTTGTGAATGTATAGACAGAATGCTGTCAGACCTCACAGTCTCTGATACTGAGTGTGTGTGTGTGTGTGTGTGTGGTTATTAGAGCTTGGAGGTCACCTTCACGCTCTGCACAGCAACTCGCCAATCTGAGACTGTGAACTTTGAAAGCGATATGTCCCCTATTCCTCTCCTCCACACTCACATGCACTCTGATACAGACACACTATCTCTTAAAAGTAAGCTCCTGTAGTGTGGGAATGCTCCTCTGTGTGTGATTTATTACAGAGATGCCCAGCACACTTACATGGTGAGGTTCAGTGAGTCAGTGTGTCTGCAGACAGAGATCCTGCTCCATATTCCTCCATGAGACTTTCAGGCTTGTCTGAGTGCAGTAACAGCACACAAACCACTGAGGTTACCTCAGGACACCACTGGATACCGCGGTATACACTATTACACTGCTCTCTTTTTCAGTCAGCACTGAGAGTGAAAATATTGAGCTATGCAACACAATCGCTTCAAAGATATGATGTTTAGTATACAAATATGTGGAGCAGAATTTTGGAACAATGAGATTTAATTGTGGGTGGGGCTATTTAATGGGTTTTAAAGAAGGTTTACCTCAGGGTAGTTGAAAACTAGCACAAGTGCACTTGTGTGACACATTTAATGTAACCTAATAGTTAACTAAACCTTTAACTTATACAATGACTTACATTGACTTATATTAGTATCTTTGACTTCAGGTTTAAGCCAGTCACAGTCAGCCCACACAAGTAGATAAAAAGGGGTTTTAATATAGTTTAGATTATACAGTTTCTATTAGGATTCATATCTTGTCATACTCCTCAAACTATTGGACTGCTTATGTTGATATACTGACATTGTTCTCTTTATTCATAATATTTTTAACATTTTTATGGGACTGCAACTTAGTCCTCTCAGAAAAGATTTGGTCCTTCTGGATGAATCTCAAGGTCGCATTTTACACAAACTCAAAATACATTTAAATAAATAAAATAAATATATTTTGCATTAGAAAAAATATTTGAAGTTTGAAGAAAGTGTACTATAAATAAAGTATATTATTATAGTTTATTATTATATGCTTATTTGAATATAAATATAATATAAAATAATAGCATATAAATAATATATAATATTTGAAATATTACTATATGCATTATAGAAATGTGAAAATAAAGTGTACTACACATAGAACACTCTTTAGATTTTCTGCATGACATTATTTTCAGCACATCCCCCAGTTCTTATTACTGTAATGTGAAATAAATATATTCTTAGTTGAATGTATTTTACAAGTATTTTTTTTACATCATATCCATTGTGCTGCACTATTTGATTATAAATTAATTGAGAAATTTAATAAAAAAGTTTATAAAAAAATACAGAAAAATAAATTTTGCATAAAGATGTTTATATATATATATATATATATATATGTATATCAGTAAACTTCTAAGGGTCTTTATAGTAGATTGCATTTCTTTATGCAAAATATTTATTTCTTTATTTATTTTGGTTTTGTGCTGAAATGTGACCTGGACTTTTCTTGATAGTTGTCATGAGGTTACCTTTTATATCTAAATGGACTTTTCTACAAAGGTCATGTTTTGTAAGTACTAACTCACCGTCTACTGATGTTTAATTTCCACCTCTAAACACTGTTACAAAGTTCACAGGTGCTTCAAAGCTTTTGTGAGACATGCCGACTGTGTTTCGTTGCAAGACGAGGAATGAATGGGATTTCATCCTACTGTTTTATCATCCGTCCCGTACAGTGCTTCACACAGTGTAGAACATGTAAGAAAACACCAGCATTGTGAATGTGTGCGGGAGTGATTGTGAAATGAAAATGGCATCACATGGGGTCTCGATGCCCCTGCAGGCTTCTGGCACAAGCTCAGCATCGTCTCCTGATGTTTCAGTACCTCCAGGTGTGACTTCCCCCTCCAGAGACACTCTGTCTCAAAACCTCCCAGATCGATTCTGTTACTTTCCCAAGGGACTGGGAATCTCTTCAGAGCGAGGCCTTCAGTGGAGGCATCTCTAAACTGTTTGGAAATCTGGGAAAAGTTTCTGAATCTTCTGTATGTAACAAATGCGAAGATGACCTACTACATTTGTCATGTGTGGTATATAACTGTAGCAAACTACACAGTATGCAGTATCCCACAATGCAGTGTGCTTAAATAATTAATTCAAAACCATTAAATAATTAATTTTTTCTTGACTTGTTTTTTGAGACTCTAAATCTATGACATTATTAACATCAAATTGGATTACAAATAACAGTATTTATGTTATAAATTTTATATATTGTAATTACCTATTAACATTTGTCATAATAAATGTGCACTATACAGCTGTAGCAAACTTTTAAAAGTTAACCTTCTTTCTAGTGTGACGAATGAACCAAAAGGATATAATATCAGCCACGATTTTATCTTTTTCTTTACTCATTATTTTATGAGGTGGTCAAGTTATGGCATTATTAACGTGAAATTGGATTGTTAATAACAACATTAATATTATATATTTTTATATATATTATTAATTTATTAAATCACATACTACATTTGTGTTAATAAAATGAATGCTACAATTGTAGCAAACTATTCAGTATAGAGTGTCCCACAATGCAAAGATAAAAATACATTGATTTAAAAGTTACCAATCATCACATCATTTATTCACCTTCATGTCATTTCAAACCTGTAAGACTTTCAATACAAAACTGTTTTTGTCTGTGTCTTGTCTGTATGGACGGAGAACATTTTTCCAATGTCTTCTTTAGTGTTGCACAGAAGAAAACTGTAATAAAGGTTTGAAATGACACAAGAGTTTGTAAATGATACAGTTTTTATTTTTGGATGAACTATCACTTTAAGAAGACACTCAACTTTCTCTAACCCATATTTCTTCCCGTCTTAATACCAAATATGTGAGCTATTTTCCTCCTTGCATCGTTTTTCTTCTCTGTTTTTTTATGAAGAAAGAATATTGGGGGAAGGTGGGCTTATATTTTCATACTCATTTATCATAAGAATGCTCTGCAGCCCATTTAAGGTTAACCCCTCGTCCACGGAATCTTTTAATGAAGAACATACCTGCAGCCAATAGGAAGCCTTGTTTACTGGGGCACCCTCACAGCCGGCCAATCAGGAGTCTCGTCTTGTGCCATGTAGGGAGCAGGATTGATGACTGGAGTGTATCAGTGTGAAAGCTCACCACACTTTGTCGTTTATAACTTTATATTGGAGATCATATCTTTCTCAGTGCTGCAGGAGAATCTAATATGTTTAGGCCTTAACCGTGTTTCATATGATGAAAGTCTTTGATGTAGAGCAGTGAGTGCAGCCCACAACCAGTACTGCAGGATAGCAGGCTTTCCCTCTCTCAACATTTTTCAGCATATATAAGCTTGTTTTAAAATTACAGCTGCTGTTGTATTTTGCTTTGATAAATGCGCAGCAGAGGAATGATATGAGAACACTTCAATAGTTTACTCTCCTGGCATGTAGCATAAATGTATCAACAAGAGGCTCTTTTTATTGCTTTTGTCTATTGTTTTAACGGTATATAATGTTTTATCGCTGTAACAGTCTATCACTTTAACGGTCTATTGTTTTATCATTTTGTCAATTTAACATTCTGTATATTTTTTTTACCACTTTAACATTCTGTCGTTTTAACGCTCTTTTCTGATCTAGGCCTATCCGTTTATTGCTTTACCAGTTCATCTCTTTATTGTTTTAATCACATTGTTTAATACGATAATCTTTATTAATTAATTTTACCTGTATATAGTTTATTATAGCTTTAACTTTTAATGTTCTATCTATTGTTTATTGCTTTAACATTATTTTATCGCATTTACATTATACTGTATATTGCTTTCACGTTTTATCGCTTACGCATTATCTCTTTAATGGTATATAGGGCCAGATTTACTAAACAGGGCAAATTTGCCTTAGAGCGCAATTCAATAAAAGTGCTGATGGGAGGGGAAACGCAACATCTCATTTCCATAATGACCAGCGCAATCTACCAAGAGCAGTGCAAATTACCGCCCGCTTTAAGACATGCTTTTTTTTGGGTGTTACATAATGGCGCAAATACCAGTGAATTGATGAGCGCAAACCTTAGTAAATCGGTTGCGTGATTCATTTAAATACTCTCCTCCCATAAATTTACCGATCAAAAGGGAAACTCCTACAAATGCATATTCAATAAGGTGAGTCGAAAAAATAACTGTCAACAACTTTTCAGTGCTAATTTCCCACTGTATGTATTTAGTAAATCCTGACAGTGGTTTATTAATGCCAAATGAGGCTTTGTGCGTTCTACCTGTCTATCATTTTGTTCGTTCTGTCTGTCTTTAAGGCTTAGTAAAATTACATTAAACGTTTGTCTTAACCCATTTTTATTTCTGAGTTATAAAAAATGTGTATATATTGTCAAGTGTCAATATAATAATCAATGTATTTTAATTTTAATTTTTTACATTCAAATTCTGCATTTCAAGTTTAGGAAGTGCATTGGAATTTCAAAATTTAATTCAGATTTTTAAATTCCCAATTCAATTCTGAATGACGCACAAACCTTGTTTGTTTGTTTGTTTGTTTGTTCTGAAACACAGGTGATTCTAGCTTGTGCTGGTTTTTGCTAGGGTGCTATGCTGTTTTATGCTTTCCTTAGCAAGTACCATTAAAAGGAAAGAATATCAGTACAGATCTGATAAAGCAAGCAGTGTGATAATAATGTTTGGGTCATAAGTCTAAAAGCAAGCCTAGCGTCGTCTTGCCGCTGCAGTCCTTTAGAATAATAATAGACTATCATCTACTGTTTTCTTTTACAATTCATCTTAACTTACTTTCCAGGCTACTGAAGTGAGCTTTATATGGGTGGGCGCAACCTACTTTTTCCTTGAGGCTGATGGAGTGTATAAATTAAGGAAGCAGAAAAGGATGCTATTTGCCTACCCTGCAGTTCTTAACATGACCTCACAAGATACAGCGTAAAGTTTGATAGAGGTCATATAGCTCGGTCTTGCTCGCAGGCATTGGCTCCCCATAAGCATATTCCTTATAGGATCATGTGTTGCTGTGTATTTCTCCGTTTCACCGGATGATGAATGGCGTGGCTGTAACATTTATCCATGTGGATTTGAGGTCAACGGCATATTGCATTCATAGTGCATTGTAATTGAAAGCAGGTCTGTTGGAGTAAGTTAGATTTTACACTGTCTCTCTCTTTTCGATTTGTGCTCTTCTGTATGGCTTGTATGGTTGTGTAGCGTTTCTCAGTGATGTGTTGATGATGCATGGTGCAGGGAGGGACGTTTATCATCGCATGGGCTGATTAGCACGCCGTCTCTGGACACTTCATGCCATCCTTCAGACCTACACTGACAGAGCAGTCATCAGTCCTGTGGTGTGTGTTTGTGTGTGAGCAACACTTGGGGTTTCGACCTATGTTTCTTTAATGTCACATTGAGATAAAAATATATACAGAGACCTGCACAAGACATGCAGAAAAAATATAAATCATGGGCACGAAATAAGATTTTTTTTTTTATTTGTTTCCCATGAGTTATTAATTTATTACCTTGTTTTAAGTAAATTGTAGCCTCATTGTATATAGCCTAATTTCAAATGCTGGTGTTTATTATTTTGACTGGGTTGTGGATGTGGATTTATTGTATTTATTATAAATTTATCTGCTGATCTTTATATAAATGAAAGTAAAACAGACTTTATTCAATGATTAAGGTTTGTTTAACAGTATTACTGTCGCATAATGTGTAAGAAGTCCAGTATTTCGTTTTTGTTTGTTTCTCTGTTTATGAGACGTTTATGAGTTTGGGTTAAAATGGCATATAAATCTTGTTTAGGTTTTAATGCTGCTTATTGAGGCTGTTCTTTTTCTGTTTCTAAGCAATCTTACACAGCCACCAAATGTTGTCACCTAAAATTTACACACTTTAATAAGACATTTTAGTGGAAATGATCGTTATATGTGATTTGCACCATTGATTTGAACATGACTTCATCAAATATGCATGTATGAATATTATGGATTCATTATCTCTAACAGTTCCAGGCGATAATGTGCAAATGAATAAACAAACTAGATTCTTGTCTTTTGTTTTTTGAGATAATGTAAGCCTTTTTTTCCGATGACAAGTTGGTTGTCAGGATGTTGCTTTTCAGTTACTAACCCTATTCTTTACAGGTCCAAGTCGACATGTGTAGTATTCATGGTCTCTAGATATGGATAAGATTACAAATTCAATGGAAATTTAGTGAAAAGGCTTGAAAAGTTTGCGTGATTTGAGGTATCTTTCATTTTCGTAGCACAACTGCTGCTGGATGAATTACAAGCCAAAGTTTAATACTTAGTGTTTAGAGGTTTCTAAAATCCCAAACCCTAAGTATGAGCTCTAGTTTTAGTGATGCTAGTCTTAGCAGACACCACTAATGAAAAACAATTAAATGAATAAATAGAGCAGAGTCCTGGGTAAGGTTCATGATTTAACACAAACCGTACGTGTTGCTGGTAATTGATTTCCACTCTCTGCTTCGTATCTCATTAATGCAACTCCAGGAATCGCTTGCAAAACCTGCAAAAGTGAATTAAATGTGCTTTACTGTCTGACCTCATTTTCTGTAGTCTCTGTGTGTTAAGTAAATGTGTAAATTTCAGAAAGTGCCTAGCGGGACTGTGGAATGCAACATCATGTCTGCGTGTTTTCTCGCCAGGCTTTGTGTTTTGCTGTTTTTTTTACTGTTCTCCTGAGCAGATCCCATAATTGCTTTTCCTACGTCCCCGCTGCCTCCTGCCTATAGAAAAGCCCACTGAGGGTGATTGCTGTGCTGTGTAGCAAAGGTGTACGCTCAAGCCAAGACTGCAGGTCACAATGCAGCAGGAAGTAAAAGTACATTAGTCCCCTGAGAATGTGATGGAGGTGTTTATATGTGTAAATGTTTGGGGCTGAGGTTGGCATTGATACCCAGAATATCACTTTCACCGGGCCATGAGTCTGAATACAATCGGACATTGCATTACCATGGAAATGGTACATACAAGTCATACTACAAAATGTTTTTATTCATGAATTATAACAATTTCAGTTTGGATAGTGCACTTTCACATCTATTTTCAAAAATGGGAGTGACAGTTAAAGGGTTAATTTTTTATTTTAAGTATAAGTACTAGTAAAGTATACATTATACTGAATACATATGTATAAGTATATGTATATGTATAAGTATACACATGTATAAGTACTAGTAAAACTAACACTGAAATATAAATTAAAGCTATGTAGAAATATTTTTAAAAATACTAATAAATAATAATGTATGTTTTATAAACGTAATACAATAATAACAATGACAAAAGCACAGAACAAAATTCCTAAAAGGTAAACTAAAATTAAAAATAAAAAGGAAAAAAAAAAGATTTTGGAAATATATAAAAATAAAAGTTAATTCCATAGATTAATACTACATACTACAATAGTATATCAATTAATACTAAAATAACACTGCTCATTTGATTCTAAGCATGATCATGAAACAGTTTTTACTGTTCAAAACTTTATAATATGACTTTAAAAATAAAATTATATTGGTAATAATAGGAACGATCACTTTCAGAGCAGTTTTTTCCAGCTTATAAACAATAAAATGATTGACAGCCAATCAAAATCCATCCGACTTTAAAGAATAAACATAATGTTATCATCCATTAGTGTTGATGGAAATATAGTTATCAATATAGTTAATGCTTTTCGGTGCAGACAGACCTTTAAGGTCCTTGCACACTGAGTCCGAAATTTTCGCATGCGTTTTTCCGTTTTTTTGTATTCGTCATCCTTTCCTATCAAAATGCATGCTACGGATGTGAAAACGCAGAAAATCGAACCTGATCCGATGTTTTTTATGACGGACGAAAGTTTCGGAGGCAGTGTGTAAACGTGATTGACACAACGTGAGGTCGTATTTATTTTTTAACCTGCGAAAATTTCGGACTCGGTGTGCAATGGCCTTTATTCTAGTGGTGTATAAGTTCTTGTTCAGGTTGTGAGTGAACCTAGGTTCAAAGCAACCTAACATAACCATAACTTATAAATATGCAACAAAAAGCTAAAAGAAAAGAGGCTGCCAGAGGAGTAACAGCAGAAACAGAAATAAAAAAGTATTCTTTGTAAATATTACATGCCGGTCTGAAGGCTGCAGGTGTCAGAGCTCAAAAAACAGGACATGATGGACAGTGTTACTGCAGACACTGCGGCTAAAATCAAATTTAAGCATTCTGGATATTTAGGAGTTGATCATAAGCATACAGAATGGGCTAAATTGCCTAAAGATTCAAGACTTGGTTCTGTCCGAATAGGGCTAGAGGTTAATCTGCCATTTTTCTGAGTAGCCCACTGGTCTCTGTTGGGTTGGTTGTCTTAGCATGTGTGTTCATCCGAGCCGACCCGCTATCCTCTACCGAGGCCTGTGGTCTTTAGATCCCAGCTTTTGAAGTGTCTGTTCTGGCAGGTCTATTCTGCTATAAGCACACACAGTGCGTTTCAATGGAAGCTGACATGAATACAAATGTCTGTGGGACTCGTTTGAGATCAGAGAGCATCACAAGGTCTTTCCTTTTATCAGTAGCGTTCCTTCCGTATATGTATTTTCTCTTTAACAGATTTCCTGATAGTATATCCTCAAAAGCAGCTGCAGGAGCGTGAGTGGGCGACAGTTCGGGATTTAATTAGGGAATATTGGAGCTTCCCGTGGGAGAGAGACAGAGATGATTGGAGGGTTGGGAGAGTTAGAGGAAAGAGAAGTGGTTGGAGGCACTGAATGAGAGAGAGAGAGAGAGAGAATTAAAGGCAGGTTGTCTCATGTTGGGTTCATTCAAGGCTGCAGTAAGAGAGAGATAGTGTGTGTGTGTGTGTGTGTGAACGTGGAAGAGTAAAGTATCTTCAGCTTGTCTTGATGTCATCCATCATTCTCACCTCTGTGCTTCCTCGCGCCCCTGGGTTTCATATTCGAGCCTGATCACAACCAGATATCTTTTTTTCTCTTTCACACTCGCTCTCTCTCTTGCTCTATTTGTTTGTTTTAGTCATTCTTTCATGGTCTTTCATTGTTTCTCAAGCTCTCGTGTTGTTTTCCCATGTGTGCATGATGTAATACAATCTAGATTTGGACATTTTCTGAAGAAAATGTGAATTTTTGCCTTGACTGTGGAAAAATAAAGTTGCAAATATGATGCTAGAGTGTTTTTGGTGGTGGCGAGGGTGTTGCTAGTGCGTTCTAATTGGTTTGTAGCATGTTGGTTGCTATATAGGGTGTGCAAGGTAGTTGCTTACTAGTCCAAATCAAAAGATTTTAGCAACAAGTTTCTACACTATTCTTATTTCTAGACGTAGCTAATGTCAAGTCAGTTCAGTCTGTGTTTTCAACATCGATAATAAAAAATGTTTCTTGAGCAGCAAATCAGCATCTTAGAATAATTCTGAAGGATCATGTGTCACTGAAGACTGGAGTAATGATGCTTAAAATTTGACTTGCATTTTAAAATAATATTCAAATAGAAACTATTTTAATAATAGAAGTTGCACTAATAATTAAAAAAATAAACAATTTGTTAATTATTAATATAATGTTAAATTAATATTATCTAAAAATATAAAATGGTATATATTTAAATTATACAATATTAAAATAATTATATCATTTTAGTGTTTCAATGTAATTATATGTAACTATTTATTTCAAAAACATTTTGGTTACACTTTATTATAAGGTGTCCTTGTTACTGTGTAATTATGCATTTAAGTTCTGAGTAATATTAATTAACATGTACTTACTATATGGTTAGTGTTAGGATTAGGGTTTGGCTTAGGGTTACTTGCATGTAATTCTGCATAATTTATTATTATTATAATAGCAAGTAGGTTACATGTAACGTGTAACAAGGACACCTGAAAATAAAGTGTTACCAACATTTCTCTAAATAAATCATACAGCAATGTAAATTGTTTTTAATAACATAGGCTATTTCACATTATGAATTTAATCCAACAGCAATTGTATTATAAATTGTGTTTCTTAAGGTGCAGTTAGCGATTTCTGAGAAATGTTGTTGTTATTTGAAATCACCAGAACAATCATACCCCTTCCAAAAAGGATCACATCCACTGATCTATATATAATGACTGGATCGCTCGTTGCGTTCTAAACTGCCGACAGGCAGTGAAGCCACCGGAAGTGTTCGATCCGCCATCTTACTATTCCCTACCAGCAGAGAGCACCATTGAGGCACATGCAAACCGATTACCTAAAATCACCCGATTTGAAGCGAATCAGTCAAACGGGATTAGTTTTTATGTTATGTGTATGTAAATTAATTTTTACTTCAGATGTTATCTGCAATGTTTATGGTATTTTTGGGCAGGATAAGCGATATATTTAAATCGTTAAGGTGGGTGTGTCACTGTCGACACAGGTAATGTTAACTGATCCAACACAAAATAAAGCCTATTTCTTTATGTACGTAATTATTCAGGAATTATTAAACATGAACGTATTAGTATCAGAAATTGATTTGAATATACAATGAATAATAGCCTCTGTTACTATATTGCTCTATGTTGTACTGAAATTAAAAGCTTAATTTACCATGCATCATCTTGAAATAAAGCTTCTTGCTTCTTCCGTACTGTAAATTCGTCAGTTATTTCTCTGACTAAATTATGATGTGTATATTTTTAATGTCATGATTGAGCAACATCTATTTCAGACTCTCCAAGATCGCGCAAATATGTTTACTAGCATTACAGTTTATGTAAAATGTAACATAAATGCTAAATTAATGATTAATTTAACCACCGTTTAAATCAGTACCTGCTTCAAAACGAATGCTGTTAACAAAATCATTGTTGAAACATTTGCAGTTAGCTTTCTGTACGAATAAAAACACTATAACAAAATGATAAACAATGAATAACTGTACAAGACGAAGGTATATGTGTATGCAAAGCATAAATGTTTCTTCAGATTTCAGAATGAGCACTTTGTCATTTGTTATATATATGTTGAGGTCGTGTCCGTCTGATGTTTATCGTGTTCATCTGATGTTCGCTACTGTAATGTATATGAACGTAACTTTTTAATAAGCAGGGGAAATTCCCGACATTAAAAAAATAACCGTTTACCTGCCTAGGATGTGTGCATTGTAAGAATGCACAGGGCATACTTCAGATTTTAAAACGCTGACTTGTTAGGTGATGTTTTCTCATTAAATTTGTACGATTTCCTATTAATTCAATGGAATGCATCGGAACAGTGGGGAACACCAATATGGCGTCGCGTCGGCTTCACTTTCATGACGTCATGAGCAATCCAGTTCTCTATTATAGATCAGTGATCACATCCCTATCATGATAGCTCCGCCCCTAAATTCACAAACATGCTATGCAACACAGGCAACTCCCACATCATGAGTAGGCACGCCCCCTACTGGTGATTGGCTTGAAGTGTGATTTGGGGCTCGGTCCAATCCAGAAATTGCTTACCGCACCTTTAAGAAACACAATTTATGATACAATTGCACCCTTTTCAATTACAGTCATTGGGATTGTTTAGCTTATCATCATCTACCAGGAAAAAACATAAGTCTGATGGCTTGGAAAACTAATACATTTATATTTATGCATTTGGCAGACACTTTTATTCAAAGCGACTTACGTTGCATTCAGGGTAAACATTGATCAGTTCATGCATTCCCTGGGAATCGAACCCATGACCTTGGTGTTGCTAGCGCCATGCTCTTCTGTTTGTAGATTTTTTTACTCGCTAAAGTTTAATACTAACCATGAGCAATAGTAATAGTCATGTTTGCTTTAGAAAACAGCATCTGGATCTTTCTGTCCTTTCAGTAGCCGATTATATGAGCTCATTATAATGATTTTATCTTTATTCATCTTTATTCTCTCTCTTTATGTTTTCCTCACACTCACTTCTCTGTTCGTCTCTCCTTGCTTATTCCCTCTCTCTCAGCATTCTTCTTTTACTTCTGTCCATGAAGAGGCTCTCAGGGATATGTGCTGAGGAGTTTGTGTGTGTGTGTGTGTGTGTGTGTGTATACAATACATTAAGCCCTGGAACAGTGACCTGAACTTCCTTTTCACCAGAAACAAGGACCCCTCCACTGTATTCTGAGCTGAAAAGACACAAACAGACCTCGGCTTCTCTTGAATTCGCTTTCACTGAATGTCGTGTAGTCGTAGTCTGTGCGATTTGTATTTGAGGGCTTGTTGTGAATAGCATTGTATGTGGGTTTGTGAGTTTCCCCAGCCTGATGAGACCTCATGGGAGTGCTGTAATTGCCGTCTGAAGCAGACCTGTTACCCGAGTTCAGAATCAACCGTGTCTCGTGTAGCCACAGTTGGCCTCATGCGTACAATATCATAAAACCACATAAACCTGCTGTGTTGCAATTTTAATTCGCCACCTGTCAAATCAGCCTTCATTGCATGCTACAGGTTATTGTATATACTGTGGTATAATTGGATTTGTACACCTCTCAGGGGTAATGGGAATTGGGCTGGAGGGTTACGTCGAGGTAATAGATAAGTATTGACTGAGGGGAACGCCGGTCTGCAGTCGAAATCTGGACTGTCTCCCCTCAGCCCCTCTTTCAACATCCGTATTTAAATGATAAAATGATTTTTTTATTAGTAATGTAAAAATATAAAATGTAATATTATCTAAAATATAAAATATTACATTTTATTTTATTTTATTGTTTATATACATATACACATTAATTTATATAGAATTTATTATATTTAGATAATGTTATTATTGTTTTAGAAAATTAATTTTCAGATACTTATTATATTATTTAAAATATTATTTTAGTTATATAATTTTTATGTATTTAAAATTTAATATGTAATTTATTAAAACATATACAATAATGAATGCTGTTTTATTTCTTTTATATTTAATAGTTTTGTAATAATAATTTATTTTATTGCACTTTATTTACAGGTTTATTTGTTTTTTTTGGACTTATTCTGTAGCATTGATCTTTGATTTAAATCGGTTTATCTGACATGCTGTGCCAAACACGTGTGGCCAATTACCAGTATCCTCACTAGGGTCAGGTATGTTGTTTGTATTTATTTCTTGTCTTTTCCATGTAGGAGTGTTTGCCTCGCTGCACTAAGCTGCGAATTGCGATCAATTACTCAGCCATGAAGACAAATTCAACTGAACAAGTAGTACAGCTCATTTATTAACCCCTCTGTTGTTTGTTTAGCTATTCATCCGCAAATACTTGCACAGTATGGACACAAACAACACCATAGCATGACATGAAAACATTCACATTTGTACAGCATTCTTATGTTGTGTTGTTGATGCTATTAAGCTAATTGAGTTAATTAACCCCTGGAGCTGTGATCAACCAGTGCTGTGAGCACCAGACATTAAGCCTATACATTTGACGCCAGATAACGCCTTAGTTTATGCAGCACTGCGCATTGTAAATTTAATTGTGGGTTTCATGATTATATTGGCCTTGGTGCAGGTTAATTAGACACACATAATCTCTGCTCCAAAACCTAGTGATCTGCTTTATTGTCTACTGGTTATATAGGCAGCATCATAACTGAAATGGATATGCATGGGAGACTCGACTATCAGCTGATTCAAATAGAGTTTAAACTAACAACATAATACTCTAAGAAGTATAAATATTCATACAAATATAAATATAGAGTGAAATGTGGCAATTTTAATTATATCCTGAATAAAAAAGGTTAAATATTAAGATGTTTAATCTAATTAAGTACATAATAAGCTGAATAATTAAATTAATTATTTTTGTCAAAATTTGAAGATAAAAAATTTAATCGACTTTACAAGGAGTAGCTTTTAAGGTTATTATAGTATTTGTTTTTAATGTTTTTAAATGTTTTTTTGCTTCACATTTTGCTTCATCTTTGATACACATCAGGGATATTCCTTACTTTTTATAACACATTTTATTATGTTTTTTAATAGTTCCCTGTTTTTAAAAGTTCCCTGTTCATGTGTTAATTTGACAGCCATTTTATCTACACTGTAAAAAAGATCCTGTTAAAATTAGAGTAAAAACAATTTTTACTCTAGAGTAAAAAAATTAGAGTAAAACATAATTTGTTTAATTAATTATTTGTTTGTTTGTCTTGAAAGGCGCCCATAAATAAAATAAATTATTATTATTATTGTTAAAAAATATTCTTGGTATTATATTTGTATATTTTACAACTTACACAACCGTATTTTCACTAATTTACCAAGCTTCTATATTTTACCAAAATCTGCTTTTAACCTTAAGATGCACTGACAACTACAATAATAGTACATAATAATACAAGTGGTACAACAGAAATCAAATGCAACACAAACATATAACAACATTAATATGAAAAAAAAATTATATTGAAAAATAAAATGATACGTCATGTTTCACATAGATTTCTGGGAATGTCATTGTACTGTTTTTCACTGGAAATGATAATTCATCATTTATAGTTCAAATTATAATTTACCGTTAATGCTAATTCATTTTTTTTTACTTCCAAAAACATAAATTTGACAGTAGCCTATTTTACAGCAGAATTTATAGTTAATCAGTGTAAGATTACAGTAAACCAATTAATAGTTTTTTTACTGTAGAAGTTTTCAATAAAATGTAGACATTTTTTTTAAAGTGTATATTTTTCAGTATTGAATGAAATATAAGTATATTTATAGTAATTTCTCTTGCCTTATCTGCTATATAGAATTGAGTTCATAGTAATTAATTCTAGGAGCACGTTCATTGTTATGGATACATGCAGTGCTGCCTTATAATTTGGCCAAAATGAGTGTCAATGTGTGTAATATTGTTTTTGGAACATATTTTATGAGTGCTATGATGCTGTCTAGTTAGACAGCTCACCAAGTTTTGGAACAGAGTCCCACATTAAGGTGCAAATCAGATGCCACATCTGTGCAGCGCTGCATACAACACACACACTTTCACCCGATGCCCCACAGCAGCTTTATGAGATTTCAATGAACGGGGCCATTTTATAGGGGTGACATTTTTGATGGCCAGACAGCCGTGAGCCCGAGGGGGGCATCATTCATTAGACAGCGGTGGCCAGTCACCTCTGCGTGTCACATACACACACTCACACACTTATTCAGAGCGGAGCGCTGGCAGAAAGCTACATTTCGGCACTGAAAAACAAGCCAGAGGTGTAGGGTGTAGATTGGAGAGAGGGGGGGATGGGTGGAGAAGAGGGAAGAAAAGAGAAAAGCAGCAGAGAGATGGATAGGAGGATGACGGCAGCCTGACAGGAAGTCTGTCTTTCTCCAGGTGTGGAGGCTCTTTGAAGATGCTGCTGCTGCTGCATAGTTTCGTACACACACACACACACACACACACACACACACACACACACACAGAGAGAGTCCTGTAGCTCTACCCAATAAAACGTGTGTTGCACACACCCCTGCCTGTAGTTCTGTCCAATAACGCTGAAGAATGTCGTATTGAAATTCATAGTGTGTGTTGCGGAGAGCTTTCCGCTCTTATTTCATCGGCATGCTCGAGCTGTGTGGAAATGTTCAATAATCATATCTCACTTAGGTTGTGTGTGTATGTTGTAAATCTACTTCGCTTCATTAGTATTCATGTGCATTGGTGCTGTATGTACAGTGTGGACAATTTTTTAATGTTTGGATAGATATTGATAATGTATAACATCAGTGTGTAGCAACTCTAATAATTTTTTATCTTGTTTATCAGTATTAGGTTCACTTTTTAAAAAATGTACTTATATTTGTTAATATTACAAAAATCATGTATATATTTGTAATAAAATAATCAAGATTAAAAGCCATTAATGATATTTATTCTAGTTTACAATACATTTAATCTTTTAATTACTTATTATTATAATTACATGTAAAATAATTTACATCACATATTTAAATCCGTTAAGCATACACTGAAAATGATTCATTGAATTTACTAAATTTGTTTAAGGTAAGTGGTTGCAATCAATTTATTTTAGCTAATAAACAAATTTAGTTGACTAGCTTTCAATGTTTTTTTTTTTTTAAATGTAGCTAAAATAATTAGTTTGCAACCACTTACCTTAAAAAAATGTAGTATCATTTTTTTCAGTGTATTTGATCCTGTTTATAATAATTTATTTATAATAATATGACCCTAATTTGGTGCAATTATGCATATTTATTAATATCGTTCAATATAAATATAGTAAAACAGTCATTGAATTCAATTTGAAACTAAACAGAACAATCGTAAAGCTTTGTAGATCTCTAGACTTGTGCAGGCATTAAAGTATTATATTTTAGAGGTCATCCACTGACATTGAATGCATCATGGTCTGTCCATGAAACATACATGTGCTAGAACTCCATTTCCTTACAAATACCTGTGAATGCATCTGCTCTTTCTGTGCTTGCTAACAGTCTGAATCTGTGCTGCATATGTTGACCTGCTGTAAACCCTCATCTCTGTCTCTCTCCCTCTCTCTCGACAGTCCTTGAACGATTAGTTTCTCACCCGAGGCTGTAAATTTGATTTAGTATTGTCACTACACTAGAGACGTGTACACTTCTATTGGTCTTTTAGGAATTTAATGGGTAGGTAGGGCAGAACTGGAGCCGAATATAAAAGAAGGTTTTATTTCCTCCTCCACAGCCCCAGTAGAAACCTTGAAACTGAATGTTATGAGGTAGATCAAGTGAAGAGCATCATTTTCCATTTAAACTTCACTTTTCTATATTCTTCACTGTAATTTCGTTTACCTCCTGCAGCTGTGGCACGTCGTGCTATTGTCCTGAGACATGCTGAGGATGGAAGACAAACCTTCTTCTACTTCACATTGTGTGTCAGTGTGTGTTTATGTGGAACTACACATTCAAAGTACCAAAGTCAAGACCATTTTTAGATATTAGAGTGCTACAAAAGCATGATTATATAAAAATTGCTTACAAATTTTCACCATTCAGAATCTAACCAACATAACGTCAATGCAATATGTGCATATTGCTTATTTGCACACTGAATAGTGTTTTCTTTCTTGCAAAACATTAACTTCATCTATTCATCCATTGCTTTCTCATTCCATCTAATTTTGTCGCATGCCTCTAAAAACTGTGTTGTTTCATGTCTGCCTACATCTTTAACACTGTTTTTTTACTGCCTTGCAAGTGCTGCTGTTTCCATTTGGAAATGCAAATTGAAGTTATATTTAGTGATATATTGCACTGCTGTTCAAAAGTATGGGGTCGGTAAGATTTTTTTTAATGTTTTGGAATGAAGCTCAACAAAAGCCGCATCTATTTGATAAAAATTAGTCACTTAGGAAAATTAACCATGGATTTATTACAGTAAAAGTGTAGTAGCCATGCTTTTTTTGGCTTATTGATTACCGTTTGTATAACCACAGTTTTACTACAAATACCACACTATGGTTAGTGTAGCAAAACCATGGTTAATTCGTGGTTATCATGGTTTCACTATAGTAATCATGTTTTTTGGTTTTATTTGTAGTAAAACCATGGTTAATTTTCGTAGGGGGTAAAACAGTAATATTGTGAAATATTACAATTTAAAATAACTGTTTTCTATTTGAATGTATTTTAAAGTCAGCAGTCATTTTTTCCTGTGAACTGAATTGCTGTCAACATGCTAAACATGCTAGAAAGCAACATGTTAAAAGATTAGCAACATGATAAAACATGCTAGCAATGTGTTAAATCATGCTAACATCATGTTAAAACATGTTAGCGAAGTGTTAAAACATGGTAACAGCATGCTAAAACAGGTTAGCAATGTGCTAAAACGTGTTCGCAGCATGTAAAATCATGTCAGCAACATTTTAGCAATGTGCTAGAACATGTTAATAAGATTTTATTGACTTAAAATCTTCAAAGAAAAGTTATTTTGAACTTTCAAACAAGGCTTTGTCAAGCCAATATTGAAGTTTGTTTACAAACTTTACTTATCTAGAAATAGACATGTCTTTACTGCCAGTTTTGACAAAACAACAAAACTATTTTTTTTGTCTGACCTCAAACTTTGAATGATAGTGTACGGTATATGCTGCACGACATCTAAAAAAGAAAAGAAAAAAAACAACAACACATTTTAATGCCTAACCCATTGACCCATTTTTTAAAGCTTTCTTTTTGCTGTTTTGTTTTTTTCCCACTTTAGTTGTCAATTATGCTGATAGAATATGATGACGATGTGAATATGGCATCTTCAAGGGAATACTACCTATTTTATGCTCCTTTATAAATGATGTGAAAATGCAAACTTTAAAAATTCTCCCAGATCATTTCAGCAGATCCATTAAAAATGCCACACTCATTTTTAAAAGAAATTCACAAAAATGTTATAGTTTGCATTTTACATTTTGTGTCTTGCAGGCAAATTCTCTGTAGAACGTCTGGTCAAATTTGTTTGACATCGGAACTATTTTCTAAACTGCTTGTAAATGGGGGTCTAGAGTACAGTATTTATTTATGAGTTTTCTAAATAATAATAAATAAATAAATAATGTAAAAAAAAGCAGGGATGGAGTTCAGATCAAGCTGAGCCAAGTGTAAAAGCAGCCTTATTTTACAGTAGAGTTGAACCATCTGTCTCTCTTTCTCTCCATTTCCTTTTTCTAACCCCTAACCTCTTGTCATGTAAATAAGTCTGATGTTCTTACTGCCCCGGACCAGCTGCTTCTGTGCATGTTTGTGTGTGTGTTTGGGCTCAGCTGTGGATGGAGGCAGGTGTCTAACCTCAGGGAAAGAGCGCAAGTGTCACTGATACATCACACACAGAAATACACTCAACCAGAGCATGACTAATAAAGCTATTTGTGCTTTCGCTCACCATTTACAACCTTTTTCTTCTGTCGCACATTCTCGGTCTCTCTGGCTGAGAAAGCACACCGCGGTGCGGTCCTGGCAGTGTGAGGTCTCCCGCTGTGTGTTTCTCTTTATTTATGAGTTTTGATGTAAAAGGGACAAATATCCCTCATTCACGCTGCAGAGCTTAATCTGCTGTATAAACACAGTGGCGCTCTCATGTGTTTGCAATCAATATCCGTGCAGTAGAAGCTGTGCCTCTGGGATTCAAACCTGAGACCCCATAAAACAAGTGCAAAGTCTGTCTTTGATCCAGACACGGGCTTAACACCTAATAAGGGAATTGTCCTTGAATAAACTGAGCAGTTTTCCTGTACTAAAACCGAGGTCCTTAACAGGGCACTGCAGCTCCTTGAGGCTCAATATGGCACTGGACGCTGTGCTGAAAGGTTAATGCCTGAGTAAAGCCTGTGGCAATGATTTCTTCTATCGTAGGGCAAATTTGTTCTTGATCGCCCTGACAAAGTTCTGACAGTATCTGGGTTACAGTCCTGCAGTGTGAGCGAGAAACTGTCTATGCTAGCATTGTCTGTTGTACTTTATGGCATGTTATGATTGTACTATCAAAAATATATGAAATTTGATCTGAAGAATATGCAGTAGACATGCCCTCCTTAATAATATCCTTATTTGGGTTTGGATATTGGATATTTATCTGCAGATATTAAAGGGTTACTCCACCCCAAAATGAAAATTTTGTCATTAATCACTTACCCCCATGTCGTTCCAAACCCGTAAAAGCTTTGTTCGTCTTCGGAACACAATTTAAGGTATTTTGGATGAAAACCAGGGGGCTTGTGACTGTCCCATTGACTGCCAAGTAAATTACACTGTCAGGGCCCAGAAAAGTATGAAAGACATCGTCAAAATAGTCCATCTGCCATCAGTGGTTCAACTTTAACGTTACAAAGCTACGAGAATACTTTTTGTACACAAAGAAAACAAAAATAACGACTTTATTCAACAATTTGTCTCCTCCGCGTCAGCATAGCACCATTTTGGAGAATATCCACTGGATGCAAACTGCGTACGCTGTTCTGTGTCAGCCGCACCACACGGATATGTCTTCTACGTTTATTTACTCTTTGATCTGAACGAAAACAGCGTATCCGTGTAAAGGTGGTCCTTTAAAGATTTAGAGTATTTTGCTATCACCTAGTTCTGATTTAAAATGAAAGTGATTACGTTTTAAAGATTTAACCATTTACAAGCACTATTTGTAGTTTTCTATTTTATACTATTTAATTTAAATTCATTTAAAATGTATAGTGCATAGAGCTTTTCACACAACATACTGTTTCAAAGATGCTTCACAAGAAGTGTTTTTTTTTTTCCCAATGATACAATCAGGAAGTAATGAGTGATGAGTGTGTCAGACTAATATCAGTATGTCAGTAATATGCAGCTATAATATAATGCAGGTTACGTGGTTAATTAACATAATGTGTTTAGTTAAGTAGACATAATGATCTTATTGACTGTGATGATTACAGCTTGGGATCATAATGATTTTTTTTTGTTGACAGTTGATCCAAGGCAGGTGTCATCCAAAGTTGAAGGTAGAAACAAGAAATCAAAAGCTGGATTATATCCTTTAGGATTGCAGGCTGAATTGAGTTACCGTGCAGATGTAGCTGTGTGTTTGTGCATGAAAAATATTTATTTTTCTTGAAAAAAGTATAAAATATTTCTTGAAAAGTGCACATTTAATCATTAATCATATCATTCAAATCTGTGAGCACTCTTTGAGCTGTAGTTTTCAAAAATCAAACCAGCATCTTAGAGGTTCCTAATTCTTTTATGATGATATTTTTATAGCATAAAAAAAGTTTTAGATTAATCATAATTTGTAAATAGTTATTTTTAATTTTAATAATTAGTTTTTACGTTTTTATATTTTATGTATGTAAATATTTTTATTTTTTTGTATTTATTTTAGTTCTTATTTGCAATATAATTGTGGAAAAAAATATAATATCAGCTAATAATTAGTTATTGGCCGTAACATGAAAATAATTATAATACATTTGTAATAATAATAATATAATATAAAAATAAATAATTAAATTTATCAGCGTCAGCCACCAGAATTTCAATATTGGTGCATTCATTTTTTTTTTTTTTTTTCAAAAGTGTCAATATTATCAGAACTTCAGCATTCAGTACTTGTTGCTGCTGCTTTTCTCTAGTGCTGTTATATATTTATATTTATATAAATTTATATAAATGTTTATATTTATATAATTTATATTAAATTATATAGCTACCTGCCTTTAGTACATAGATCAGTAACGTGCGCAGTGGTTTTAATTAATGACATGATGAGGCTGCACTAGAAGTGCATGAAAGAGCTGAAAGTGTGGCCAGATTTAGGGTGAATCCCATTTCTCTGTCTTACCCCTTCCCCTTCCCCTACCCCTTCGTCTTACCCCTAGCCCTTGTCCCTCGAAACCGAGTGGTAAGCGCTAGGGGTGAAAACATATATGAAATGAGACACCACTTGGTTACGGTTACGTCATCGTACATCGTCGCTAGCCTGCAACGTCACCTGAGGCGACAAGTGTTGATCACAAACTTCCAAGATGCGTCTGCAAGTGTGTGTATGTCGAGTTTTATTAGTGATGTTTTTGCGATTGTTGTGCAAATCAGCGATGTAAATAGCAAACTAGCGATTTTTTTAAAACGTTTCAATTAAGAACATGGTTGCAAATATATATGTACAGGACTGTGTAGAGCACAAAACAAGACTGTCGTAATTTTTAAATCAATTATTTAAGCCGAAAATGGGACTCTCTGGATGATCTGGCCGACATTGTTGACGGTTGCGCAGTACCCCTTGGTTTCAAGTAAGCTCGCGAAAATGCTTGGTTTTAAGGGGAGCCCTACCCCTCGATCAAAACGAGAATTGGGACAGCCCTTACTCTCACGTGAACGCGCAAAACTAAGGGGAAGGGGTAAGGGGAAGGGGTAAGACAGAGAAATGGGATTCACCGTTACTCTTCAGAGACAGTGTGTATCTGTGTGTGTGAGAGAGACTCAGACAATGCATATACACAGTGCATGTGAGTAAATGTAGTTGTATGACACCTTAAACATGGCAACATGACAAAAAAATCATGATGGTTTAACAAAATACGTAAATTGTTACTTTTCAAGTGGAGTAAATGTTTGGATCCACAAACTGCACATTTGTTCACGACTACACTAGAAATCACTTCTGAACTCAACAAAAAGCTTGTAGTCTTGTACACATCAACAGATTTGTCATTGCTTTGCTTTTGCTTGTCATTGCCGTGGGTTGTTGGGTGCTTTAGGGGCCTGTAACAGCATGTGGAGCTGTGCTTAGTGTAGCATGTCACATTCGCTGCCCAGCGGTACAGTTTTTAGTCAACACTGTCCAGACTTCCCACTGTGCCACTCTACTTTCTACAACACTGAAAGAGATGCACTGTATTTTCTTTACTCTTCATCAAGGGTTTCTTTTTTGCTTTTTTTAAACCCTGTTGAACTGGTAAGAAGCATGTATCTCAAATAGTCTTTCTAGGTTGTCACTGGTCTTACAGGGTGGTTACTGAGTGCTGTTGTGAATGATGTCCTATTTTCTGGGTTGTTTTGTACAGTATCTATGTTTGGACTCACGCTGCATGTGTGTGTGTTTGGTTGTCTGATTTCATCTGAGGTTCTCACTGTTTGATTTCATCTCTCAGAGAGCTCCTGCTACTTATTCTTTGATTTCAGTTTTGTCCAAGTTATTTTTTGACATTATTAGCTGCTTTGTGTTCTTGTGAGAGAGGCCTGTTTATTTCATATTCATTCACTCACTTGCTTTTTTAGACTCAGAGTTAGGTACCTAATTATCAACTTTTTTGTGAAGATTCTCCTAGAATTTCTTAGAAATAAAAATAGACTCAAATGAGACAATTTACAAGAGCCATAGAGCTACAAAATGTGGATAGCAGGCACCTCAACTTTCACTTGAAATCTGAGCAAAGTTTGAGATGCTTATGAAATCTCTCTTGTCTTATGACTTTTATCTCAAGAGAAAAAGCAAGGGATTGAGATATATCAGTAACCATATTGGTTACATATTGATATTGGTTGATTTTGAATATATTTATAGGAAACAGTCTTATTTTAGTATTATGCCATTATAGTATTTATTAATAGTTTTTATATTTATATATTTTTTGTTTTAATTCAATTTTTGTCCAATTTAATACCATTATGTGCTTTTGTTTTGTAATAAATATTTATATTTAGAACTATGTAAAAATGTCTTTGTTTTAGTACTGTTAGTAATTTTAGTACTTCAACTTTGCATAGGCATGCAAACTTTGGAAAAATAATATTTATGGCACACAGACAGGTATGTTCAATGCAGTTGTTTTGACAGAAGTAAACGAGATACATCTCTAGTATCAACATTATTTGTTCTTCAGACATTCCTCTTTAAAAGAAAAAAAAAGTATCATATTTTTGCAAATTGACCCACATTTGTTTTTTTACCACTGAAAATATGTACATTTTAACAATTTTCTCCCGTAGCCATATTAAAATTCCAATATCTCTGAAACCGAACCATATAGCACCTTAAAAATGAAGATGCCAAAAGGAAAGTTTAAGACCAAATATCTAAAAGGGCATTAAGATATATTTTATACTTCTTGAGTTACAGGCAAGCAAACTTTGGAGAAAAAACTTGAAAAGTGCCGTTTCCCCATTTTTGAATGGTCACCATTTGGCACATAGTGCAACAAAGATTGCTAAAGTCAACAGATTTTACTAACAGACCTACCAATCTCTGTGTAAAAAATAGTATGTCATTTTAACATCTTCCAGTTATCTGTAGACTTAAACAAAAGTCTCCATTTGCTCTCCATTTAGCTTCATTGCTATCAATGAGAAGCAATGTCTTCTGACATTTTGATTGGCCTCATGTGGGCGACTCAATGTCTTAATGTTCTCTGCTGATATAATTTGTTTTATATTGTTGCCTGCTTCCTCTTAAGAGTTGCAGCAGAAAGCAGACACTCGGTCTGGTCTACAGGTCTGGTGTTCATACATGTCTTGCTTCTTGCGTAGTCTGTCTGGCTAGTCAGAAAGGCTGTGGTCTTGTTTAAAAAACATTTGGTGGCAGACAAATGGTGGATTACAGGTGTAATCTGTCCCAGGCTGGCGACCAAGAGCGATGTCTAAGAAAGCCAAGACCAGCTGGCCTGAATGCAAACAGAGCTCCCTCATGCCAAGCGCCCGGGCCGGATTAGCAAACAATGAAGCAATGACTCTGGATGTGTGCTGACTTTCTTATTGGATCCAAGCTGGTAATGTAATATAATGGGATTCCAAGGGGGGATAGTGTTCAGGGGTCAAAGGTGACGGCAGTACATCTATCCAAGTTGTTTACATTGCTATGAATTTTATGTGTGAGTTAATATATGTGTGCATGAAAGTTATTTAGTCAATTATTTATTGGAATTTAGTTGATTTTAAATTAGGTCTTATGCAAATATTATGCAAAAGCATGCAAATTAACCTGTTAGTCTATAATTACAAAATATTTATTTGTACCGCTTTCGAAGTAATTTTAGCTGGGACCTAAAATGAAGCCACATTAGTGAAAAATTTAAGGGATTTTTATGAATATTGAATAGACCGATAAACACACTATTGCTATTTTCAACCGGTGCAGTGCCAGCTAATCAAGGTGTTTATCTTCGGTGGGGCTGTTTAGGTATGGGGAGAAAATTGGCCATCATTAGCATTTTGGCTTGACGGTTGGTCTTCATTTGACAATAAAGCATTCATTTGGCTAGTCGCGGTGTCGTGATTTGGCCAGGTTGTGGTGATTTGGCTTCCGCACTGTTATTTGGCCATGGTTAATAATTAGTATCTCATGCAGCTATATTATCACAGATGACAGCAGAACAGCTGAGCTGGTGATAAGTGTCAAGACGTGAAGGACAGATTAAACAAGGACCCTGTCTCTGTATTGTAACAACACTGAGCTTTGTGTGTGGAATCCTTTGTCAGATTTGCATAAACCAGAAATTATGTGCTGAAGACTTTGATTATGTTGTATATGGCAACTTTGATTGGTTTTGTGATTGATATAATATATTAAGATTTAGAGTTATGGAATTTAATCTTTCTTAGTATTGCTTAGTATTTAGAATTTTAGTGTTTCTTAGCATTTAATTTGACACCATTCTTAGTATTTCTTTTTTAGTATTAGAGTATTTGACACCATTTTTAGTATTTATTTTTCTTTTTGTTTCTTAATATTTAATTTCACTCCATCTCTAATTATTGCCTCTCTCTCAAGTACTATGTATATACTTATGCATATATATATATATATATACAGTATTTAATACATCTGTATATATAGAGTAAATAATGCACAAATACATAAATCTTCTGTTCCAGATTCATACACATCATTATTATTTATTGCTAAGACTTACTACTTTAAATGTTTCTGTTCTCATGTCAGACATACATGTATGTATGCATGTATGTATGTATGCATGCATGCGCACACTTGGTGAAAACCTGAAAAATATCATGGTGTTCAGTGTGTGACAGAACAACAAAGATGTTTAGCTGCACTCTTTCATATAGTGAAAGTGGACTGGGACCAAAACGAGCAACCTCAAAACAGAGGATCTATCATCTCTCTCTCTCTTTTCTCTCTCTCTCTAAAAACTCATGCTTATCAGCGTATTTACATTCTGCTATAAATTTCTTAGTTACATGGTCATAGTTTACATGAGGATAATGACAGAACTATTATTTTGTGGGTGAATTGTTCGTTTAATTAACAACTAATTATCAATTAATTTTTAGGATGAATAATTGATAATGAATCATTAATCATGTAGTTTGACACACAAAACACAATGTACTTCCATCCCCACAACTACAGTATTACGGACCTTAATGGTTTCATTGCCTCCTAACTTACTAAATTAGATAATAAATTATACATTTTAAGCTGCAGGCAAATCAGAAAAAGTTGGGACATGGAAAACGCAAATAGTAGTGATTTCTTAAGCACTTTGACTTGTAGTCCATTGCAGTGAACACTTGAATGGGTTTTGTTGGTCAACTTCATGTCATTTGTAAATATACATCCTTTCCTGTCATTCAGCCTCACATTAAAGTTGAGACAGGAGCTCTGTGAGGGGTTTAATGATGTGATTTGTTGATGTTGTGTCTTTGGACAAAAGCAGCATTGTGTCCAAGAAACTAGTCCTTTGGAGCAAAGATGGGCCGAGGTCGCCAGTTTTTGAGAAAATTATTGAAATGTTTCACAATATTCCTCAAAGAGATACTGAGATTTGGTTTCACCTTAGTGCATAACATAATTAAAAGATTCAATCTGAGGAATTTCAGTGCGTAAAGGACAACAAGCCTAAGCTGAACAACCGTGAATTGCATCAAGAACATTCATCTATAAGCGATATCACCACATGGGCTCAGGACTACTTTGGCAAACCTTTGTCAAGTACCACAATACGTAGTTACATCCACAAATGCCAGTTAAAACTGTACTGTCTATGTTAACAGTGTTCAACTTCTCTGGGCTATCTGGGATGGACCATCACACAGTGGAAACGTGTACTGTGGTCAGATGAATCAGTATTTCAGGTAGAATGGATGTGCTATCATCCAGACTGTTACCAGCAACAAGTCCAAAAGCCAGGGTCTGTCATGGTATTTGTGTCTGCCCTTGTAACTTGCACTTCTGATGGCACCATTAATGCTGAAAAGTACATAGAGATTTTATATGCTGCCTTCAAGAAGACATCTTTTCCAGGGACGTCCATGCATATTTTGCAAAACCACATTCTGCACACATTACAAAGTCCTTACGGGTACTTGAGCCTGCAACCTGTCTAATAATGTGTGGCGCATTTTGAAGCGCAAAATGCGACAACAGAACTGTTGCCCACCTTCTTGTTTTGGGACAAATTTACACCTGAAACACTTCATCACTTGTGTCTTCAGTCCCTAAACGTCTTTTAAGTGTTGTGAAAAGGAATGGCAACATTACAAAAAATGCTTTACTGTCTTTTTTTGGAATGTGTTCAGGTCTGAATATGTATATTTACAAATGACATGAAGTTAACATGAAATATTTTGTGTTATATTAGTCTGCAATGAAATACAAGTCAAATAAATTTAGAAATCACTACTTTCTATATTTTATAAAATTTGGGGTTGTATATACACTAGTGCTGTCAATCGCTAAAAAAAAATAACTAATTAATCACACATTTTTCTGAAATTAATCGTGATTAATGTAACATTAAAGCTTTTAAATATACTTTTATATTGCAATAATTTCACATTCAATCAAATTAATGTCAACTTTTTTATATTTGTTTATGGCATTATGACTGAAGGCCAGTATCACTGATAGTAATAATGATATAAATATTTAACCATTGACAATAGCCAATTAAACATTACATTATAATTAAGAGCTATCAATTTTTTTATTTCTTAGACTTTAAAAATAACTTCTAATTTAAGTGAACTTAAAACAATCTTCACATAAACCCATTATAATAAATGTTATATTTAGCTATAGACTACCTTTGCCCCTCAGCAGAAATATACAGAAATTGAATTGAAAGTTATCAAACACTAAATTCTAAACTAAACACCAGTGTTAATTTCGTCGACGATGACGAAAAATATTCATCAACAAACCTTTTTTCTGTGACTAAGACGAGACGTTGACGAGCTAAAACTAATATCTGATGATAAAAACTATGACGAAATTTATGCTGCGTCTTCGTTAACATGACGAGATGGGACTAAAATGTTATTTGAGGACTACCGGACATTCAAAATACATCCTATAGGCTAAGTTAACTGTCTTGTCTTTCAAAAATTGGATTTTGCATATCTAGTCTCATTATTGTGATAGGCTTAGTGATCTGAAACAATGGCCTCATGACCAGAAACAATAAACTAATTAATCGCCTGCCTTGCACTAATTTTGACAGTATATATACACACACACACACACATATATATATATATATATATATATATATATATATATGTATATATATGTGATATATATATATAAGTATATATATATTACCATATATAAATAATTCAAACTGTAATAAAATACTACTGTTTTTTATGGATACACACACACATATATATAAATATTTTATATATATATATATATATATATATATATATATTATTTTATATATATATTTATATATGTGTGTGTGTATCCATAAAAAACTCTAGTATTTTATTACAGTTTGAATTATTTATATATTTAAATATTTTAATGTATTAATTTTGATAGATAGATAGATAGATAGATACATAGATACAGACTCTTCACAGACTCTTTCTCCTCTGCCTTTTCCTGTACTTCAACCCTCTTTAAGAAACGTCTTTTGTTACGTTCACATCATGAATGGCAGCTTTAAACAATATTGTTTGTCTTTGTGAGTTGTGAAAAGCCTCTGGCTGATCTGCGTACTGTGGGGGCAAGTGAGAGCACTGTTGTGTGTTCAGACTCGCTGGTCTCTGCGTGATATGTTCAGAGAGGACGCGCTGCTTCATTTCATATGCCTCCTTTTGAAGCGACACTGCTTTCTCTGTGAACTTCCTCCCCTCTCGGGTTCCCGTCTAAAACATTATTAGTTCGCTCTCTCTCGCCTGCCCTCACGCTACCTGCTGCGGAGACTTTTGTTGCCGAAAGCGTGGTTGCCACGGTAACGCACCACCAACAGATGCTAGACACCTTTCCCCCTCAGCCTTCACTCTTGAGCTTTTTCACAAGGAATGCCATGATTCTAACAAGTGCAAAAAATAAAACCGGGTTAATGGAAAGGGAGCGTGGCAGAGAGAGTCCGTGTTGTGCTGTAAAAGAGCAACTCCACCTCATGAACTCATGAGCCCAATTAGCATTCATTAGCAGCCCTCGTTACTGCCGCACACACTCTAATTTTAGCCATCGGCTGCATTCAATAATGCCGTGATTATACTAAAGGAGCAGTGAAGGACATTTTCATTTGTTTCTCCCACGGCTGTAACGGCTAGCTGGCAACAGCAGCCTCTGCTTTGGATGAGGGATCTGCCCACTTTTAATGGAACAAGGTCACTTGACCTTAGCGCAGAGTTTAGACTCACAGGAACTCAGAAGTAACCGTCAACAAGTTCTGCTGACTGTTTAAAATGTTTGTGATCTTTGTAGTCAGCATTAAATGCTGGCAGTACATTGGGCCTGCAGTTATAGTTTAAATTCACATCACGTCCTTCCCTTTTCTCGTCCTTCCTCAACATGCCCTTCAGTCTAATGAAGTCTAGAGAAGAGGAGAGTAGTGATGGGGCACGGTGGTCAGCTAGTCATTCAACCACCAACTAGATGATTAATGAGATTGTCTACTTTTTCTAGATTTTATTCTCATATATATTTTTTAATATTCTTATATATGACAGTTTACAAGGTCAAAACTACTCTTACGTGTGTCTTTCCATCCCTTTAAAGCTTTCTTTTTTGACCTTTTTTATTGAATAAACATTAAAATTATACTTGCACCTCTTTCAAATGTAAATTATGCATATACAATAACAAATTATGCATATAATAAAACAAAAAAAAAACTAAAACTAAAAAAAAATGTGGAAAAACAGCTACAAAAATAAATTTAAAATATAAAAATATAGTCTACATTTTTAGTCTACATAAAAATATCAAATAAATGTTTTCTAAAACTTACAAACTCAAACAAGTCACAAGTGTCTCTAAAACAGACGTACGTCAGTCAGCAAATTTTATCAGTAAAACTGCTTTTATAAATGTGAAATTTGGTGAAAAATATATGTACTGATAATAATTAAATACTCCAGTCAACAAATTTTATTATTAAAATCACATTTATGACTGAAATTTGGTCAAATTATAAATAATGAAATATTTCAGTCAACAAATGTTATTAGTTAGTGATATATAATTAGTTATTATATATTTGTGTATATATATATATATATATATATATATAATTAAATAAAAACACTTTTCATTGTTCTCAGCATAATCAGTGAATAGGTATAATGCCAATACAGTTTATATTGTCAGTCCTCTGTCGTGTGTGTCATGTGTTCCCGCCTCTTGTGTCCATATTTGGTTTGTTTCCTGTCCTTGTTTCATGTCGTTATGAGTTAATTTGTGTCCAGCTGTGTTTATGTGATTATGTGTTAATTACCCTGTGTATATTAGTCCTGTCTTTTGAGTTTGATTTCGTCTGGTCTACTCGTTACTTCCCTGGTGTATCCTGTCCATGCCTTGTCCATGCCTTGTCCATGCCTTGTCCATGCCTTGATGTCTCCATTAAATATTATTATTTGAGTTTACGTCCTCGTCTGCGTGTCCTTGTTCCTCCCTGCTGTGTGCACTGTGACATATATTTATTCCTTTTTTTTTTTTTTAATAATGACTTTCTGGACCTTTAACCATAAATATTCAGATGAACATCTTTGACCATTTTTGACCATCCCATAACATGCACGCATGTTATGTGAACAACCATCAAAAAACATGTCAGATGAATCCGAAACATTATGCAGGGCTTCCTTAACACCAGTTAGTAAACAAATTGTTCAAGCGACCCATCGAATAGTCGTAAACATTTGTAAACCTTTCATTGTGGAAGTTCTTTTCATATTTGTATTGTTGAAGGGAAGGGTGTCTGTTTAATAAAACTCCACAGTATTTTGCAAATAGCAAGTTAAATTAGATGAATGCCAGCATGGGCATTTATCCTCTCCTCTTCTTTAGTATAATGTGGTGGAGTAATAAAGAAGGAGAGAGAATTGTAGTGTAGAGCAGAGGCCAGGAGGACATGCTGGATTGCTCTTGTCTCTTCTGCCCTGCAGTTTAATCAGTCAACAGTAATTCAATTAGCATGTATTACTGCAGGAGAAGGTGAATGAGAGAAAGAAAGGCAGAAAATGAGTGTGATGAATAGGGTCCTTCTATCACATTGTTCATAACGATCCACAAGTATCATCTAGTTGCAGAAATGAAAGCGGCATTTATTTTCCTGAAGTAATTTATGCAGAAGAGCTCATCTGAGATTGTGTTTTGTGACATTTGTTCCCTTCAGTCATTGTGAGGCATTAAATGAAACCGTTTAGGCTTTAATTGAGTCCTGAGACGCTGCTATTGTGTCACGATTATCGCTAATCACAGCGCAGTCACTGAAACACCTGATAGGATTGTAGGGTCAACGTGTACAGTTGGGAATAATTTCAATTCCTGTATGACAGAGAGAGGATGTGTTCAGAATGTGATGCTAACAGAGTACAAGACAAGTACATCCTACTTAGTACTTGCTATACTATTTTATTTAAGCAAGTATTATTATCTGGGTTATAAATGCATATAGAAAGTTCTCTGTTTTATGGTTCTATACTATTTTGAACATGATAAAGAAGGGTATTGTTAGATAAATATGAAAGTGACCTTATGAGTTCATGTTGGACTGACTATCATAAATGTGGATTATCATTAACTTGGGTGTGATTACAGTAAGTCGGCAGTCATAAGGAAATAACTGACAGTTTCTTTTCAAAAGTGTTCAAAGTTCAGCCATGTTGAGTGTGATTGGTTCAGTGATGAAATTCAAACTCACAGGTGATAGATTTACAGTAGTCATCACCAATGACCTCATCTGTGTACGCTGTACACTCTCTCTCTGAAGAAATCTGATCCGTACATCCGCTACATATCCTGGAGATTTTGATCATAGGTAAGCCATTGTTTGCTTTAGATATTTCTTCTATTGTCTGCAAGTTGTTAATACATCCTTCTGAACTTTGTGCTGGCCACAATATATAATCTTAAATCTATCAATTTGATGCTTACAATAGTTGTTGTAATGCCTATGCTCTGGTATGACCTTGTTTTGTTTTTTGTTGCTATTTTGTGTCATTTAGCCTCTAAAATAGTGTATTTTGTGAACAGTTGCAATTTAAGATCACATCATATGGTTTTTATTAAGTTTTTATTGCTGGTCAATGGAAAAACTTGACAAAAGACCTTTATTCTATCTCTTGGTATGCAGTGTTTGTAAAATATTTTGGTATAACAAGGTTTAAGAATTGAATTAGATGCCTTTCAGCTGCAAATACTGTAGGAAAGTGGTTTTCAGTGCTTTATTCGGTGGAAATTTGGGGTTTTGAAAAACAGTGAAATTAAAAAAAAAGACGATCTGTTGAAAATAACTAAATGCAGTAAACACATAAATGCATGCACAGTATTTACGTACTGTATATATATATATATATATATATAGATAGATATCTATCTATCTATCTATCTATCTATCTATCTAACACAAACCCACCAATTCACTATCTCAACAAATTAGAATACTTCATAAGACCAATAAAAAAAACATTTTTAGTGAATTGTTGGCCTTCTGGAAAGTATGTTAATTTACTGTATATGTGCTCAATACTTGGTAGGGGCTCCTTTTGCTTTAATTACTGCCTCAATTCGGCGTGGCATGGAGGTGATCAGTTTGTGGCACTGCTGAGGTGGTATGGAAGCCCAGGTTTCTTTGACAGTGGCCTTCAGCTCATCTGCATTGTTGGGTATGGTCTCTCTCATCTTCCTCTTGACAATACCCCATAGATTCTCTATGGGGTTCAGGTCAGGCGAGTTTGCTGGCCAATCAAGCACAGTAAAACCATGGTCATTGAACCAGCTTTTGGTACCTTTGGCAGTGTGGGCAGGTGCCAAGTCCTGCTGGCAAATGAAATCAGCATCTCCATAAAGCTTGTCAGCAGAAGGAAGCATGGAAGTGCTCTAAAATTTCCTGGTAGATGGCTGCGTTGACTGTGGACTTCAGAAAACACAGTGGACCAACACCAGCAGATGACATGGCAGCCCAAATCATCACTGATTGTGGAAACTTCACACTGGACTTCAAGCAACATGGATTCTGTGCCTCTCCACTCTTCCTCCAGACTCTGGGACCTTGATTTCCAAATTAAATGCAAAATTTACTTTCATCTGAAAAGAGGACTTTGGACCACTGAGTTATTTTTCTCCACAGCCCAGGTAAGACGCTTCTGATGTTGTCTCTGGTTCAGAAGTGGCTTGGTAGCCCTTTTCCTGAAGACGTCTGAGCGTGGTGACTCTTGATGCACTGACTCCAGCTTCAGTCCACTCCTTGTGAAGCTCTCACAAGTGTTTGAATCCGCTTTGCTTGACAGTATTCTCAAGCTTGCAGTCATCCCTGTTGCTTGTGCACCTTTTCCTACCCAAATTTTTCCTTCCAGTCAACTTTGCATTCAATATGCTTTGATACAGCACTCTGTAAAAAGCCACACCTTTCAGTAATGACCCTCTGTGACTTACCCTCTTTTTGGAGGGCATGAATGTTCATCTTCTGGATCATTGCCAACTCAGCAGTCTTCTCCATTATTGTGGTTTCAAAGAATAAGAGATACCCAGAATTTATACTGTAGGGATGGTCATTAATTGAAACTCAAATGTAAATATTCTAATATTTTGAGATACTGATTTTTGACTTTCATGAGCTGTAAGCTCTAATCATCAAAATTAAAACAAAAAAAACTTTTGAAATGTTTTACTTTACATGCAATGAATCTAAAATATATGAAAGTTTCACTTTTTGAAATAACTTACAAGAAAAAATGAACTTTTTCACAACATTCTAATTCATTGAGATGCACCTGTATATATATACATCAGCAAAAAATGAGCCTCTCCATATTGCACTATGAGTTTGTTGTTGTTTTTCAGATCCGTAGTCTCTCATAACTCTAATTTTTACATCTCAGAATTGTTTTCATCAGTGTTTTATAGTTTTAGCTCAGTTTAAGTTGTGTCCACTCAGTCTCTCTGCATTAGTTCAGTGTGTGTGAGTTAACATGCGGCATGGTTACGGGTGTGTGTGCATGCATCTTCACAGGGTCACAACAAAGTGTAACCATCAAGTTGCCTCATGTGTGTCCGCCAGGCTGGTGCTCCATGCCCAGAGAGCCCCTTTCACATTTAATTAAGTGTCACTGACACAACACAGAGACCCTGGGGAGACGTGAGAGAGAACTGAGATTACAGGATACAATCACAAACATTCAGAGCCAGAGAAAGGCAGAGAGGCCGGAGAGACAGAGAGCAGTTGTGCTGGCTGGTTAAATGCTGCCGGAGTTCTTGTTCTCCCATTAGACGTTAATGGCCGTACCGTAACTCAGTGTTGCTCCTTTAACGAGCCAATCTCTCCTTCCAAGCAGCGAGGGAGGTAGACATGAATAAATGAATAAATGAAATGGCAAAGCGCTAGATGAGATCAAGGTGTTCACTGCAGACTTTTCATTATAACCTGCTTCTTTTAACCTTTACGACAGAACTGATTAGAAGGCGAAGATATCAGCTGTGTCTGAAATCAAAGACAGCTGCATCGCTGCCCAGAGAGTCAGTGACTTAAAAGACAGCATGATGCTGCTTTCAAACAGGCTTCCAAGGCACTTAAGTTCACATCTAATGATTTAAGATTTTTTTATAATTTTGAAAGAGTCTCTTTTGCTAACCAGGGCATATTTATTTGATAAAAAAACACAGTAAAAACAGTAATATTGTGAAATATTATTACAAATCAAATTAACTGTTTTCAATTTTAATATATTTTAAAATATAATTTATTCCTGTGGTGATAAAGCTGAATTTTCAGCATCATTACTCCAGTCTTCAGTGTCACATGATCCTTCAGAAATCATTCTAACATGCTGATTTGCTGCTCAAGAAACATTTATTATTATCATAAATGTTGAAAACAGTTGTGCTGCTTAATATTTTTATGGAAACATTTTCTTTAAGATTCCTTGATGAACAGACAGTTCAAAAGAAATGCAGTTATTTGAAACAGAAATATTTTGTGAAATTATAAATGTCTTTACTGTCACTTCAGTAAGTCATTTCAAAACTTTGAAAAATGTTTCTGAAGACCTTTCCATTAATTTGCGCTCAGTTTGAAGGTTTTAAATGCATTTAAAAGTGTTTAAAAATGAATAATTTTAAGTTAATGCATTAATATGATGGCCTTGCTTTAGACATAAGCAATCAAAAATGTATTCGCCACAAAAAATAGTTAAAAATTGAATAATAATTTTTTTGGCATTCACTGAATGTGGGATATCAAAGGCAGTGGATGACACATTTATGCTGCTCTTAAAACCAGATGAAGAGCAGTTTTCAAACTCAACTTTTAAGTCTACATGCATGCCAAATTTGATGGAAAAACCTGACCTGATGAAGGCATTGCAGTTGACAGGATGCTGAATTAGGAGGTGCCTTTATGCCCTTTTGTATATTTTCCAAATTTTCAGGTTTCAGCCATTAAGCAGTTTGCAACGCATTTACATTTATTCAATTAACAGACGCTTTTATCCCAAGCAACTTACAAATGAGCAAATGCAACATAAGCGATTCATCTAAATTGATGGACACCTGCTCCAGGAGCTGCAGGGTTAACATCCTCCTCACCCTTCCCACAATCCACCTGCTGTGTATGTAATCATGTTTCTTTATACACACCTCCTTCCCCTGACATTTGCTTAACTTGCTGCCTCCCTCTCTGCATTGCCTCCCTCTGTTTGGGGCGTGAGGGGAATTGAACCTCTGTTTTTTTTTCAGTTCAACAAATTTGGCATGCATGTCGACTTCAAAGCTCAATTCCAGCAGGAGGCTTTGTGCTTTTGGAAGGATCTGATTTAGTACATGTTTCTTCATAAAGAACATACTACTATTACACTGTGAATGTGGTTGGTGGTGCATAAATATGCACGTCTATGCAAAATTTCCATTTTTCTTTCTCTTCTTCATGTCCCTGATTTTTTCTGTTTTTGTTTGGCTGTCACACTTTGTTCACCAAGGCAGTGAAAGATAGTGATACCTCTCTAGCTCGTGCAGAATATAATGAGGGAGGAACAACATCAACTCTCATCTCCATTCTTTTTCGCTATTTCTCGTTTTTAAGCACAAAATTTCATGGTATCCTGTTATAACTCAAAATGTGTCAATATATGTCAGAAATTTTGACAGCTGTTGTGAATATTGTTATATTAGGACAGGTTGCCTAAGGGCAGATTTTAATTAAAAATTGCATTATGATACATAGTATGATTAGCCGTGTGCTGCATTTCAATTAACAGCAATTTAAATGAGATTTTTACATTTTCTGTAGGGCTTTGCTCTGTGTTTGCTAGGGTGTTCGGGATTTTGACTGTCTATATGATATTCAGGGATTTTTTTCACCTGTTTTATTATGTGCATGGCAAAAAAAAAAGTAAGTCTAATGACGTTTTTTTTCCACTAATATGCACAGGTTAGTTGATAATGTTAACCAAAAGAAAAAAATAGCTGTTTAATACAGTAACTATTGGCACTGATTTATACACATTTCATTTAGATCCCTATGAATAAAATCAAGTTCCATTATATTTTTTTCTCTTTTAAGTATAATTTTTCACCCAGAAAAATGTCTCCTTACACATGTAAAATATTTTGTGAACTAAACGTGATTCTAAAGTACACCTCTTCGTAACAAGCTGTGTAATTTGAGTTATCATTTACGTCTGGAGCCCAAACGGTACAGGATAAGTTACACTAATAGCAATCGTTTATTGTACTGGTGGTTTTTAAACATGCACATACAGGAATGAAGTACATGTGGGCTGGTATCATATGCATTGCATTAGTTGTAGTCTAATTCGCCTATAAGCTGGTGTGTTTCCCTGGAGAGACCCCATGCGACAGACTGTCTAAAGTTTGAGACGGGAAACAGCAGACTGTCTCACTCCTGGCATTACCGGTATTGATTTGAGGGGAAATGTTTTAGTCCAAACATGGCACGACCGCAAGGTTTATAAACCAAAAGTGATTTGGATTTTAGGACCAAAACATCAAGCTTTTTCCACATGGGTTGCTGGAATTACGTGGTGTCCACTATGAAGATATGCTGTAGACCTACAGTGCATTATAAAAAGCGGTACAACAGTGATGCTAATATGCCATAAGAGAGGTAATTTGCATATATGTGAATATGTGTTATACATATTTTATTCTAACTACTTTTCTACTACTTTTCTTTTTATTTATTATAAAAAAATGCCCCTCAAGCACTAGCGTTCTCTATTCTTTTTCTATTTTATTTATTATTTAAAAAAATGAATAAATAAATTAAAACATTTATAAAAAAAGAATCCTTAAAATAAGGATTATTCAAAGCTACTGTTATGCTACTTGTCATAGCACTTACATATTATTGCTCTTTTGTTGGTTTTGATTGCTTATATTGTCGTCATTTGTAAGTCACCTTTGATAAAATGTAAATGTGTGTTTGTGTAATATATATATATATATATACCGTATATACTGTATATATATATATATATATATATATATATATACACACACACACAAATATTTTTTTTCTACAGATTTCTAAAAAAAAATATTGTCTTGATGAATGTACACTACTGTTCAAAGTTATGGAATCGGTAAGATTTTTTATGCTTTTGAAAGAAGATTCTCCTCAGTAAAAAAAACTGTAATATTGTGAAATATGGTTAAAAGTTGTAACAATTTAAAATAGCTTATCTGATATATTTTAAAAAGTGTATTTTTACATTACTCCAGTCTTCAGTCACATGATCCTTCATAAATAATTCTAATATGCTGATTTGCTGCTTAAGAATATATATATATATATATATTATGATTATCATTGTTGAAAGCAGGTGTGCTGTTTAATGTATTTGCAGAAACTAATACATTTTTGTTTTGTTTTTTTCAAAATTCTTTGATGAATATGAAGTTCAAAAGAACAGCATTTATTTTAAATAGAAATCTTTTGGAACATTATTAATGTCTTTACTGTCACTTTTGTTGAATTTAATCCATAAATAAAAGTATTGATTTCTTAAAAAAATCATACTCACCCAAAACTTTGGAACGGTAGTATATGGTTGATGTAAAATGCTTCTTCTAACTTGATTAATACACTTTATTTTTATTACTGTTGTGACAATTATGGCATTTTGGATAATGAAAAAAATAAGAAGCCCTAAAATAAGCTCAGAATATGCACAGATTCTGTCTGGGCCTGTTTATCCATATGTGAATGGGAAAATTGGCTCTGTGTCGCTTTACACCAAATGATATTATCCATCAATGGAATCGCTCTCATGCGCAGGTTTAATTGCATAACAGGCATCAGCACCCACGCCACTGTGTTGACAGCAGCGACATCTCTGTGCTCCGGACACCGTTCACTTCCTCCCGGCTCTCATTGGCTCTGAGGAGGCTGGTTTGACTGAGGCCTGACGTCTGGATCCGCAGGGGCTCATTAGAGAGAGTTAGAGGCGCAGCGGCAGCTCGGCGGGAAGGCGATTAGAGGTATTTTATGTGATTTTTGTGGGATGTGCACTCTCCTGTCTCCACTGAGAGCTGAGGAGGAGAGAGTCGGTTAGGAGTCCTGCTCGCTGGAGTTGCAGGTGATTTATATCTGCTGCGGCCAGAACTGTGTTGTTCCATTTGTTCATTTTAGGAGAAAATGAAATGTCCACACTGTGCATGCTTTTAAATGTAATAGAAAATCATGGATTATAAAATGGAAAGCTCATACTTGGAAATTTGTTTGGATAAGCCAGGGTTGAAGTTGTAAAATAGCCTGTAATGGCATGTCAAACCACCTATAATTACATTAATGAACTATAGGTCTTAGTATAAGAATAGTTTTTGTTTTCAGTATTATGAAATTATTTTAATTTAAATATTTTAATTATTATTATTTAAATTAATATATTTATATATATTATTACTTAAAATGATTTTGTTTTATTTTTATTATTTTGCTTCAAGTTCAAGTTAAATTTAAACTTGAATTGCAGTTTGCAATGTAGTTTGCATGTGTAATGTCACATTTTGCTGGGTGAAAAACTATATTTAACAAAAAAAAAAAAAAAAAAATGTGGTACTTGATTTCATTCATAAGAATTAGACTGAATTGTGAATTTTAATTAGTGCAAATAATCAACTATTAGTTAACATTGTCAGACAACCTATGCAGATGTTAGTACAGATATAACAAATTAATAAATACAATTTTTAAGCAGTTTTTTTTTATTATTTGATAATGTTAACCAATATATTATATAGCTATTTAATATAGTAACTACTGGCACTGATTTATCAAACTCACATTCAGCCTCGATTTTCTCGATTGAATAAAATCAAGTCCCATCCATTTTTTTTAATGTCACATTACACTTGTAAAATACGTTGTATACTGCACTTCACATATTTTTTTTTTTTTTTTTTTTAGCACTGGTGTATTGTTCATAACACCTAGAATGTGCTTTATGAAAGTAAATTGTCAATTTTGGCTTCATTTTTATTTTGTTTTTTATCAACCTTGGTAAAATCACTCTAATGCACGACTCAAGGCTTATTGCTTTATGAAAACTGAGAATTGACCAAAAAATACTTTAAGAAGAAAGATTATAATGACATAATACACACAGAACTGTCATAGCATTTTTATCATCTGGAATTATTCATTATGCCTCATCCCAAGGGAAGAGGGGGGTCTATCCCAGAGATCTTCTGCCCTTTAAGTCACTGATTGACACGTTACAGCAGATGTGTCATTTCTATTTTTCCTTCATGAGATCCTCTCCTGTCCTGTCAGCCATGAAGGGTGACTCCGGGTTCACCTGTGTCAATCATATGTTTGTTTGTAAGACATTTCCCAGTGAAGCTGGTGAGGAATACAAGTTTTCCCGACACGCTTCGACAGACACAGTTCAAATCTATTGTGTTTGTCCTGTCCCTTATGTTCGCATGGCTGCGTTCATATTTAGTCTACTGTTGGTGGTCTCATAAGGGAATGTGTAAGTATTGTATTGGACCTTGTATTTCATGTGAAATTCAGTTCATTTTTTAAATGTGTTTGTAAGAAATACTCTTGCAAGTGGGAGTTTTGACTATAGCAATTAAGTCTGGTGAATATTGTAACTTATTGTGGCCAAGAACATCCCATTTAGACAGTTGTTGTTGTTTTTTCCTTTAGATTTTGTTGTTTTATTTTCATTCTTCATGTTCTTCTTTTACTAGTTATTGAAAGCAACAGCCTAACTGTGAGTGCTGCTCGTGGAAATTGACGTTACGTTGAAACAGCAAATATAACGTTTTTTTTTTTTTAGCTGTAACCTTACTCATTGTTAACTCTGACTTTAACCTTGTTCTTTAACCCAAAATAATCCATTATAATATGGTAGCACTGTAGCAGTTGTTTGAAAATGATGACGCAAGTCTCTGTCATGCAGCTGCACAGATTCAGCATGCACCATCTGCATTCAGATTGAGCATGTGATTTCATTTGAGTCTTTCTGGTGTTAGAGAGATGGGGAAGTTGATAAGGAGCATCTGGAAGCGGCATGCAAGGTCGTATTATTTGCTTTGCCTCCATTCTGAGTTCAACCCACAATATTTCTATTTGCTGGACAAAGGATTTATGCAAATCAAGTAGTCGTTCTCTGAAGCGCTGACAGTGTTCTTGCTGGTTTTTATTAGCAGTGGCATGAACCCATCAGGAACTATTTAACTCGGCAGCAAACAAGCCCATTGTAGCATTAACCTTATTATGAATGTAGAATGGCATTTAATTGGTTTAGAGGACACTGGCACAGCCAATCAGATCACTCAAGACAGTTACACAGTTTCCAATAGGTCAGAAAAACACAGTTTACATTTACATTTACATTTACGCATTTAGCAGACGCTTTTATCCAAAGGACAGAAAAATCAGCTCAGTTGAGATCTTTTTGATATATCAATTGTTTTTCCTATAGGCAGAAATAAGATTTATATAGAGAACAAATGGATAGAGTAATCTGATTTGTCCATGGTGTTTTTTTGTTTTTCTGAGTGTCTCACTATTAAAATTTTCAGTAATTTATTTTCTTTTTTCTTTTTTTTAATTTTCAGTAATTGAAATAAAGCTAAAATAACTTATAATTCCAAGTATATAAGTAAAACATGACTATAACTAATACATGAAAACTTCAACTTAAAAAAAAAAACTTGAATATTAGAAATATTTCCTTGGCAACTTACTTAAATAAATTGATGTACTAAAATGACTAAAAACTAAAACTGTAAAAAAGCAACAAAGAAAGAAAAATAAATAAATAAATACATGACAAAAGCACATAAATTTGCTTAAACTGAAATAAAAATTAATTAAATCTAAAGAGAAATAAAAAACTAATATAAAATACAAAAACACAAAATTATTCAAACTTAAATAAAAATGAAAACAAAAAAAATATAAAAATAAAAGTTCAAAACAATTCAGACTTTCAGACTGGTTTATGGTTCATAAGTTTGTGGTTTATGGATTGATCCCATGATACCATGAATACCCAGCACTCTTTATATGAGATTTTACTTAACTTAAGCCTGTATTGATGTGACTATTTATTTCACAATTCAGGCTTTTTCTCCCAATTCTGAGTTTATATCTTGCAGTTCAGACTTCATTTCTCACAAGAAAAATGTACAAATCATTAAATATCTGTGTGCAAACAAATCAGTAATCTGTCAGTAATCTTTGAGTGTTTGAGTGTTCAGATGTGCAAAAGCATCAAAAGCTTTGAGATTGCAATATGAATTATTTTTTTATAAAAATTTAAAGCTCTAATTTCTCTAATGTCAACAATTGTCTAATTTATTTTATTCCTCATAAGGGACTGTAGGAGAATCATAGGGTCAAAGAAGTGGATGAGCAGTAACATTGTTCTCTTGGTAGTGTCTGCTGCTGTAGCCCGGCTCTCAGAGACTGTAATAATAGATCAGCGGGGCGCAGTGACTCATGATGTACAGTATGGCTCCTCTTCACTAAGGCTTTCACATTGTGAGTGTAATAAAGAGAGACACTTCAGCCTGTCTTCAGTGGGACAGCCGCTGAGCGCAGAGGAATCTACTTGCTCACCTCAGCAAGTTCCTGGGCTGGTGAAGGTGATGGGAATATCATTTGCTAGAGGAGTGTGTGGGCTGACTGAGTGTATGCATATTTACAGGGAGCTTGAAAGAAGAGCTTCATGACAAACAAGAGGATTGATCTGATAGTATCAGAGAGGGAACTGATGTGAAGAAACATAAGAGGATGACATGACAATAATGCAGCTATACTAGACAATGCTGTTGGCTACTTTTGTGACAATTTTCTAGCTTTAAGGGATAGTTCAGCCATAATTTACTCACCAGTATTATTGTCATTAACTTAAACTAAATGAATAAAAAAATAAAAAAATAAAAAAATATATATATATATCTTTTTTTTTTTCTTCTTGTAAATGATACAATGGACACCCAGTGCTCTTTACATGAGTTTTTCTATTTTTAGTCTGTGATGTGATCTGATATTTTTTTTTTACTATTGTGAGATGTAAACTCAGAAACTTGCGATTCTTGGAAGAAAAGTCAGAATTGTGAGATGTTAACTCTGAGCAAAAAAAGTCAATTCTGCAATTTAGTGGCAGAAAGATCCTAGCTGTGTGTCCTGATACAGCAGAACAAGGTGACTTCCTCTTTAACAGCTGTCTAGGAGACTGATGATTCATGAAACTCATGTGCCAGAGCTTCATCCTTTCATAGAGGTCAGCTCTGACATAGACAGGAAGATGGATAGGGAAAGGCCTGGCCAAAAACGGCAAAATCTGACAGGAAGGGGCCATCTAATCGGTGATATTGAAGGGCTGGGGCAATCTAAAATCAATGCAGCCACAACTGGAATTATACATCCAGTGCATGCATGTATTTTGAAAACAAAACGCAGTATAGCATGAAGCATAAATGCACTGTCTTGCTTATTTAGTACATTGCTAGACTTTAACCAGCCAAGTTCATAAGTAATCAAGATTTCCATTATAATATCACAGAGCAGCACTTTAAATGTATATGTATATAATAACATGGATCATAATCTTTCATGTTTTCTCCTAAAAAAATGACAGATTTATTCTCTTCTTCATGTGGATGTTACAGTTTTACTAAAAATCCTTGGAGAGAGCAGAAGTGTTTCTCTCTCTCTCGTCAACACGCACACAATCCACTTTATAAATTGGCTTTGATATGGTTTTGAAGTTTGACAGTGTTCAACAAAAGCTGTCTCTCTGAAGTAAGCAGCTGTCATCTTCCATTCTCATATCTGAAATGATATTTCACAGCCCGTGGCCTGCTTCTGCAGGAGAGAAACACTGAAAGATAATAAAGCTGAATCATTCTATTTTGTCGGTCGATCATGGAAAATAGAGAAAGTTTTATTGCAGACTTATCAATACTAAACTCTCGAGTCATATGTGTCGGTAATTGCACTATACTGGTTGTACTCTGTTTTTGATTCACTAAATCGAACCGGCTCATTATGAGAGCATTCTTGAATCTGATTACAGTGGTTAGGCTCTCTGATTTAATTCACTAACAATAACCAAATAATAAGAGTCATTTGTTTGGGAATCAGGTTACTATTAACAAGAACCAACTTATAAGAGCCTGTTTTGGAAATCATTGTACACCGGTTGCGCTGTATATTTATGACTCAAATATACACAAAAATATGTAAAAATGCTCATCTTGGCAAGTATTCACACTGTAAAAAATAAATCCATAAAATAACAGAAAAAGTACTGGCAGCTCATTACACACAACATTGCCCATTAATTTTAAGGACATTTCTGTTAACTCTAAAACACAATGCAATGAAGTGTAAAATTAAAAATACTGGTCAAACGCCTGTAAAAAATAAATACGGAAAAATTCCTTCAAATTATACAGTATGTTTTGTCTATTATGTCTTAAGTGAACATTACAGTTAGGAAAGAAAGAAAGAAGATGCTTGTCAGTATATTGGATTGGTGCATTAGGTCTTAAAGTGACAGCAGCTGTTGACTGTGTTGCTGACTTGCACTAGTTAGTTCATTAACAAGAGTCATTTGTTCCTCACCGATCATCGCTCTTCACCGATCATGCTGTGTTGTACTTACTAAAAATAATAACCAATTCATAAGAGTCATTTGTTTTGGGACTTGGTCTACAATTGATAATTCTCCCAATGCTTTTTCCTGTTACTGTATATTGTCTACAGGTTTAGTCCTGAGAAGTTGCTTCCCTTCGAAAGTTTAACTGCAGTATTACGATGTTTGTGTGGGGTTGAAGTGTCATTAGCCTCTGTTGACTCTGTCCTGGTGTTGTGTGTGTGTGTGTGTTTATGGATCATTAGGTCCATGCACAGTTGGGCGCTGTAGCCCCATTATAATGACCTCATCTGTCCTCATCACTGAGCTGCAGATGCATGGGGGCAAGGACATATCTCTCTCTTCTATTGTTCCCTCTTTCTTTTTGTCATTCTCCATCTTAATGCCAATTCACACCGAACAGATTTTGACTGTTTTCAAACAGGTTTCCCAAACCTTTTTTTTTTTGGCTTTTTTTCTTGAAATGAATATGTTTTACGGTATCCTGTTATTTCCCTAATGTATGTTCATGTTCCTAAGCTACAAATCATCTTTATCTATTTGCTTTATATCTGTCTTCTTCATAACTTCCGCCCACTTACTTCCTCCCAGAGCCACACATATAGATGGTGGGCTCATATATCTGACATCAGGTGCCCAGGAGACTCACATTTATTAGGCGCTCATGTCATTAACTGCAGAGCGTTGATCAATTCTCTCTCCATTAGAGGATCTGGAGGTTGAGAGGTGACATGAGAGACATGCTGGGTGGAGGAATGACATTTAATTTGAACAAATCATGTTTCAGCTTTAATTTTCTTACTAATACATGACAGATAGATTAAAATGGATTTCCAATAAAAAGTCTATACTTTATTGCACTATATTTGTAGAGGAATTTTCTATCTATATCCATCTATCCATCTATCCATCTATCTATCTATCTATCTAACTGTCTATCTGTCTATCTATCCATCTCTGTCATTTTTAAAGATTTGTCTTATTACAATATCTTCCATTGGCTTATTTTGCTAGAATATTCAGTATTCAGTTATCAGACTGACCTTGATAATGTTAGTAATACTTGCATACTGACTTGTCTTCTTTCTTGCATTTCTTTATACTAAATGATTGATTTTCTTATGTCAGTTTGGCCTTCTCAAGGAGCCTTTACTGTTTAAAGGTTGTTGTTGCTGACAGAAAACAAGGCATGCACTTGAAATCCCTGTTATTTCCTTCTAGAAATATTGACCTAGTTTTATTTACTATATGTAATTTATACTGTAGCCACAGGAAAGCTGATCTCAGATCAGTGTTTGGCCATTAATACAGCAATTAATGAGTATAAGTGCTTAAGGAACTAGTCTCGATAGTATTCAGTGTTGTTCAATAATTAGTGTAAGAGCTGACTACAGGATAGATCATTGTAATAAAACGGATAAATAATTATATCAAAGAAGCAATGTGGTCTAGACTTATTGCATTTATAGGTATCCGTGATTGTGTGTGTTTGTGCGGTGAAGTGCTTTCAGCCACTGTAAATAATGAATGAGAGGATTGGATCATCTTTGTCAGGAGGAGAGACCGACAGCAAGAATAGAAGAGGGAATAGGAAGGAAGAAGTGAGAGAGGGAGCAATAGAGGGCAAAACAATGTCAAGAATTTTGGCTTTTTTGACATTAACAGGCCGCGTCGATACAGTGTTTCGTGTGCTCCTGACATATTGTGCTGTGCTGCTTATGTGGGAAATGCGGATTCAAGTGTGACCCATGTTCTCTCTTCCTTCCCAACACTTCCTGTCACTCTTTTCTTTATCTGCTTAGAAAAAAATAGGTGGAAAATGCTACATATGTCCACATAATCCATCTCAGAAATTTAATTTCACCAGCTGCATTTAAAGAGGACCTGGCAACCTTAGCAGCTAACATTTAAAATGCTATATTGACCCTAACCAATCATGTTTCTCCCTCAAAACCCTTTCCTGTGTGATTCCATCTGTGAATCAGCACACCTGCCCTGTCTCACCCTTCTGTTAGCCTCTGTGTCCTTATCTTGCTGCGGTAAACAGTCAGCCGGTGACCTCGTGACCTCAAATAGTGGCAGATTTTTTCACCCATGTGTTAGTCGAGCAAGCCTGACATGTTTTTCTCCCCACCTTTGCCAGCTTAACTGCCAAGTGTTTGCTAGCACAGTGTCACCTTGCATCATCCTGGTACCTTGTCAAACACGTTTTTTTGTTCCATCTGTGTCCCTGAAAGCTTGCCGAAACATTAGCCTTTATGTCGCCGTCAGCTGCTTGACTTTGAAGGTTTGTGGGAGGCCACATGCTGTGCATGCTAATTCAGCTTCATAGAGTCTAACTAACTAACTAACAAAACTATGGGTTACATGACTGCATGCTAAATGCATTTATATGGTTGTAGTTGACCATTTAGGCTCATTAGTTAGTTGAAGCTGGTGGTTTGTATTCATTAGCAGGTTGAATCTAGTCATTTATGGTCAGTTATAAAGTTGAAGCTACTGATTTAAGGTCAGACTGGTTTAATCTGGTCGATTACAGTCATTAACTGGTTGAAATGGGTCATTAGATGTTTAAAGCAGGGTGTTTTTGGTCATTAGCTGGTAGAAACTGGGCATTAATGTCATTAACTGATTAAAAGTCAAGGCTGTTGTTTGTGATCATTATATGGTTGTTAAAAAGGACGGCATGAGAGTAGAATATGAATGTGTGTGTGTGTGTGTGTGTCTGGGCATATATTGCTGTAGATCAGCAGGAAATCTCAGCTCCTGTGGTGTATGCGACTCACACTGAGCTCCTGAAAGATCTCTCCATCACACATTAGAGAGCAGGAGAAAGAGAGAATCACACAAATATTCTTTCATTCTCATTCAGTCCCGTTTTCCAATCATGTTACCCACACAAACAGATCATCCTGTCTGCACTGAGCCACATCTAACACTCACAGTTATTATGAGTTTGTGCATGTGCGTGTGTGTGTAAATCTTTTTTTTCTCACTGCCACTCAATCATACACTGATATATTCTGTATCAACCCTAATGACCTTATTATAGCCACACACACACACACACACACACACACACTCTAATGGCGTTGTCAGTGGCACACATCTCTCTCCCACGTCTTCTGCCTTGAGCAAAAGTGCTAGTGTCATTAAGCAGAGCATGCACACGCACAACAGTTTTTATATCAGGGTTGTGCTCTATTGTTTTGAAATCAAGCTTATTATAATTAATCCAAACCCTAATCCTGCACAAACAGAATAAGTAGCTGTTCTAACCATAATGGAGCACTTCCTGCCTAAGTATGGCAAATGTTGAGATTTTTTTTCTCAGAAATTACTGTCAAAATTTGTAAATTAAAATGCATTTAAAAATAGTTTTTTTTAATAATAATAATAATAATAATAGTTTTATTTATGATTATCAAATTTCTTGAAATATTTCAGTAGTATTTTTTATTTTTTTTATTATTATTATTTACTATTAACAATAGTCAAGTCAATACAACAAGAATAGTATAAAAATAATTTTATATATCTTCTCTTTGTTTTATTGTATTACGATCATTTTTCTTAATATTTTTTTACATTTATTATTACAATAGTAATATTTTTGATTGTTTAATATTTGTTAATAACAATAATCATAATAAAACAACAATAGTAGTAGTTTATTTAAATTGCAGCCTTTGCTTAAATTGCACTAAGCCATATGGCGATTTCGATTTTATTGCGATTAAGCATTCACCCTGTACTGTACGGGACTGATCCTACAATTCTAACCGACAATAATCATTTTTACAAGTGAAGTAAGACATTATTTGATCTTTTTATTACCTCTTTGTTAATATCATTTGGTTTTTCAGGACATTTGTTCCCAACAGCCACAGCCGTCTCTCCTCCTGCGTTACCCCTTTACTCACCCCACCAACCCCTTTTCATCGTCTTCTTCCCCTGAAAACTGCTGTATGCTCTTTATCCACTCCTTTGTATACAGACTCATTGACTGTGACAGGCTCTTATCTGCAGCCCAGCTTAATGAGTTTCCCCTCCGCCAAGCACACACACACACACTCCTCTCCTTTACGCAACTTTTGCTCTCTTGCGTTTGAAGGGTTTCCTAGGCCACGTCTCCGGCTCGCACCACCGATCAAGCCTGTCCTGCTCGAGCATGACTTGTAGTCTTTTAATTGGTTTCACCCCACCTCTTCCTTTGGCCCTCGTCTCCCTCTCAATGTTTCCTCTCTGCTTGGATTGCAGTGAAAAGAAAGCAGGTCTGAAAAAGAGAGATGGGTCGAACGAAAGAAAGGAAGATAAATATACTGCACTCTTTTAAATGCATCTTGGTTTTCAAAGGACTAGCTGTGATTTTGGGGGGCTGTTTTGGGTGTAAGAATCTGTTTTCAAGGATCTCCTCTCCACCGTCTGAAAGGCCCGTGCTATCGCTTATACTTAGGCTTAGTGTACTTCATCTTACACCATTATAGATGAATGATACCTCAAATTATGTGGTTTGTTGACTTTTCTAAGCATTTATACTTAATGCATTCACATGCAGGACAATAAACCGGGTCAAAAACTATATAATAAAAGTTCATTTAATTTGCAAATTGGAAACACTTGTTTTTGTATGAATAGCATTTTAATTTTATTTTTGAAAAATCTAGCCTCACTTTTTGTCCAAAACCTCAATTTATATTTATTTTTGACATCCGTTTTACTTATTATTGTTTAAATGAATATATGTAATATAAATATATGTAAAAAAAATGATATTTTATTTAATAGATATATAAAAATTGTTTTATATATATATATAAATTAAATGTATATCAATTATTGTAATAATAATTTGATTATTTAAAAAATATATATTTTAGCTATTTTTCCCCCTCTCTTGAATAATCATGTGGATCATAAAATGACAGATACTGTTCAGGTACAACATATTTTTTTATATATAATATATTTATTTATTGTGATTAAACAGTTGTTAGACACTGTGCTTTTTATTTCTTGTACATTCGCTTTGGATTTAAAAATCTTCTTTCTATCAGTCAGTTAGTGTTTGAGCAATCTAGCCAAACTCTGTGAATATAATCAGGACATAATGTAAAAATTACAATACCTTACTCCTTATTCCACATTTGTATGTTTTTTTAGTAGACTGGAAGTAGTTTGAGTTGTAGAGCGTGTACAGCATTTGTGTGCTGCCCTCTGGTGGTTCATCATAGATCTCTCACATCATATCTGAGTTTGGAACCCCACTGCATGTAATTTGCATATTAATAGATGTCCTTTTATTTTTTATCTTGCTGTTTTGATTCTGGATTTAATTTAGCAGGACCTCATCTGAAACATCTACATAAGGTTTTATTCTGATATTAAGCTTATGGCCTTTATGGTGTTATCTTAGACATATTAAATTATAATTTAATATTTCCTGTATATATACACTGTATTAACATTCTCACAACTATATGCAGCTATTAGCATGTCGCAGAACATGTTTTATAAAAAATATAAATAAAAAAAAAATTCAAAAATCAAATAGTCATTTAAATAAAAAGCTCCTGCGACTGGTATAGAGCATTGTGCTGGTGACACCAAAGTCATAGGCCCCATACCCAGGGACACACACACACACACACACACACACACTCGTAACACATCCTTTGAAGTTTGAATGCACTGTTAAGTTTGCTTAAAATAATTTACAAATGAGTTAATATACTGTAAATGTAAAATGTTTCAGCGGTAGAGTTCATCAGTCTAACTCCAGGTGGCGCCCTGAGATCAGCACCTGCCTGAATAACTGATCAATACAGATATGAACCTGTCTGATCAACATTGATATTCCATTCACAGCCAGACCAGGTCTGGATGAAAACAGATTAACACTCATTCCCTGTAGAATTTAGCTTGAATTAGATAGCCTACATTTTTTGTGAAGTTTAATCTGTGTATATTTTAATTAAACAGCTTGCTAACTGTCGTTAACTGTCGTTTTAACTCAATTCTTGTTCAGAAATGTTTTCAAAGACTCAGTTATTGTTGAAAATTAGTTTTGTATCAGATGGCCTGAGTTTTGACTTTTGACCTTTTTTTTTTATATAACCATTAACCCAATGAACTGAATGAAGTTCTCTGAACGCTCTGACAAGGTTCTCTCAAAGTTTTGAGCAAACGTTCTTCCAGTAACATTAACAGAACATTCATTTGAAGTTATCTGGTCTTTAGTAATGTTCTCAAAGCATTAGCAGACAAACATGATTTATAAATCGTTCAAGGAGTGTTTTTTTTCCCTGAAATTTTTGAATTGGATGTTTGTTTATTCTTTATTTATTTATTTTTTAAATGTTACTTGTTTCAGAATGTTTAGAGTACATTCAAAAGTAACATTCAATGATACAATAGAATTTTCTCGTAATGTTCATATAAAAAATATCTGTTTAAATCATTGAATGTTCAGGGAACATTCAGAAAAAACATTTTCATAACTTAATAGGAACATTAGCAAAACATACATTTTTGTTAGCTGGGTAAAACAGCAATTATTTACTTTTAAAGCACAGTTAAATGTCACTTAAGTTTCACGTAACATATTTATACATTTTCTATTGTTATTAATCTGCATATATTTGAATGAAACAGCTTATCTACAAGTTTTATCACGATTCTTGTTTAGAAGTGTTTCCTCAAGTCTGATCCCAGAGCAGTATTCTGCATATTCGGGTTCACGCTGTTTGTGTTTGGTTTCAGGAATGCCGTTAAATTCAGTTTTCACAGTCTACAGCTGTGAAAAAAGCCTGTGAAATTATATCATGGGCAAATTGTCTGGAGGCAGTGCTTAATCTCATTAAATATGTAGAGCGAAAGCCAGTGTAATAATCATAATGTTTTAATTACAAGGGGATATTAAATGCTAACCAGACTGTATTTTCTCCTCTCTATTGTGTGGAGGTTTATCTCATGCTCATCCTGAGATTTTGCCATCCCTGCTCCTTCTTCAGCTGCAGTTTTATCTCTTTAGCCCGACGGGAGATGATACGGTTCTTACGATGGCTGTAATTCCTCTGACAAATGAATAGAGAGTTACATTGTTTTTGCCTAAAGCGTTTCAGGCCCACCCAGACTCTTTAGGACATAAACAGTGAATCGAGGAACATCAACAGTTTTTATTATCGCAGATGCAGCATTATTTTTAGCATGGTGTGACGTAGTGGTTTAAGATCTGGGCAGCTCATTAAAACATTGCATGAACTGTCACTATTCCAGCTGAGACATAACCTCATATTGTCCTTGTGGTATGTCTGCTGTAAGTCACTTTGAGTAAGTGAAGCTTCTGCTAAATGAAGAACATTTGTAATAGCAGTAGTTTCCTGAGGCTAGATCCTCTAATGTTCATGATGAAAATAATAAAGTCCAGAGAAGTCCACTTGTCTATCTGAGTCAATAATGTCTCTTTCATTAGATTATAAGCATTTAAGAAGAGGTCAGTCATAGGTCAGTTTTTAAGATTTAGTTTTGTTCTGAATCCAAATACCGTTCTGGCATCAGTAAGAATTTTATAATTAATATTTTTATTTAATGAGGATGCATTCAATTTATCAAAAGTGGCAGTAAATATGTTTACAATGTTAGAAAACAGTTCTATTTAAAATACATTCCGTTTTTTTAATTTTCTATTTGACGAAGTATTCTGAAAATAAAAATTAATCACAGTTTGCACAAAAATATTTTGAAGCACATATGTGATAAATAATAAATGTGTAAAAATATATATCAAAATAATTAGAATGATATCATGTGACACTGAAGACTGGACTCTGGAGGAATGATGCTGAAAATTCAGTTTTGCATCACAGGAATAAATGACATTTTAAATTATATTACAATAGAAATCGGTTATTTTGAATCATCATAATATTTCACAAAATTTATTTATTTTTTACTTTATTTTTCAGCAAATAAATGCAGCCTTGGTGAGCATAAGAAACTTCTTTAAAGTAAAAAAATAAAATAATAATAATAAATAATATTTGTCTCAGTCATGATGTTTTGCATAAATTTTCTCTCTTTTATGTTTTTTTTTTTTTTTTTTTTTGCAAACTCTTGCATTTTGCAGTTTGGTGAACAAAAATGTAAATATTAATATTTTTTAAAACAAAATTGTTTCTTTTCTTTTTTTATAAACAAGTTGTAAAAGATTGAGAACATTTTCCAATTATTGATAAAAACTTTTTTTTTACAGTAAGCCCCACACAAATAATAATAAATAAACTAACTAAATAATTAAATAAATACATACAAAATAGATAAATAAATGTAAAAAAATAATAATAATAATTTTGTATGGATAGCATTTTTTATGTATTTTTGAGTAATCTAATATATTTATATGGAGGAGAAAAATTGACACATTGCTGACCCATATGGTATTTCTATAAGTAATTTATGTGAAAAATGCGTAGCTGTAATTTTTTGCAACTACTGTAGTATAGATGACACCACTAGGAGGCGTAACATTTCCAAAGCTTCACAACATTTTTATAAAGAAATGTTCCTCAAAAATTTTGATTATTGAAATACTAAATTACAATTTGCTTCATTGCTTCCCTCTTGCTTGCTCAGCTGTGTATGTGGTTGGGTTTAGTGTGTTCGTGAGCAGTCTCTCTCTCTCTTTCTGTGTGTGTGTGTGATTTGTCATTTTGTGTGTCGACACGTGAGTGTGTGATGATAAGCCACTATGACATCCCTCTCTTTCTCTCCGGTCACTCACTTCTCTGCCATGTGGCATCGCCTGCTGCATCCAGACATGTCACCATAGCAACACCATCATCTCCTCCTGCAGCACGGCAACCGCATACCGGTGTGTGCGTGTGTGTGTGCGTGTGTGGATGTGTGAATGTGAGTGATGTGAGATATGAACATTTCTCACTAGATCACACTCCATTCAGCCTGCAGGAGCTCCAGTGCATTATATATGTTTTTACACGTGCGCCACTGTCGTCTGTTTCATGACGTGATCCTAGTAAAGATATTTTGAGAGCGCTAAATACACCTCCATCTGTTGGACAAGAACAGAGAGGAAAATTAATTCAGAAATGAACATGTGATAAAGAAATTAATACTTCTTTTCAGCAAGGATACTATAAATTGGTCAAAATTGACAGTAAAGCCTTTTATAATGTTACAAAAGATTTCAAATAAATGCAGTTCTTTACAACTTTCTTTTCATCAAATAATCCTCAAAAAAATGTCAGAAATATTAAGCAGTTTCCAACATTGATAATAAATGTTTCTTGAGCAGCAAATCAGCATATTAGAATGATTTCTGAAGGATCATGTGACACTGAAGACTGACGTAATGATGCTGAAAATTCAGCTTTGCATCACAGGAATAAATTACATATTAAAATATATTCAAATAGAAAACTTGTAATAATATTTTAGAATATTATTGTTTTAACTATATTTATGTAAAGACACTTATGCTCTGCCTGCAGAACACGCTGTGTCATCCAAGGTCTGGCCTTTAATAAACTGTGATTCTCTATTTTCCATGTGGCACATGTGTCGTTTAATAAAGACTGTCGTGTGGTCATGCATATTTCCTCTGGCTTTTACGTAAAAGCAGAGCGACATCAAACGAGATGGGTGAACTGCAAGGTTGAGACTGTAAAACTGCGTCAGTTTAAAAAAAACACCAGCCACATGCTGCCTCGTGTCAAACAAAGCTCTGAAGTGACTCTGGTCATGTTAATTAAGCATATAATAGCATATAATAGCATATAAAATGCCCAAAAAAGTATATTTACATTTACATTTAGCAGACGCTTTTATCCAAAGCGACTTACAGTGCATTCAGGCTATACATGTTTTTTTTATCACTATGTGTGTTCCCTGGGAATCGAACCCACAACCTTTTGTGCTGCTAATGCAATGCTCTACCACTGAGCCACAGGAACACAGTACAGTATATAGACACTTACGTCACACTAAAATTGTATGAATATCATTGCATTATACAAGTTTGGTGTTAAGTGGCAAAACAATAGGTTTGCTGTTATAAATGAGGATGTAAATCATATGGTCACTTTGTTGTTGTGAAATGTTAGCGCAATGCAAAAAATCCTGTTCCTAATGAGATGTAATTGTTGAAATTTTAACAATTTAAAAAATCTCTATCTCTCTCTTTTTAAACAAGATAAATTTACTTGAAGGTGACACTGCATAAGATATTAAGACTGTAATTCATTGTCAGTTGTTAAGTATCAGTTAAAAGCAAGTGGAAAAAAGGCATTTCATCATATTCAAGATATAGTCAATAACTGTTATAATATCTTAGGCAGTGTTGCTTTTTTTTGCTCTGCTTTTTTTAAATTTCTGTTCTAGAAAAAGTTAAAGAAGACTAATTGAGGTTTGGATCATGATTAATCCTCCTATTTCAGCACTGATCTTTCACACAACAGACTTCAATTTTTGGGTCCTTGGTGATTAATAAAATGCAAGTCAGCACCTACCAGCACTTAAAGTAAAAAAAAAAAATCAATAACCATGGCTCCTGACAATATTTAGGTCTTATGAAGTGAAATGATCTGTCTGTGCAAGAAAATGTTATTACCTGTAATCCATATCCTCAAGCAAACAGTCCAGAGTGATGGCCGAATCATTCTCTTGAACTGGTACTTTTTGGTGAACTAGTTGATCCAGTTCACCACATCGGACTGAACCGTCTGAAACAATTTACAGCTCGAGCAGCACAAGAAGTTACTCAATCAAAACTCACTTTCTGTCTGAAAGAAGCAGTTTGCGGAAAATAATTGGACTTCACTGTTTGTCCGAGGCTATGGGTTACAATATAATGTTGTCAATAATGTTCAGTTTCTTGCACAAACCAATCATTTCACTTCATAAGACCTCAATATATCGTCAGGAGCCAGGGGTATTAATTTTGTCTTGCATATATACTGTATATGCTTTTTTTATTTTTTTGACTCAAGTACTGACTGACTTGCATTTTGTGAATCACCAAGGACCATGGTTTCAGCTAAAACTAAATAAAAAAAGTCACCTACATCTTGTATGGCCCGAGGGTGTGTAAATTAACAGCAAATTTTAGGTGAACTATCCCATAGTTCACATAGTCTCAGAAAAATGGTTGCAGGAATCTCATTTTTCATGGTATCTTCTTCAGATTTGAAATATAAACTCATGAGACATTTGACTTTCAACCCATTACTTTTCTGGATTGCTCCAGGACTGATTTCATGTATTTTTATGAAAAAAAAAAAAATTCAGTGTGGTAAAAAAAATTCAAGGCACTTCAGTCTCTATAACTTTTTATCTTTTTGAGCATTATCAACTCTGGTGGATAGTAAAGCCTAAAGTGTCTTCTTTCCAAAGACACCAACATTGTGTGTGTAACACACTGAAGTCAGGAACTGTTACAATTTTAAGTTAGGTAGGTCATTTCCAGCTGTGAGTCCCAAAATGGGGGGTGCTGGCTTACAGGTTAAGTGTCCAAAAATATCAAAATCATGCACGCCAGCACCTTTTTCATCTGTTCTCAAACTGTCACTTACAATATGCTCATATTTTCACCTCCTAATTGAACTGAATAATAGTTGCGCCAAACTTAACCTTTTCTAAATGAATCAATGTCGTCATAGAATCCAATTTGTAGCCTATGACAGAAAATTGGTCCCAGATGATGAGAAACACTCATTTATCCATCTGCGTTCCCATACGCATTTATAAAGATACATCAAGAAGGGACTTTTAATAACTAATTTGAAAAGAACCATAAAACCGTCAACCACAGACACTAATGCGGAGCATCTGTCACAGATGTCTGACAGACTCTGCTTACAGAATGACTGGTCAATCTCTGTCTTACAGCAAAAAAAGGGATTTAAGTAACTTGAACTGATTAAATGTCTTAATATGATCCCTTCTATTCTGTATAATTTTCATTGTAAGATTAAGCATATGTCAGGTTTTCCTTATACAATTAGGGATGAAATTCCATTTGAGATCTTTGCTGGTCCTCATCAGTGTTTATTTCTTCTGTCATGTTTTTTCCCTTGTTATTTTTATTATTTAGCGGTCATAGCTCCAGGCTTGACCTGTTATTGGCACCTGCTCCCCTGTGTGTGTGTGTGTGTGAGAGAGTAAGAGTGTGTCTGTGTTTATGCCTGGAGCTTGTGTTGAGTGAAACGTCTGTATTTATTTCGGTCAGTTTGAGGAATGGTAACAGAAAGAGGGCGACGCTTGGTGTGTTTGTGTAAGAGACGTTTAAAATTCTGGAGCTTATCCTCCATTTATCCTGGAGTAAGAATGTTAAAAGCGTTTGTGGAGAAACACTGGCGTGCCGCTGAGGGTTTGCCGTTAAATCCTGTCAACGGTTTTGGGAGGTGTGGAAATTCCTCCTGCTCTCCTTTACGTCACTAACGTCTCTGAACTTCTGATCCACCCACATATGAAGCTCAAGACAGCAGTTAGTTGTGTAACACATGTGAACACACACACACACACAGTTCAAAAGGAGGTTGTAAAACAAAACTATATTTAAACAGGCAAAATGTCTGTTTTAATTTTGATGTTGTCCATGTCTTTATTCTTTGTCTGCTTCTCACCACATTTTAACCCTTGGATGCATGATTTTCTTTTTAAATAAGGAAATTAAACTGTTCAAAATTTCTGAGTCTGTAGGATTTTTTTCATATTTTTGAAAGACAGCTCACCCAGGCTGCATTTATAATATTGTGAAATATTATTAGAATAAAAAAAAACTGTTCTCTGTTTTAAAATCTTTCAAAAAACAATTTATTGTTCTGATGACAAAGCCAAATTTTCATCATTTTTGTGGAAACTGTGATTCTTTGATGAATCGATAGTTCAAAAGAACAGCATTTATTTGAAATAGAAATGTTTACATTAAAATGTCTTTATTCTTGCTTTTGATCAACGTAATGCATCATTGCTGAATAAAAATATTAATTTCATTCAAAAATAAAAACAAAAAAATCTTATTACCCCAAAACTGTAGTGTGCATACTACTTTAAAACAAGAATATTATCATGACAATTTTTCAATTAATGTAACTTTATTTAGTTTTAATAGAGGTAAATAAAGTTGTATTGTGTTCACATTTATTTACATAAAACCCTTTAATGTGCATGACTCAATTGTTATATCTTAAAAATAGACACAAATATCCTCTCATTAGTGTGTAAGAGTGAATCATATAGTCTCTGTTTCTGTCGCTCTTTTCATTTTCTCAGCACATAGCTGTGGGTGTTTTAGGAGAACATTATTGGCCTCTGATAGTTTCTCTGCTGGTGGTCTTTGGCGTTTATTGTCTCTATGTAGATGTGTTTTTCATCAGTAATGCATTCTCAAGATTTTTTCACGTTCATGCTGAATTATCATGTATTTATGTTTCGAAAGCATTTTGTGCAGTGAACCACTGCAACATTAAGTGTGACCGATGGAAGCACCAACATTAAATCAGTCATCAATTTAATTTCACTTTTAAAAAGCCATTAGCTTGCTTTGTTTTAAATAACAGATGTTCACATAGAATTTTCATATTTGCAATGTAAAATTCATGCTATACACAAGATATGTGTAACTGTTATAAGTAGCCCATCTAGCACAAATTTACATTCAAGAGTTTAAAATTCTGGTGAATTGAGGAAAAGTTTTTTTTTGGTTCTCGTCATGGCAAAAGTTACCATGCTAGCTATAGAAAGGTCACTCATTAAAACATCACACACCCTTCAGTGAGATGGAAACCTGTGTGTGTGTGTATTTCTAATTGCGTCATAGCTGTAAGAAAAGTGAGGTGTTCATTTGAGCCAGTGGGATTGGGTGGAGTGTGTGTGTTTATATGTGAATGTGTCTCAGGATATTTAGCTCTTTTTTAAAGGGTCATGAAAACCCCCTCTCTCAGCATCAGTCTTTCACACCTCAGACTTGAGAAAGGCTGAAGTAATGAGTAGTATAGGCAACTTTTATATGCTTGGGTGGGATTTTTTTTTCTCTTCTTTGGGGTTTAGCAGCCACTGATCCCCATCTACTTTCCCTGTGTTGGTGAGAGCACTGTGAATGCTCACCAAAGCTGCATTTATTTAATCAAAAATAGAGCAAAACACTAATATTGTGAAATATTATTGCAGTTAAATAACAGTTTTCTTTTTGAATGTATTTAAAAATGTCATTTATTCCTGTGATCAAAGCTGAATTTTCAGCATCATTACTCCGGTCTTCAGTGTCACATGATTCTTCAGAAATCATTCTAATATGCTTATTTGCCGACCAAGAAACATTTATTAATATTATCAATAATGAGAACAGTTGTGCTACTTTTTTAATTAGAAAATTCAACAGAAAATATATATTTTGTAACATAAATGTCTTTACTGTCACTTTTCATTTGTTCAATCTGTTCTTTCTGTCTCTGTTATACAATTTTGACCTCATATCAACTTGTCACCTTTCATAACTCCTCTATTTCTGTCTTTTCCCCATCTCTCTTTCTGTGTTTTCCTCTCTTTGCTGTGCATATTGCGCTGTTACAGGTATTTGTCTTCTATGCTGATTCTGCTTGACCTCTCTTCACTACAGCTGAATTCCTGAAAAGGGATTGTGCACATTAGTATGTTTCTGTGTGTGTGTGTTGATGGGTGGGTTTGTGTGTGTGGTGAGCAAATGAAAGACCTACACCTCGAGTAGTCTGACAGTTTTATACACAGCCTGCAGCCTCACACACATGCAATTACGTGTGAACGAGCAAATTTGTGGCACAGACAAATTAAGACTCTGTCGGGGTTTGGTTCGAGTGTCTGTGAATAATTGTCAATCTGTGTGAGAAACAGAAATTGGGCTTTTAATGACAGAAACAGAAAATAAATATGGTGGTTATTATAGAGAAATAGCAGAGTGATAGCAGTGTTATTTTACTATTATTGATATGTTATTATAGTATTTATTAGTATTTAGAATTAGTTTTTGTTTTAATTTTAGTTTTAAGTTTTGGTCATTTTGTTGTATATAGCCTTAATTTATTTTTATAAATTTTTAGTTTTTGTATTTTTAGTACTTCAACTTTATTTACTTAACATTTTTTATATTTTACTTTTTTTTTACATTTTACTTTATATTGGCTAAAACTTTAAAAGTTTTAGTTAACAATAACAACACTAATAGATAGATGTATTATACATTAGCATCTAGGTCATAATTCATACTTATTCAGGTAAGTAGTCACAAAAACAATGAATCCTCGAATGAAGTGTGTGTTATTTTGTGTATGTAGATGACAAGTGCTTTATATAGCACTGTTATCAAATTGATTGTCTAATAGACTAAAATAGCCCATTATCACGGCCTCGTAGATTCCATTGATCCTTAGAGAATTGAGAGGTGTTTCCATGGAAACAGGAGAACAAGGAACCGAGTGTTTAGAAATGGAAGAGTCCCGAGTGTGTGTGTGTGTGTGTGTGTGTGTGTGTGATTCTGCAGCCAGGAACATCAGAGGTGACCTAATTGTTCTGGTTGTTTTTTCTGTATTTGTCCTGTCCTGTCTGTCCTGTATTGTTGGGTTTTCTGCACTTCCCACCAAGTTTCTTATCGCTCTTTCAGGGTTCATTTTACAGTAATGACTAACTGATTGAGTAATTAGTAATGTATTTCTGTACAAATCTTTCATTTATTAAATTATTACAGTCTGCTCCATAACCACCATAGACCAATATTTAGAGTAGTCTTGACTATTCCTGTTTGGTTTCATCACTGGCCAGTCCGCTTCAGTTGAAGCCATGGTGCAGTGGTTAACTGTGGTTCTCATGCAGGGACTCAAGTTTGAGTCCGGCCTGCGACATTTCCCTGCTTTATAATAACTTTCATTAATAAATCATTAAAAATGTTATAATGCTTAAGAGATGAGCAGTTCATGTACATAAACGAGTATTGATGAAAATATATTAATAATTTCATATTGAATTAATATAAAATATTTATTCTATTTAATTCTGTGTAATATTGGCTGTTCATCATATAAAATATGTTGGTTCATCATATAAAAATATGAATACATTCGTAACTGTGAACTAACACTGTGTTTATAATTACATTATTTATTATGTTAGCATTATTTTAAAATTAAGTAATGAAAGTTGTAAAGTTTCACTGTATGTGCAGCATTAGCTCATTCTCTGAATTGGATGGTCTCAATTTGGTATTACATGTGATTTTCAATAGCTAAAATATATTTAACATTTTGTGTGGGATTACATCAATACAGCCCCCATGAATGATGAAACGTGGTCTTTCTGATCTGCCGTGGTGGGAAGCGCGGAGCAGCGGGTGGTAGGCTGGTCCCGGAGCGGACACAGGCTTTACCGGTACAGTGAGTCATTTTTGGGATGAGCCAGACTCCAGAAGGAGGCTTCATGCTGGTTTAATCCCACACACTTATCTCTCTTCCCAGCGACTCTGACTTTCTCCTGGGTCATGTGTAGTTGTGCCTCTTGGCAAGAGACAGCTCTTCCAGAACATTCCTCACCATGATTCTCACACCAAAGGACACCAGTAGATTTATTGTGTAGGTGATTCATGGTTCCTCTAGAGCAGGAAATTAGTTGTCAACACAATTATTTTGGTCTAAAGTGAATTCTAAGGGCATATTTAGGTAGAACAAGATAACAACTGTACTTTACTTATTTTTACAGTGTTAACAGTGTAAAATAAAATATGTAAAACAACTGCAATGTATTTTTCAATATTTATACTGCAAATCAAGACTCTCATTACGCATATGTTTTCTAAAGTAGCTTTAGATAAAGTCTGAAAGTACAATAAAGGTCACAACAATATAGAAAGATCAAAGGGTCATAAAGGGTACAAACAGGAAAAAACTATGAATTTATATTTAGTTGGTAAATAGTTTTATTCAGTTTCATTAATTTTACCAAATTTTACTGCACACCAAAAGAGTTACAAAAATAGTAAAAATAAATAAATATAATACTACAAAATAATTATGATTTTTGCCATTGGTATGGAAGCCCGTTTCCGCCACTGAATGAAATAAAAATAAAAAAAGGTAATCTGAGAAATAAAGTCAGAATTGGGAGGTATAAACCAGCAATTCTGAGAAAATATCAGTCTTTCCCTCCCTCAGAATAGGACTTTATAACTCACAATTTTGAGAAAAAAATGTCAGAATTGAAAGATATAAACTTGCAACTGCAAGAAAAATGTCAGAATTATGGGTTACAAACATGCAATTTTGAGAAAAAAGAATTGTGAGATAAAAAGTCGCAGTTGCCTTTTTATTTATTTTTTATTCAGTGGCATAAACAGGCTTTCATACATTGAGTTTAACACAATTAATCTCTTCTCAAGAAAATATTTATTATTTTTATTGATGTTTATGATTATTATTGAACTTATTATATTGTTTTATTTGTTTATTTATTTATTATATTTTAATTATGTTTTTTATTTATTGATTGATATTATTATTATTGTTAATATTATTTTTTAATAGTTAACTCATTTTCTTGCAGTCGTAATATTGAGTGCATCAAGCTGTTGTTGCAGTGTGTGATTTTAGCCAGACACAAACCCCTGTTGCATAATTCTGACCTAATTTGTTGGAAATGTCATGTAGGAAAAGGTCAGCACTTTCCAAATATTCTTACACTGTTCATTCAGTTTTGTTCTCAATTAGAATATGATAACTTTGGTGCAGAGGAGTCAGCAGTTATAGATGCCCGTGTTTGTGTCATGTGTGCCATGAGTATAAAGTGTGAGTCACATTTAGAAGGTCACAGTCTCTTTTTCTGCTGCCTGCCTCTTAAAGGAGCAGGTCGTTCAGATACATTGTGTTGTCTAACTGTTTGTGTCCCTCAGGCTGGCACATGACGCAGACTTGTCCTTTGAAATGTTGTTTGTAAACATTCACATCTTCTCTGTTAAATCCAGATGTTCTTCCAAACAGAGGCTCACAGGTGGAGTGTTAGAGAAACCTGTCTGGAAACAGTCATTATTTGTGCTGTTATTCCAATTGGTGTAGCTAGTGACTCAGAAACTGCACACTCCATCTTTACTCATGAATTGCAGCAATGGGAAACTGCGTGTTTGCTTGCTCCACCCAAGCGGTTTGATTGAGTTTCCAAATGAACATGAACAGATGGGATCTTCATATCCGAATGAATTTGACTCTAACAGCTGGTCTTGAAATGTCTGTAGCTCTGCTTCATCATTTAAGATTAAAGAAAAAAACTATGAAAATGTAACTATTTTCTGCAGCTTAATTAATCAATCCCTTGCTGTTAGACAGAATCACACAGAGTTATATTTTATAATTATAATTTCAGTCACTAGACACATAATTTTAGACACACATGCATACTCAGTATTACTAATATTTTTTATATATTTGGTTTTATATATGTTTTTATGTGCATGTATGTATATATGTGTGTGTGTGTGTGTGTATACGGTAATATATATATATATATATATATACACACACACACTTTGTTAATATTATTATTATACAATTAATATTATTATACATATTACAGTTTTTCTGGATTATTATATGGGATTAATGGGTATGTAAAATAAAGTATATAAATAAAATATGAGAAACCTTTATTATATTATTATTAATAATATTACATATTAGTTTGAAATATTTAGTATGAAATATCACATATAAACATATGTACAAATGTAAAATTAAAAAATTATATACAAATTATATGTAATATTTCATGATAAATATTTCAAAAATAATATTACTAACATTTATTCTCAATCTCTCTAATATAATAATATAATAATAATCTTTATCATCATATAATAATAATAATGTAACTAATATAATAATAATCATTGATTACAAGACTCAAGACCTTAAACCCAAAGCAAACCCAAACCTCGTTGGGCTTGGATCTGATAACAGACCTCAGATCCCTGCCTTCAGTTTCTATATAGTACAGAGTTTTTGCTTATGTTTCATGTTTTTTTTAACCTGAAATGTCCGTTGTTACCACTTCTGCATTATGACACCATTAAGTCAAGCTTTTTACTGAGGGTTCATGCAAATTACCACTACTGAGCTTGTGTTAAAAACCTTATCAGCTGAATTTCTTCGACCTTGGGCCAGGCCATTTATATTCAGGCTCAGAGAAGAAAGAAGGAAAGCCCATGCTTTGCTGTCACTTTGTGAACAGTCAGCTCGCATCTTCCGCGTGGCCCTTAGGGATGTGCTAGTGATTGGGCGGTAGAAGGGTAGGGGGCTGTCAAAGCCTTCTCCTCCTGCTGCGGCGTTTTAATTCAACTCTAAAGCAAAGTTTATTTGTAGCTGTAGGTGCAGAAGTAGGAGAGCGCTCTGAATTGGGTCACGTGTGAAACCAGAAGAAAGATGATATTCACTGATGGCATTTTGAGCATTTCTGCAGGAAAAGAGGCTGCAAAGTGACCCGCAAAGATTTTGGAAAGCCCATTGACCATGTTCAGTAGTGCTATAAGCCGGTAAGATCCTGTAGGAAGTGCAAGGAGTTGAGATGTTAGACCTATGGGTTTCACGTTAAGCTGTTTCGGGTTTACGAAAGGTTGTGTTGTCATGCTTAAGGATAAGACCCCTATTCAACAACTCTCAGACTCTCTCGTCTGTTCTGTGAGCCCGCGGCTCTTCTGTGCTTCTGTCTGGCTTTTATGTTCGAGACTTAAAAAATCCGGCCACAGCAGTGATGTGATGTGACACAGTTGAGGTTAGCAGAGGATGCCGCTAGAGATTTTGGTCTTACCACATAAACAAGAGCTCCTGCTCTTCCAAAACAGCACACTGTGCTCATTTAGTTTGTTTCTCCCCAAATTAGAGTGATTTCACGTCTACTTTGAGCTGAAGCCGATGCACAGACTTCACTCTCTTGTTGGCCTTCATGACAGCTAGATGAAATTGTGGCAGACTGGCGAAGTTTTCAGCATGAATGTGCAGTCTTGCGAAGTTTTACAGGCAGAAAATCTCCAGTGTTTGTTGTCAATAGTGTAGTGATGTATGAAGCACAGCTCACACGAAACTCACTTTTGAAACAAGCAGCTTTCTCTTGGTCAATGTGGTGAATTTGTGTGACCAACTTGAACACGAGCAAAATGTTTTGGTGAAATCTTTCACCCTCATGAGAAAATCTCAATTGTGTGAATTTATATTAAAATTTTCGCCCGCAAAAACTTGCTAAACAACAGTAAATTTGCCCCCACCTTTAGCTGTCCCCCCACACACAATTCCTGTTTTATCTAATTGAGTCAAAGACATGATAGCCAAAATTTTCAAATAAGGCAAAAATATTCATCCAAAACAAGAAAAAAAGTTATCGGTTTCATCCGAATTAGTTTGGGAAAGCAGAAATCATTGACCGAAATGGTTTAATTAGCACTTCTTTAATTACAACCCAAATTCCGGAAATGTTGGGACGTTTTTTAAATTTGAATTAAATGAAAACTAAAAGAATTTCAAATCACATGAGCCAATATTTTATTCACAATAGAACATAGATAACATAACAAATGGTTAAACGGAGAAATTGTACAATTTTATGCACAAAATGAGCTCATTTCAAATTTGATGCCTGCTACAGGTCTCAAAGTAGTTGGGACAGGGGCATGTTTACCATGGTGTAGCATCTCCTCTTCTTTTCAAAACAGTTTGAAGATGTCTGGGCATCGAGGTTATGAGTTTCTGGAGTTTTGGTGTTGGAATTTGGTCCCATTCTTGCCTGATATAGAATTTCCAGCTGCTGAAGAGTTCGTGGTCATCTTTGACATATTTTTCGTTCAATGATTCTCTATAGGTGAAAGATCTGGACTGCAGGCAGGCCAATTCAGCACCCGGACTCTTCTACTATGAAGCCATGCTGTTGTAATAGCTGCAGTATGTGGTTTTGCATTGTCCTGCTGAAATACACGCTGTCTGGAGTGGAGCATATGTTGCTCTAAAACCTTTATATACCTTTCAGCATTCACAGTGCCTTCCAAAACATGCAAGCTGCCCATACCGTATGCACTTATGCACCCCCATACCATCAGAGATGCTGGCTTTTGAACTGAATGCTGATAACACGCTGGAAGGTCTCCCTCCTCTTTAGCCTGGAGGACACGGCGTCCGTTATTTCCAACAAGAATGTCAAATTTGGACTCGTCTGACCATAGAACAATTTTCCACTTTGAAACAGTCCATTTTAAATGAGCCTTGGCCCACAGGACACAACGGCGCTTCTGGACCATGTTCAGAGCTTTAGTTGGCATCTGCAGATGGCGGATTGTGTTTACCGACAGTGGTTTCTGGAAGTATTCCTGGGCCCATTTAGTAATGTCAATGACAGAATCATGCTGATGAGTGATGAAGTGTCGTCTGAGGGCCCGAAGACCACAAATTTGGAAATAGAAATAGTATTTTCTTGTAAAACGCACTCCAATAATCTTTATTTACAACTTCAAAAAATATTTCTTTACAGATAAAATGGCAAAGGAAACTCCAAATCTTTGGAGTATTTTGCATATATAAATGAAAATATAATGGCTTTTAATGTGTCCTATATTTGAACTCTCAGCTAGACATTTGCATGCGGCACAATTAGAAGAAGACAGGATTATGCTTAGAGAGGAGATGTTGGTTTTAGCATATGCTAAGACACCCGCCACCGGCATCCTTTAAGCTGTTTAATGGATTTCTCTCTGCCTGTGCGCTCACCTTTAAATCTGATCTCGTTAAGAAGGATTGTCATTACTGCTAGACTGGACCTCTATCACCCATCTGCAGCAGGCCCAGTCAATGACCTTCAGTTCTGGATGCGATCGAGTTGTTTTGGACATAACATAACCTGCCAGTAAAGTGAATATTGTATGTGAAAGTCTGTCAAGAAGTTGAACCACCATAACCATGGTCCAACTGGCTTGATGTTGAATCAACTTCTTGTACTTTTCCTTTTGGCTTGTCCCAGTAAATTGCAGACACCCTTTTACAAAACTGAAAGGACAGCACAGATGGCTAAGTAGGTCTTTCAGGTTGGGCTTCACAGAGATGCTCAGAAGTACCAATGAAAGCTATTTTTAGGACCCACCTGACAAATTTGGAGCTTGTGATGGAAAACAGTTGAATTTTATTTGTTTCCTCCAAGAACTGATTATGTATTCGTCCATTAGACTGGGGTGAACTGAGTTCACTTGGGTGGTTTGCATATGTGTTTTTATTGAGTATCATATTCTAAATATCAGGCTTTTTAGGTGCACATACTATGATATAGGAGATTATGGAGTTCATAAAAAACATCTGTTCTATTCAGAGACCCAACCCGAGCAAAAATATGAAATTTATTTTCTGATATTTATATGGCCAGAAAGTAAGATTGAATTTTAATCATTTGCAATGTAAATCAATGAGATCGTTATATAAAGCAGATTACTTACCTAAAATGCATATAAATATCAGTTGTATATCAAATATCAGAAAATGGCTAAATTTTATTCATTTTCTCCAAGAACTGAGGGTATATTCATCCATCAGACAGGTGAAGTGAGTCCATTTCGGTGGTTAGCATTTGCTTTTTGTTTTTTTGTGTATCGTATTTGATATATCAGGCTTTTATGGATCATATAGTATGATATGTGAAAATATGGAGCTCATACATGAGAGGGGGGGGGGGCAGATGCCCAATCTGAGAAAAATATGAAATTTGGCTCATTTGCTAATATTAAATGGCCAAAAAAAGTTGCTAAAATTAAATGGCCAAAAGAAATCTGTAGTGTAAATCAGTGTGATCTTCATAACTGTATACAGTGACACGGTACTTAAATAAAATGCATATAAACATCAGTTGTATATCAAATATCAGAAAACGGTTGAATTTTATTCGTTTTCTCCAAGAACTGAGGATATAGTCATCCATCAGACATAGGTAAACTGAGTCCACTTGGGTGGTTTGCATATGTGTTTTTTTGTTGAGTATCATATTTAATACATCAGGCTTTTATGGCTTATATACTATGGAGCTCATGCTCGAGAAAGAAAAAACACCTTCATTTTTTTGAGAGGCCCAAACCGATCAAAAATATGCAATTTGCTGCAGTTGTAGTTGATATTTATACGGCCAATAAGAAAGATAAAATTCTGATAGTTTGAAATATAAATCAATGAGATGTTCATAGCAGATTCCTTACATAAAATGCATATATGAATGAATGAATGAATGAATGAATGAATGAAGCATTTATATAGCGCTTTATTGTGTATTGTTGTACACCCAAAGCGCTTTACAATCATATAGGGGATCTCTCCTCAACCACCACCAGTGTGCAGCATCCACTTGGATGATGCGACGGCAGCCACAGGACAACGGCGCCAGTGCGCTCACCACACACCAGCTACAGGTGGAGAGAAGAGAGAGATAGAGCCAATCAAGTGGATGGGGATTATTAGGAGGCCATGATTGACAGGGGCCAGTGGAGGGAATTTGGCCAGGACACCGGGGTTACACCCCTACTCTTTACAATGAGTGTCATGGGATTTTTAATGACCACAGAGAGTCGGGGCCTCGGTTTAACGTCTCATCCGAAAGACGGTGCTTTCGGATAAAATGCATATATAAAAATCAGTTGCATATCAAATATCAGAAAACTGTTGAATTTTAGTAATTTTCTCCAAAAGCTAAACCTAGATTCATCCATTAGACATTGGTGAACTGAGTCCACTTGGTTGGCTTGCATATGTGTGTTTTGTTATCAGGCTTTTATGTCCCATATAGTTTGATACAGGAAACTCAAGGGGGATAAAAACACCTTAGGTTTTTTTTGGGTTTTTTTCAGATGCAAAAATATGAAATTTTGTGCATTTGCTAATATTTATAATATGGCCAAAAAGTAAAATTAAACTCTGAACTTTGTAGATCTTTATAACTGTTTAACTTGCATAAAATGTATCAAATATCAGAAAACGGTTTAATTTTATTTGCTTCCTCTAAAAACTGACTGCATATCCGTCCATTAGACGTAGGTGAACTGAGTCCACTTGGGTGGTTTTAATATTAGAAGCATCGTCTCGTAAAATTGCTTCTTGTTTTATTGCACCAAGATGCCTGAAGTGAGTTCCAGTGCGGCACAGTGTTCATCAGCCACATCAAGGGAGGATTTGTCTTGTTTTTGCACCTTTTCTTATAGCTGGAATTATCTGCCAACTTTGACTCCATTTAACTCAATTACTCCATTATTTATAGAGAGATGGTACCGAAGGCTGTTTGGCTAGAACCGCTGTTGCCTTTCATCACAATGCATTATTTCCATATCACAAATCTTCACAAAAGCCCCCCGTTTAAAGAGTCGGGTGAATGTTTGCCTCGATTTTATGTCTCCTAGCAAAGTGAAACAAAGTGTACTCACAATGAAAGAATTTAATTAGTCCCATATTATGCAGTTCTCCCTGTTTTCCCTTCTGTTCTGTATTTGGATTACCCCTGACACGCAGGGGCTGATTATTTTCCGAGCCACGTACTTCCTCTTTACTGCTCTTTATATTGTGTTGTTAAATTGAAAACACTGATTCCAGTCCCCCTGAAGCATGAGGTCAGGAAATGAGAGCAGTAGTCGTGTGTTGGGGAACATTTCCTCCGTGTCTTTGCTCGGTGTGTGGTTGGTGGTCAGAATCAGCGTTGGTTCTGCTCCAGATCAGAGCGAAGCGTTTGGAGCGGGTGAAGCTCGACCACATGAAGCACTGGCGTATGCTTTACAATACGGTTTGTTGTGACAACAGATGGTCTTAATGTTTGATGTTACGTTGTTAGGGTTATTGAATGTTGAATCATGCTGCACTGTACTATATAGAACTGTACTTTGCCATACTGCTACACTACATTGCTATACATTTATTCTGCCCAAAATAGTATACTAGATTGAACTATTCACTACTGCATTGTACCATTTGGGCAAAATCACACCACAGTACACTGCATTATACTGTATTGCATAACAATACTGTACTTTATCGCACAATATTATACAACACTGTATTATACTATTCGATACTGTACAATACAGCATTGTGCTGTACTCTACTATACTTCACTGTGCAATACTATGCAATACTATATACAGTGTACAACACTGTACTGTCATGCATTATACTATACCATAGGGTTGTTATAGTTTAAAATTTTCAGTGTTGTTTTTGTTTCTATTTTCATTTCAGTTCATTAGTAAAAAAATTCAGTTTTGTTTAGTTTTTGTCCAGTATATTTGTTTTTAATTTTACTTAGTTATATTTTTTAGTAATTTTGTTAATGTGTTACTGGTGCAGCTTTGCTTTGGATCTTCTTTTCTAAATACATCAAATTGTTCAGGACAGTCTAGGTGTTTTCATTTTTAATGATGGTGGGTTGCAGAGGTTTAACATTTTCTGATCTATTGCGTAAAAAAATTAAATGATTAATTAATTAAACTGTAATGCTTTTAAATATAAATGTTATTTATTGGTAACATTTAGGACTAATAAATTAATAATTGTATTTTATTTCATATAATTGTAATATATTTAATAATTAAAAAATGTATTTTTATGTAATTTAATTCATGTAGACCTTATTCTGCAGATGAGAGCGCAACAAAGCATAAAGGTTGTGGGTGTTATGTGCTTTTTGACGCTGTCCCATACAATTAAAAACATTAACCATATATAATTCTGTGCCTCAAAAAATAACTTTTATTTTACTTTTAGTCCCATGTGCCTGGTTTCTCCCAAAGTTTTTATTCTCCATTTATGTCACCTGATGGAGTTTGGGTTCCTTTCTACGGTTGCCTTTTGCTTCCTTATTTGGGGTTTAAAAGACCCTTAAAATTTGGTAATAATATTGATTTGGCAGTGCTGACACTATCAGATGAGAACTAAACTTGAAAAAAACTGAATTGAGAAGAATAATGGCATTATTGTCTTCTGTAGAGCTGCTTTATAGCTAAATCACATTTGTATCTGTATTATATACAGGGCTATATAAATAAAAGTGACTTGACTATACTATCCTATACTAAACAATATTATACTATACTATACTATACTATGCACTACCATTCTTGAATGTTCCTTAAAGTAACGTTAAGAATATGGTATATGGTATATGGATTTCACTACCATGGTACTGATACAGTGTCTGATACCATCGCTGTACTATGGTACTGTACTGCTGCAGTACTTTTTTTGTGCATGCCATGTGTCTGCTGGCACCGTCGCCCACAAAACAGATCACACACTCGGCCTGACTCCTGCGATCACGCCTGACTCACAGGAGCTGATCTGAGAGTCTTTCTGCAGCAGAGCTCTGGATGTGACAGCGTCAGCTGAGATGAAGATAAATGAGTTCAGGTTTCAGGAAGATGTGTTCTTTTATCTCTGGAATGACTGCTTTTGACAGCTTAGGGTCACAGCAGCTCCTGGAAAGATTATTTTTGGGAAACCTCGCAGCGGGATGCCACTGTTTTTGTTGTGTATGTGTGAGTGTGAGTGTGTGTGTCGAATCTGCATGCATGCCTTGCTGTATATCAGCATTTATTTCTCAGCTTGTTCTATTCTTTTGATTGCATGTGTCTCTGGTAATATTTCCAGCTCATAACCAGTCAGCAGACCACACTTGGCAGTCCTTGTTCAACTGTTCCCCCGTGATAGTGTGTTATTTTGAAGAGTGGAGTCCAGCCAGTCAGCTGAGTGTTGAGTGTGTTTGGGTGACCTCCACTCCTGTTATTCTCAGTCAAGCTGAGTTATACGGCTGACTGCGTAAACACACACACACATGCAACGGACCCACAACAGAACAAGCTCAGATGAGACTTAATAAAAATATGTTATGCACTCTAAAAAACTATAATGCACTTATTTTTTATGCATTTTTGTGAATTTAAAGATGTGAAATCGATGAAATATCAGTTTATAAATATCTGAAAAGATGAAATATATGTGCATGCATTTGTAAATTATATACTTAAATTACTTAAAATATATTTCAATTATGAATGCACAAAGTTTGTTGTTAAAGATGAGGGATATTGACATGGAATGAGTTATAACTGTAGTTTTTAAAACTCACTAGTATAGTTTCTCCATTCTCAAACAATTTCATTGAAATTTAACAAAAATATCTTAAAATGGAATAGGGAATTATCTGACCTTAATTTATCTGTCGACTGGGAGAGAGTGTGGTCTAATCTCAGCTTAACATCTAAAAATCTGGCTCATCGTCTTATTCACTTCAAAGTCATTCATAGAGCATACATAACTCCTTACAAAAGATTTAAAATGAAACTACAGTCAAATTTGAACTGCCATATATGTAACACTGCATCATCAGGCACTTTTCTGCATATGTTTTGGGAATGTCCTGTCGTCATCAGTCTATGGACACATGTAAACCTGGTTTTGTCATCATTACTGCGAATTGATTGGTCTGTTAACCCAAGTTTGTGTCTTCTTAATGATGATGCTGATCTCTGTATTAGTTCAATGCAAAAGAGAATGTTGTTTGCTGGTTTTACAGCTGCGAAGAAGACAATAATCCAGAACTGGTTTACACCACACATGTAGAAAAACATATTGGATCCATAGCCTCCTGCAAATAGTGTCATGTGAATGTACAACGGCGCGAGTTGGTGGGGCCAGGCCTTCGACCATTGATGCTTGGCAGTGTTTTTTGATGGATATACGTGATTGTATAAAGGAGTGACTTTTGTGTTCTTGTTGTCCTTCACTCTCTCCCTCCCTTTTGATTGAACCTTGAGATGTTGAGTATGTGTCTGTTGTTTAGTTTTGTTATATTTTGGATGCTATGTTGTGTTATGTGTGAAAAAATTAAATAAAAAATTGTTGATAACAAAAAAAAAAAAATAATAAAAAAAAAAATATATATATATATCTTAAAATATACTTAAAAAAAAACTTTTTAAGTGTTATTAAAGATTAAAATTATAAACATGGAATGAGTACATTTTCTTCATTCTCAAAAATTTTAATTGATGGGTAAGCAAAATATTTATATTTACATGTATATCGTAAGATTAAGTATAAAAACTAGAATACATGTACATTTTGCACATGTACATTTCTACGCATTTATTTTGTTGATCAGATATTTTATTAAGGTATAGTTATTTATTATTGTGAAATGTACAAAGCCACTGAATTATTTTTATAATGTATAAAATATTTTTATCCACTGTCCCGAGGTCAGAAGTGAACTGTAACTGGGAATAAGTTGAATAAAGTTGCTTCCAACATTATGTCTTTGAATACTAGATGCTAAATACGGTATGCATTGTTTTGATGAATGATGTATTTAATTCTCCATTACAGCACATTTGAAGATACAGTATATACATTTCAGAAAGCGCTTGCCTCCCTATGGAGCCGACATCCTCCAGTTTTCGAGAACACGGCTTCATGCGGCCAAACAACACAACTAGGAGATCCCTCCTGCTCTTGACTAATGACACATTCAGGATTTCTTAAGTTTGTAAGGAGTAATAGTTTGTGTTGGCTCAGAGATTTCAACCTCTGCTCTTGTGTCAGAGCACTAAATAAGTAAGCAGTATAAAAAGTAAAGCAAATGTGATCGGTCCCAGTCAATAAAAGTCCATCAGTTCAAGGAGACTGTTAAATTGATAAAAAGTGACAGTAAAAACTTTTACATTGTTACGAAAAATCTATTTCAGATAAGTGTTCTTTTATCAGCAACAATATGAACAGCCCAATTATTTTCAAAATTGATAATAATAAGAAATGTTTCTTGAGCAGCAAATCATCATATTAGAATGATTTCTGAAGGATCATGTGACACTGAAGACTGGAGGAATGATGCTGAAAATTCAGCTTTGCATCACAGGAATAAATTGCATTTTTTAAGTATATTAAAATAGAAAATAGTTATTTTAAATGGTTACAATATTTCATAATATTATTGTTTTTACTGTGATTTTGATCAAATAAATGCAGCCTTGGCGACCCTAATCTTTTGAGCGATTACATTTAATTTACATTTACATTAACTTTTTTCTAGGTTGAAGGGAGATGAAGTGTTCTTTGCCATCCTTCTAAAAAATGTTTCATGTAGTAAAAATTAAAGAATCCTTTTAATTTATTTGCTGCATTATCTATTCTAGTGGCACATCGACTGCAGTTTCCTGGACAGAAAATAAGAAACTATGAAACTCTAAACTGTTTTCTCTCTTCCTCTCTGTTTGTTGCTATACTGGAATGAAATGATTTGAATTCAACATTAATGCTAGCAGATGGAAATGTTTGATCAGTAGTTAAGTGCCTCTCGGCTTACATTAGCGTACTTATGTTGTGTCTGTTCTCTGTAGCTCAAACAACCACAGAAACATTTCTTTTTCAGCACGTTTTAAAGCTGATTATTTGGAAGGTTTCAGAGTTTGAAGTCCCCTAATGCCTAGCTAAATGATATGAGGAGACATTAGTTGAGATCTCAGAACATCATCGCGGTTGAAGAAGCATCACTAGTCATAATGAATGCTTATTAGCATCTTAATAAAGTATGGGAGAATTAGAGTGTATGAAATTAAAATTCTGATTGTAATATAGGGACATTAAGATGTGTCTCATATTAAAATAGTCGTTTTGCAGCGTGGGGTGGAGAAGACAGAGCGCAGGAGGCAAATGGAATCTAATTATAAGTTAATTATGTACGCTTCATTAGAGCAATGTGCTGTGGTCACACGACGTCTTTTGCAAAATCCATTCCTTTTTCTTGGCATTGATGTAATAATTCAGTTTTTTAGGATAATGAATCAAAAAATATTTGCTGATATTTCAGTTGTACAAGGATGTTCTAATTTTTGGGATAACTTTGCATATAAGAGTTTTTTGTGCATACTAGGAAGATATGGTTAAATGATCTTATCTGCTGTGACTTATGATGAACTGCATCACTTAACTGTCCCTTTAAACTGCAGTTCTTTACAGTAAGTGTTCAACTGTATAAGATCTGTGGTATCTGATTGCCTGTATGCGGATATTTTTAGCTAATTTATTTCTCTAACCTCTCATTAGACTGCACAACTGTGTGTTGTAAGTATAAAATAATTTGCTGTTGCAATCAAAATGTCACTGCACACAGTTGGATTAATGGATTATTAATAAACATACTTCACATTTACTGACTGTGGTGTGCTTATTAGTGGTGTTGCAAGTATGACTGTGGCTATCGCTCATACTCAGGGTTCAGAGTGATCTGAAGTAAGGTGGTAAACTTTGGCTATAGGAGGAGATGTGTGCTAGAGCAAGTTAGCATCTCCACATTTTTATCAGAAGGTTTATGTTTAGCCCTCAAGCAAAGATTAAAATAAAGCAATACAAATATTTAAAAAGGGATCTGAATAAAACTTGACCCTTTTTTAATAACTGACATTTATGAGTATGATACATACTAACATTTCAGTTTTATTTATTTAACTTTTTTTGCATTGTATTTTTGCATTTTTTTTAATTTACTTTAGGAAGAGAGGTGTGCTATAGCAAGCTATAAGCTCCACTTATTTGTCAAAGGGCTTTATTAAATATTAAGATAGGATCTGAAAGAAATATTGAAAGAGATATTTTATTTTGATATTATTTTGTGTAGACAAGGACTAACATGTCAGGTTTTTATTTATTTATTTCCTCCTTTGAATTTTTTTAATAGTTGCAAATTAAGTCCCCCCCCCCTGTTTTTATTATCTTTGTTTATTTGACTACATTTTAGTCATTGAATTATTGAATTCTCTGTGAACAACAAACTATTTGGTGAAACATGAAAGAGCTTCAGGATTTGAAATAGCGTGTCTTTTCTTTTTATATATATTATCAGGTGTGTGGCTTTACTCTTACTATTTTTATTTTTTTTATTTTTTTAGGAAAGTCCTACCTTGATTAGCTTCAGGATGTTATTGTAATTGAAATGTTGCAGATCTCCAGGGTTTGATATAGTCTCAAGTGCTTTTCAGGGTCCAAAAATAGATTGGACTGAAAATGTCAACCTGCAACTACAAAGCTGCTCTCAAAAGTTGCTCTCATGATGAAGTGTGTGTGTGTGTGTGTGTGTGTGTGTGTGTGTGTGTGTGTGTGTGTGTGTGTGTGTGTGTGTGTGTGTGTGTGTGTGCGCGAGAACTCCATTCAGCCAATCTGTGACATTACACACCTGCAACTGTATCAATATAAATTTAAAGATAAAAGCGTCAATCAGACTTTAATTACACGATTTCCACCGTAATCCTCAGTGTATCCAGTCATCACTGTGTTATTGGATATTATTCTTGTGCCTCACTAACAGATGTGGTGAAATGACAGTGACTGCTCTTGAATTACCTAGCAGAATGAGAACAGAGGTTGCCTTGGCAATGCCTCAAACGTATGGCCTTCAAATGAGACCACTGCTGGAAGATGATTTCTCATTTTGATCTCATTTATTCAACTGATCAGATCTGCATTTTGCCTTTTGTTTTTCTACTTGCACTTATCTTTGCATTGCATACACCTAGTAAGATTATGTATGAATTATGTATTCAAATTCATATAATTGTTTTATGTATGCACAGAAATGCAGAACGCACGCAGATTTGCATTATGGGTAACAGGATTATGTGTGTGTGGTGGCTTTAGGAGGCACACAGCATGTTGATCTGGGAAGACTTGAGGACATCAACACTCTCTCGAGACCCCAATCTTCTCATTACTTCACTCCCTTTCATTTCACAAATGACTGAACTCTGTCAGTGTGATTATGAGTGAGCGTCTCCACTGATCCATTAACCTGAATTTGAAATGTTGTGTTGGATTGGACAGTGTCTGTATGTTAAAGTCTAATTGTAATGGGCAGCAGCATCATTCTCGGGTAGCGTCCATTGTCTGCGGTCATAGTTTCCTGAAATGCAACTGTTTGCAGTTGGGTGTGGTGGCAAATAACTAGGTTTGTCGATGCTGGGAAGTCAGGGAAATTAAATGAAAGATTCTAAGATCCTTTATGATTATATCATTTGAGATCATGTTTGGACTTTGGAAACCTAAATCGTTCAGGTCAAGGGATGTGTCATTCAGAGATGTTACAAAATCTGTATGACTTTATTAGCATAAACAAAAAAGATATTTTGAAGAAATTTTGACTATTTTTGTCTATACAATGAAAGTTAATGGAGACCAAAACAGACTGGACCCCATTGACTTTCATTGTACACTCTTAAAAAAAATAAAAAATAAAGGTTATTCATTGGCATCTATGGTTTACATGAAAGAGCTTTGAAATCCCTTGAAACTTTCTATTCCACAAAAGCTTCTTTAGATCTTAAAAATCTTCTTCAAAGAAAAAATGGTTCTTTTAGGAACTGTTAACTGCAAGAACCAAAAATACTTTTGCAAAACGTCTATTGCATTGCTGCGAAAACACCTTTTTGGAACCTTTGTTTTAAGAGTATATGGACAAAAAACAAACAAACAAAACACTATTTTGACATTTTTCAAAATATCTTTTGTGTTCTGCAGAAGGCCATATAGGTTTTATATGATTTAAAGGGATAGTTTGCCCAAAAATGAAAATTGTGTCTTTATACTCACCCTCATGTCGTTCCAAACCCGTAAGACCTTTATCTTCGAACATGTTCTACGTCAGAAAGCTGCAACAGCAACACCACACACAGACTGGCATGGAAGAGAGGAAATGGTTGAATAAAGTCATTATTTTTGTTTTCTTTGCACACAAAAAATATTCTCGTGGCTTCGTAAAATTAAGGTTGAACCACCAGAGTTGGAAACTCGAGTCTGAGACTTGGACTCGAGTCGCACTTAAGTCGCATAAATAAAGACTTGGGACTTGACTTGGACTCGTGAACAGCTGACTCGAGACTTGACTTGGACTCGTGAACAGCTGACTCGAGACTTGACTTGGACTCGTGAACAGCTGACTCGAGACTTGACTTGGACTCGTGAACAGCTGACTCGAGACTTGACTTGGACTCGTGAACAGCTGACTCGAGACTTGACTTGGACTCGTGACTCGTGAGACTCGTAAAAAACGAGTCATTTGGTATAGGAGTTTATATGAATGTATCTCTGAGGGAAACTGGCTGTCTTAAAAAAAGTTTAAATAGTATTTTCTTTTCATCTTGCCTCCGTATAAATGCATATTAAAAGTAGTGTTCATAACCGCAGCTCTGCTTTGTTTACATCGGTAACCAAGGAAACAATGTTTAATTGATGTTCAAGCGCCACCCGCTGGTAGAGAGTGAATCTGCATTACATTTACATTGATTCAGCCTTCAATTCAGCCTGTCTGCTGGTTTATTTCGTACAGATGTTTTATGTAGAATAGTTTCACAAAACTAAAGTCAGACCATTTTGTTTTTGCTTCAAATTTCGAAATTATACAATTCAATTTAGATGAAAAACTGCTCATGCTGGATGTATGGATTGAGTTGTGTTTAAAACTCAGTGGTTGCCTCTAATTTTAAATTGAAAAAGCGCACAAAGCCTTAGTTTGTTTATATGAGATTTATTTCATTTGTGTAATTCATTTGATTAATTGGGGTTTGTTTTAAAATTTAGTTTTGTTGTTTGACATATTTCAATTTTACAAAGAAATGTGCAGCATTTTATCTGACAATTAATAAATGGACACCTTTTCATTTCTAATTTGTCTTAAATTTAGTTAAAGTTATTTTGTTGAGAAAATCATATCGTGAAATCAGTATTTCAAAACTGATTTAGCCTCAATAACTAGCTGAAATAACTGTTGCTAATAAATAGAACAAAGACTTGAGACGTGACTTGGACTCCGCGTTAAAGACTTGAGACGTGACTTGGACTCCGCTTTAAAGACTTGAGACGTGACTTGGACTCCACTTTAAAGACTTGAGACTTGACTTAGACTTGACCTCAGAGACTTGAGACTTGACTTAGACTTGACCTCAGAGACTTGAGACTTGACTTGGACTTGGACCTCAGAGACTTGTGAACATGTCTGTGAACCACAGATGTCACATGGACTATTTTAACAATGTCCTTACTACCTTTCTGGACCTTGAACATGTCAGTAACTATGCTGGGTCAGAAAGCTCTCGGATTTTATCAAAAACATCTTAATTTGTGTTCCGAAGATGAACGAAGGTCTTACGGACCTGACATGAGCATGAGTAATTAATGACAGAATTTTCTTTTTTGGGTGAACTATCCCTTTAAATGACAATTTAAATTTTTGAACTATCCTTTAACTATCCCTCATTTTTAGGGGAACTATACTGTTAATGCTCTCTTACTCACCCGCCAGTGAACTAAGATCATAAACTGTCATGATATAGGCTACAGATGGTAGGATATTGATCCAAAAGTCATTAGGTGGACATTAATTGAGTATTACATTGCAATTGGCTGACGCATAGTAGTTAATGCATATATATCTAGTGTTTTCAACCAGATGGTGTCTCTCTGTCTTTTATGTTTCTAACAGCAAAGCTCATAACATTGCAACATCAATAACCAATGCTCTGAACCAGACCCTGTAAAGAATATAGTAGCCAGGGGCGCCTTAAGATAACCAGAGGCCCCTGGGCTACAGCATTACGGTAGGCCCCCCTACCCCAGAAAACCTTTAATTATTTTTGTCAAATTTCAAAAAAAAAAAAATATCTTGTTAATATGCCAGTTAACATTCACAACACTATTCTGTGTAAAATGTGAAAGTGAATATGCAAATTCACTCTTTGCCACAAGGTGGCGCTTAAGAATAGCAGAATATAGCCGTTACAAAACACTACGTTATTACGGGCTTTATATGGAGGTAATATGAAAAGAAATTGCCATCAAAACTTTCCTGGCTGGAATGTGAGTTTACAGGTATGATTTAAACACCATAAATCACACAAAATAGTCATTATTCATCATCAGTAGAATGAAATAACACATGTTGTTGGCATAAATGTGGACTGTTTGGTGATTGCTAACTGCGTTTTTATTTTGAAACATGCCGTGCTCACGTTTAATTAATTAAATCACAGCTGTATAAAGTTTAATGATCACATTTAAGCAATAGGACGATTCCTATTTTTCCATCCCTGGATTTAAAACTGAGACTTTGAAGCAGCACCTTAATCTAAAACATTCATCTGACACAGATAACATCCACGCAAGTTACTGAACTCGCACTGTATGATGTTACAGAAAGTTGTCCGATCCAGTTCCTTTCACACAGCAGTGTTGTTTCTCTTGTTAATCTGCAAGTTTTTAACAAAGACACTCTTGTGCTGGGCTAACGTTACTTTACTAGCAAAATAAGCGAATGCATTGATTGTGCATTCTGCTTACAGTATATCGGTGGAACACGTGGAACATACCAACTACACAAACTGTGTGGGGGGAACCTAAACTGAACCATTCACTATATATGCTACTACAACCAGGGCGTCGCTGAAAATAAGTGTGTGAGTTTGTTTACAGAATGCTGTTGTCACTGCTGCAAACTCCCTTATAAATTATTATTCGAAAAATAGAATTTCCCTGCAGCCAGTGGGCCCCCTTTCCAGTGTAGGCCCCTGGGCTTCAGCCCCTTGAAACCCGTGCATTAATGCGCCCCTGATAGTAGCCAAAAGTTAATAAAGAGGCAGAGCTTACCTTATTACTGGGTGGGACCAAGTAAGAAAGCCAGGAGTTGGATGAATACTTAAGGACTTTGTGTTTATAGAACGTATATTTATATATTATCTGTATGTTTAAATATGTTTTTAGTATGTGTCTAAGCGTTTTTGAAAGAAGCCTCTTATGCTCATCAAGGCTGCGTTTATTTTGTTCAAAAATATAATAAAACAGAAATACTGTGATATATTAAAATTTGTAATATGTTTTAAAATGTAATTTATTCCTTCGATGGCAAAGCTGAAATTTCAGCAGTTGTTACTCCAGTCTTGAGTGTTACATGATCCTGCAGAAATCATTCTGATATATATATATATATATGTGTGTGTGTGTGTGTGTGTGTGTGTGTGTATGTATATCTATATATATATACTGTATATATATATTTTTCAGTATACTTTGATTAATAGAAAGTTAAAAAATATATATATATTAGCTTATATATTTCATAGCTTTGGCACCCATTTGATACAGCAGCTCTACTTGGTTTTCTCCTGATTAATCACTTGTGCTTGTATTACTCACGTTTAAGTCACTTGGGATAAAAGCATCTGCTAAATAAAGAAATGTAAATGAAAACCTCTTATATGCAGGATTTATGCTCTTCCAATGTCTCACTAAACTGCTTTATCATTCTAAAATTCATTAAAAACAAAGACCGAGAAACAGAGGTGGATCTCTGCAGTGATTAATGAGAGTCTATGAGAAAGAAATAATGAATAAAAACAGAGAAATATGAGATACGCACTAATCCCTGCAAGTAACCTTCGCCTCATTTGACATATACTGCATGCAGTGTGCCTGGAGGAAAGCCCACAACATGGAGAACACTGCATCTCTCCCTCTCACACACATACACACACAACGCAGAGAGAGACAGAGAGAGTCACACACACAAGCTGTCAATTCTAATCTACAGTATTTGAACATGTAAGACATGCATAGTTCCTTCCATGCTCAACAAAACACACACATACACACCAGCTAATCATATCCAGCCTCTGCTGCTTCATGCCGCTCATTTGCTCTGACGTCCTCTCTGTAGATGGGAGGAGTGTGTATGTGTGTGTGTGTGAGAGCGTGTGTGTTTATGGGAGTGTGCACTGCACAGCTGAGAGAAAACTAGTGCTTATATACTGGTGTCAAGCAGGAGCCACTAGTTACTGCTGCTGTCTTAAAGCCACACCTGCTTGAGAGTTTAAACCGAGAGAGAGAAAGAGAGAGAGAGATCGTGGACAAGTGCATTCAAATCCCTGCAGTCACCAGCTGAGCACCATTCGTTGCTGTCATACGTTTGCTGCTCTTCTATATTCCTGCCCTTCCCATGATGCTGTGATTTTTTCCTACCGTGGATTTTCCATGTTGGGTTACGTACTTCAGGAAAACCTTAAGAGCTAAACAGATTCACATTTGCTTTTGGAAGAGCATCTTGGACTGGTCAACATACAGGTGGATCGCTTTTTCATTTTTGAAGACCGTAATAGGGACTGTATTGGGAATAGTATCTCAAGAACGCTGGATGCCACGGTGTGTGGCAGGATACAGTGGACTGGTTCTGGGTCCAGGGGAAGATGCCTGCTATCCTGGTGGTCACTAACATGAAGTCTGGACTGCCGAAGCCGATCCACAGCGCCCTCCCCATCCCACAGGTGCCCACCCGGGCTGTGGCCCCCCGGCCCTGCTTCACCAGCCCCCCGCAGAGCAATGCTCACCTCCACCTCGGGAGTCAGAGCGGGTGGGCAACAGGCAAAAACTACCATCCTGCTGACAGTGGAGAGGACACACAGGTTAGAAAGATGTGTGTGTGTGTTCTGTGGTGTGGTGTGAGGTTGAGTTTAGGTTGAGCTAAGTCTTATCTATCTATCTATCTATCTATCTATCTATCTATCTAGACTAATCAAACGGCATATGTAAATGTATTACCATGGTTTTTTGGAGATGATACCCTAATAATGCTTATTTAAAGCATGGTGCATTGTATTGTCATAGACTACTGCAGGATATCTGAAGTTTTGCATCTTATGGCTCTGCCGATAACTTATGTATCAGCAATAAATCTGTGTGCACATTATATTCCTCTTGCAAAAGACATTGTAGTGGTACCATGGTATAGTGATGGTATCTGGTGGTAATACCATAGTACTATTTGACAACCATATTTTATAGCATGGTATATTTAAGAATATCATGATGCAGTATATTAAACCAGAAAACTACCATTGTACATGTATTAAAAACATGGAATTACCATGATACATGTTTAGAGAAATCATGCCATGGCAGTACCAAGATAAAGTGATATAGTATTAGATAGTGGCACTTTAATATATACAGTAGTACTATGGTACTCATATTTAATGATATTTGCATGTTACTAAAAGGTTATTCCAAACATTATTGTGGTAGTTTTTAATACTTTTTGGTATTGGTAAGTTGCTAAATACTACAGTATTTCCAAATCATAAAAGGTAAAACATGGTGCTTTTGTTAAGTGTTTTATCAGATCAAAACATGATAAAATACTATACTTCTGCATACTATACTTCTGCAAGGTTAAGATGCACCAATATTAAATTTGTGCACTACCACCGATATTTTACCAATATTGTAACTAAATTCCGAGATTTGTTAAAGATTACATTTTACAGGTATGAAATTATTAGTGTTTTTAAAGAAGAACCTTAGTGAGTGTTAGATGACAGCAAATACAATCAAAATGTAAAATAAATGCACAATTAAATATCAAATATATCTGTAATATCGGCTGATAACTGCTAACTGATAACCGATACACTGTAATGTGCATCTCTAGTAAACCTTTGCCTTATATGGTGATATGCAGATGCTCATCAGCTGTAAATCTGTGTATTTTTTTTAAGTAGTACTGTGGTTATACCATGGTTTAGTGATGGTAATACCATGGTTATACCATGGTTTAGTGATGGTAATACCATGGCACTTTAATGCACACCATGACACACATTCAAATCATGAGCGTTTTCAAAAAAAAATGTATTTTCATGGTAAATTTTATGGTGACACCATGACGCTTGTTTTGAAAGGCTATTTATTGAGTGTTTGTTTTAGCAGCCTGCTGGTCTTGAGCTATGTGTGTGTGTGTGTGTGTGTGTGTGTGTGTGTGTGTGTGTGTGTATTTGTTCTCAGTCATATCTAAGCAAGCCAGGGTGGCTTGGTTTATTTTTGAGTTAGTAAGTCTGCTAGGCAACCCAGGAGACATCTCCCTCTCTCTCTCCCTGCAAACACGCTCAAATGCCATTTAAGGCTTTGTCAAGGGAAAGGAGAGTCTGTTCTGTGTGTGTGTGTGTGTGTCATCTCTGATAGGAGGGTACAGATTGGACACAAACTGATCCAAAAGAACTGAGGAACCAGAGCTTGACCTTTGGATGCGTGGTGTAACAAATAAAAGCGGACAGGCATGATTTTGAATGTGAATCGTTTGGCTATGTCTGACTGTGATTTGTATTATTTATCACTGCATGTCATTGCACAATAATTGTGTTGACAATGCACATTTAAATCCGCAGCTCTGGCTCACTAGCACAGGCTTTAGCAGAATCAAGTGTTATATTAAGGAACAGTAAATTTAGCCCCGTGTGTGGCGATCAGCTGCGCTGGCAGTCTGTGTTTAGAGATAGTAGATGATGCATGTGTGAGTATATATAATATGTGTGTTAGATACAGTCAACGTAGTAGCTAAATGTGTACTGTACCTGCATGAGATCTGGCTTTGCTTTGGCATTTCTGAAAGAAAGATGCTGTTCTGTTTAACTTTCTATTCATCAAAGGTTCTGGTTTCTACAGAAATATGATGCAGCGCAATGGTTTTTCACACTGATAATAAGAAATGTTTCAGCATATTAGAATGATTTCTGAAGGATCATGTGACATCGAAGACTGGAGTAATGATGCTGAAAATTCAGCTTTGCATCACAGGAATGAATTACATTTTCAAATATATTCAAATACAATCAAATAAAAGCAGCACTACTGAGCTTATACATACATACATATATATATATATATATATATATATATATATATATATATACTGTATATATACACTGAACAAAAATATAAACGCAACACTTTTGTTTTTGCCCCCATTTTTCATGAGCTGAACTCAAAGATCTAAGACTTTTTCTATGTACACAAAAGGCCTATTTCTCTCAAATATTCACAAATATGTCTAAATCTGTGTTAGTGAGCACTTCTCCTTTGCCGAGTTAATCCATCCACCTCACAGGTGTGGCATATCAAGATGCTGATTAGACAGCATGATTATTGCACAGGTGTGCCTTAGGCTGGCCACAATAAAAGGCCACTCTAAAATGTGCAGTTTTACTGTACTGGGGGTGTCCGGGGGGGGTCCGAAAACCAGTCAGTATCTGGTGTGACCACCATTTGCCATCTCCTTCGCATAGAGTTGATCAGGTTGTTGATTGTGGCCCGTGGAATGTTGGTCCATTCCTCTTCAATGGCTGTGCGAAGTTGCTGGATATTGGCAGGAACTGGAACACGCTGTCGTATACGCTGATCCAGAGCATCCCAAACATGCTCAATGGGTGACATGTCCAGTGAGTATGCTGGCCATGCAAGAACTGGGATGTTTTCAGCTTCCAGGAATTGTGTACAGATCCTAAGGTGATGGTCGTGGAAGAATGGCACAACAATGGGCCTCAGGATCTCGTCACGGTATCTCTGTGCATTCAAAATGCCATCAATAAAATGTTCCTGTGTTCGTTGTCCATAACATATGCCTGCCCATACCATAACCCCACCGCCACCATGGGCCACTCGATCCACAACGTTGACATCAGCAAACCGCTCACCCACACGACGCCATACACGCTGTCTGCCATCTGCCCTGTACAGTGAAAACCGGGATTCATCCGTGAAGAGAACACCTCTCCAAAGTGCCAGACGCCATCGAATGTGAGCATTTGCCCACTCAAGTCGGTTACAAAGACAAACTGCAGTCAGGTCGAGACCCTGATGAGGACGACGAGCATGCAGATGAGCTTCCCTGAGACGGTTTCTGACAGTTTGTACAGAAATTCTTTGGTTATGCAAACCGATTGTTGCAGAAGCTGTCCAGGTGGCTGGTCTCAGACGATCTTGGAGGTGAAGATGCTGGATGTGGAGGTCCTGGGCTGGTGTGGTTACACGTGGTCTGCGGTTGTGAGGCCGGTTGGATGTACTGCCAAATTCTCTGAATCGCCTTTGGAGACGGCTTATGATAGAGAAATGAACATTCAATTCATGGGCAACAGCTCTGGTGGACATTTCTGCAGTCAGCATGCCAATTGCACGCTCCCTCAAAACTTGCGACATCTGTGGCATTGTGCTGTGTGATAAAACCTTTTGGCCTTTTGACGAGTGGCCTTTTATTGTGGCCAGCCTAAGGCACACCTGTGCAATAATCATGCTATCTTGATATGCCACACCTGTGAGGTGGATGGATTATAACGGCAAAGGAGAAGTGCTCACTAACACAGATTTAGACAGATTTGTGAACATATATATATATATATATATAAATGTCATGTATGTTCAGGAATTGTGTTCTGCTAATGAATCAGTTGATCATGGATTAGGCTCAATCCAGCGTAAGATTCCAGTCAAAGTATGATACTAATCCACTCAATTAACTCATGAGGTTCTTCTGTCCATACTGTAGGTTAAAGAGATTATACTGAGTGAGAGAATGAAAGAAAGTAAATCCAGGCAGAAGGCATATTCAATCCATGAGGAGATGATCTGATGTAGATGATGTAGTCTACAGGGCCCTCTAGTGCTTAAAGTATGTACTTGTTTTCGTACTAAAGTATGTCTCTCTCTCTCTCTCTCTCTCATGCAAGTAATTATCCAAAAAGATATGATTTAATGTAGTCATTATGAGCATGATTTCACAGTTTTAACAAGATCTTCAAATCATATACAGCCGAAACAAAAAAGAGGTCATGTCTGGTTTGTGGACATTTGGATTCAGGGAATCATTGTATACGTCAAATAAACACTGGAAGTGAGAAGTGAATGTGTAAACACATAAAAACACTGCAGATTTTCACCATTTGTGGCCATCTGGTTAAGAGATTAGAGCCTTTTATTAAGGATGTAAGAACTCTAAGCACCTCTGTATTACATCTAAAGCATGTTATTAAGCACCACTGAATCTTATCATTGTCATAATGATCTGAAGACCTTTTATTACTCTTTTTCAAATTAATAGATGTATCTACTATGCAAATATTTGTTTTTAAATGTATATTTATATATTTTTACATTTATATATATTTTTTGTCAGGTTTTTTTTTTTTCTTTTATGGGAGATTGTTACTCTACTACTAAACCACAGCTCTGACACCTCTTTATAATATTTATAATACTTATTTATTTATTTTTGTAGTAGTTCTCTTTGTTGTGGTCTGTTCTTTTCCTGTCAGCGGTTACATTTAGTGTAGCATTTTATATGTGATTTGTTTATAGTCTAATTCCTCTAAAAAATACAACTTTGTACATTTGGCATATTGAGCACCTTGTCTTTCTTTCTTTCTTTCTTTCTTTCTTTCTTTATTTCTGTCTTTTTTCCCGGTATCAGACGCGCACACACTTGCCCCGTGTCTCAAAGCCATGCCATTGTGCTCCTGCTCATTGACTTTAATGCTCTTTGCCCTGGAGGCTCTGGCTTTGCCTCTTTCTCCATATTGATTTGCAGGTGATAGTGGTTTTAATTTGCTAATATAGTGGACTGGCTGTCTGCACTAGAGCACTGGAAAAGATAAAGGTTATTAACATAACAATACAGCCATGCGTGTGCATGGACGTCTCGCCTTGATGCTTTCACCTTAGAGCCCTGCACGGGCCTCAAATTTTGGCCCTAGCTCGGCCCTGGTCTGAGACGCTCAGGCCCTAGCCCGGCCCATGTCCGATAGCTTATCAGAATTCTCGGCCCGAGTCCGACCCGAGCCCGTCTTTTTTTCCCCCTTCTCCCAAAACACTTTAACTGTTTCAGCTATTAAAATACTTCAGTTTTGTATGTTGGCAAAATGATTATATTTCGTTTCGTTTTCTTAAGTTAATTTAGGAAATGTTTGTAGCATTTCGTTAAATATAGTAATGTCCAAAGTTTTCGTTTTTTTAAAGTAACGACCAAGCGGCCTGGCAGACAGTGAGCTGATCATAGCCTATGTTTGATCAATTGCCTTCTCAAATCATCAGGACTTGCCTAAAATAAAATCAGATATACTAAAACAGTCAAGCATATAACAATGTTTAGTTAAACCTGCGTTAATAATAATTGCGCTAGCCTATATCCAAGTTTGTGCGGAATGGAAGCTAAAGCTCTGCAGGACTGGGGGCACCAGAGCAAACACTTGCATTTTTTTTCAGTGAAACAACTTAAAATAGCCTAGACATCATTTTTTTCTGATGGTAAAATCATTCGGAACATAAAGGGTCTACTTTTATTTGTGTGCACTCACATTATCAACAAAACATGCTTTTATAAAACAAAGAAAACAAACATTATTTCTGACGTCTCGTCTTGAACAGGAGCGCTTCACAAAAATGAACCAAAGCTGAGCGAATGCATGCCTCACAGACATGATAAATATATCTATAGAAAGCTTTAAATGATCTCTTAACGAAATTAAAAAATAAATTGAAAACAAAAACTATTTTATTATAATATTTATCATAATCATTAAAGATGCATTGCTCTCTAAAGGCGCTTCTGATGAGGAGACGGCGAGTCAGGATCAGCAACTTCATCCTTGCGACACGGACTCAGAAAACATTAGTTTATTAGTAAATAATTAAAATATCTCCTTACTATTTCCCGCGGACACATTCATGGTTATTATGTTTGCCGGTGCTTTGTGGCAAGCTTTAACCTTTTGCGTGCATTTGAACACAGAACTCTTCAGCTCAGAATACTTGCGCTCGCTGCTGCTGCGGGACACTAAACACCGTCGAGCCACTCGGCTCTCAGTCGCGGTAGCATGGTCTCGTGTTGTTTCCATCAGCGCGGCAATTTTTTTTCATCACTAATTGATGGATGTCTAAAATATAAAAATAAGGAGAAACCTAAAACAGGCCCGAGGCCCGGCCCGCGTCTGAACTATGACGTGAAAATTGGCCCGAAGCCCAGCCCTAGGGATGTAAAAAAGTCGGGGCCCGTCGGGCCCGGGCCGAAATGCAGGGCTCTATTTCACCTATTGGTCACTTGCATTTATTGTATTAGTGATATTCAAAAAAATAAGTTTTTTTAATATATATATTTCACCACAAAAGTACAGATGCATTTCAAAGGAAGCAGGGTTTTTTTTTAGCATTCTTTTAAAGTATAACTTTTGCTTTTTCTAAACCAATATTTTCAGTCTTATCACACCATGTTTTAAAGGAATAGTTGACCCCAAAAAATGAAAATGTGCTCACCCTCAGTTCATCCAAGATGTAGAGGAGTTTGTTTCTAGCAATATTATGGATAGAAGACTTCGTTATTGCAAACATGCAGCTTTTCCGCATTAATTAAGTCATGTGGATTATTGTGTTGTTTTTATCAGCTGTTTGGACTCTCATTCTGACGGCACCCATTCACTGCAGAGGATACATTGGTGAACAAGTGATGTAATGCAAAATTTTTCCAAATCTGTTCTGATGAAGAAACAAACTCATCTACATCTTGGATGGCCCGATCCCTAATTAATTTTGTTTAATAGAGAAAAAAGCATATTGTACATATTGCATATTGTTGTTTTCTTTTGTGTTTCATGAAAAAAGGAAAATAGACTAATAATAAACTGATGTCTTTGGGTGAGCTTGTTCCATTAAGGACATCCATAATGCTGTCCAGAATGCATTTCTCTTATGTATAGTATGCTCTCCATTTTTGCTTGCAGTAGATTTTCCTGTAACATACACAGCCAGCATCCCAATACTGTCAGGATCTGCAGAGAGTCAGCTAAAATGTGCAAGTTTTCTTCACAGCCTGTCACCATCTGTTTCTACTGCCGTAACACTGCACTGTTCCCTAATGGCATGAGCGATACTAAGCAGATCTCTGTGTGAGAGTACTTTTAAACACTTTAAAAGCTTGTTTTCATGATGTGTGCACAGCAGGTGTCCTAAATGCATGACAAACGTCCTGCGTTAGTGTCTGTACGATTGTACATGTGAGAGCTTCCTTTGTGGCCTCCCATCAGAAACGTCCTGCTCGATAAAACTCAACAAACATCTAATCTCAGTGGATGAAATGAAGTGTCTATTTTTTCTTCTCCTTAAAGTGTCTTGCAAGAATTTGCATATGAAATAGATGATGTTGGGAATAACGAACAGGCAGAGACTGAAATAGATTAAAGGAGAAGATGGTTTAGATGTGTAGATGTTTGCGAATCTTAAAACTTTTATTTAGATGTTGGATTCCTCTGAGGACATTTACAGCTCAAACATGAACAAGTAGCTTTAAAGCAGAAATGCATGCACAACAAAGGACTGTTTGATTTACATTAAGCTACCTTTTTTTGCAAAACATTTTTGTGGTAACAATTTGAGTGTCAAATCATAGATATGTTTCACATTTTAAGTAGTTAATTTGATATTTATTAAACATATTTATTTAATCTACAAATGCCAATTAAGTGATGTTTGCTGCCTATTTTACTTTTTATAATGTGATGAACATTTCGGAGTAAAACTTGATTTTATCCTTCAGGAATTGAGTGGATCATGAAAAGTTGCAGATTTTAGAAGCATTTTACATCCAGAGTAAGTTATTAAATTTCGATTTAAGTTGCAAAGACAGACAATTTTATTTTTTGGTATTTGTTTTTTATTTTTATATATATATATATATATATATATTATTTTTTTTTTAATATTTGGTTACACTTTATTTAAGGTGTCCTTGTTACATGTTACATGTACTTACTATTATAATAACAATAAATTATGCATAATTACATGCAAGTAACCCTAAGCCAAACCCTAATCTTAACCCTAACCATAAACTGTTAGTAAGTACATGTAGTTAATTAATATTACTCAGTACTTAAATGTATAATTACACTGTTACAAGGACACCTTAAAATGAAGTGTAACCTTGAATTTCACAAAATAAAATCTATGTACTTTTGAATTATTTATGCATAAACAAAACTTACAGTTACATAAAATAAAGAATAAAAAGAAAAAAAATATTCTAATTTGCAACCTACATGTTAAGATTGATTTGATTGGTTTGGAAAGATATGAGGGTGAGTAAATGATGAGTTTGGGAGAACTATCCCATCTATCCCTCAAAAAGTAATTGAGGCCAAAGTTATGTTTTTAAGTCTTTGAGACTTTACATAAAATGTGAATAAATCTAGCTATAGAGACTTTCATTAGGTCTCATGAATGATGTGATTCTAGACTGAGTGTCGTTCGTTTTGTGATCTGCATTTATTTAGCTGTACTTCCTCCATCTGTCCTTGAACATGTCAGTCAAGACATCTGTCATCCTGAGTGTGTGTCTAAGTCTCACTCTTTTGTCTTCTCTTTATGGTGCTCCATCATAGAAACACCATCACCACACTGAGAAACGCGTCATTATGCGGATGTTGCTTGGTAATTGAACTACAGATCTGCTGTGACGTGAACAGTAAAGGTCAGCATGCACTTGTATACAGGTCGAGGTGAAAGGTCACAGCTGATGAAGCTTTAAGTGCTTGACCTTTGTCGGTTGATTTTGCCCGGTGAAAGCGTGAGATGTGATGTTTGCTGGGATATACATTATTGAACACTGGCTGCTTTGACAGAGACTCCACTTAAATGATTTAGGTCCTCACTGTGAGCAGGTGGATTCTGGGTAGGATCAGTTTCTTTGCAGTTAGTGTCAGTAGGACTGATCCAGGCCAGTTTGAATATAGCTCAGATTGAATGAGCCAATAGAAACAGCCCAAACTGGCTTTTGTATTCTGTTGTCTGGAGTTAATGGGTCAATGATGGATGCTGCAGTAATACTAATAATAAAACAATAACTTTTAGATAAACAACATTAGCAAAATTATTAGCCAATTGGATTGAAGCACTTTCTAAAATCTTTTGTAAATATTTGTTTGTAAACATTTTTTAAGCACATAATGTCCTATTATTATTTGGAACATTATTACTGTTACTGCTGGCTGCGTTGTGGTTCATTGTACATTAACTGTAGCAAAAGAGGCTCATTAAGATGCAGGAGAAACACTGCAGGAGGATCTTATTCTAGCAGCATGTTACCATCACTTCTCATCATGAGTTCTGGATAAAACACTTTCATTAGCCAGCTGGTAACTATGGCAACCACCCACAGATGTTACTGTGATGTTGTGCATGTAGGATTTCCAACATCACAGTAACAACATCATGTCTGACTCCTTTTATTGTCTTAAATCTTGGCAAGTGTGCAAATTTATATATATATATATATATATATATATATATATATATATACAGTATGTATGTATATGTAGTATAAGAAAATATTAAAATAAATAATTTTGATATAAATAATATTTTTATAAACCAAAAATGCATTTATATATTTACATATTATTTTTATATATTATTAATTTATGTATGTACATATACATTTCTGTTTTATATATTTATTATATGTTTATTATATAAACTATATAGCTTTAAATTATGTATTGGAAAATTGTAAATGTATTGTTTAATATATAAATTATGTTTTTAATATATATATATATATATATATATATATGTATGTTGAAATGTATATATTTATATATACATTTCATATATTTGTGTATTTATTTATTATATATTTATTATATAAATTATATATTTTTTTAATTAGTAATATAATTTAATAATACATAATACACACACACACACACACACACACACACATAACGACACCAGAATTAGTCATTTGTTTTTGATATTTCAGCAAAACCTATCACTATGATGGTGTATTTTGTAAGGCAAGGCAAAAGCGAAAGGAAATGCTAGCTAACAGAAGCATGACATCAGCAGTTGGACATTCCTTACAAGTGTCTTGAGTTCATACAACAACTCCAGCCCCTCCACCACAGGCTCTATTCTCTCTCGGGATACCCAGGGTGCCTCTGAATCCCTCGTGATTCTGTGTCAGAGCCCCAAAAGCCCATATGTCCCACCCATCCCCTGACAGCCTGGCAGTAGGGACCCATCCACCCCCATCCGTCCCCAAACCCCCCGAAAAGCAGATGATGGGGGTCTCGCAAAACAAAGAGCCTCTCCACAGGGTGAGCCCCCACATTGTCCGCACATACTTGGATTTATTTTAGCATCCATTGACACAATGAATGGCGAGCGGGAGCCTGTGATTCAAAGCTGTTGTTTTTTAATGAGCTTGTTCACTATTGCCCGACACATGTAGCGTCCACCACATATCACTCGCCACTACAGAAGCACAATAAATCTGATGAAATGTTCAGTGTGTTTTTCTCACACTTTGAGTGAGTTATAAAGAGGCAATTAGCTTTTTATGAGCCCGATTCAGTGAGGAAAGTGTTATATAAGTCATTTGAGATGTGACTCAACTCTTGAAGGATTGATGTACAGTAAAGTTGATCCATAAAAAAACAGCATCCTAAAGTCCAGCGTTGAAGAGAAACTAAAATGCTATGCTAAAAATAATTGTTCCAGTGTTTTTGTTGTTAATACAAAAATAAAATTAAAATAAAATTATAATAAAATTAAATACTATTATTATAATATACAATTATAATAAAATATGAACTTCATATTTATAAAAATATGAAGTTTTTTAACTTAAACTTAAAAACTTAGACATTAAGAAATGTCTTTGCAACTAACTGAAATAAAAGAAGTTGAAGTACTTTAATTGAAACTGAAATAATAAATGTTACAAACTAAAGGGAAAAACAAACTATAAACAAAAGCTAATTTATCTTTTTGGATGAATACTATAATATATTGTTATAGTACTCATTAAAATTTTGAATTAGCAGTTTCAGTGTGTGTGTGTGTGTGTATATATATATATATATATATGTATATATATAATTTGATTTTGATTTTAGTCATATTATTTATGTTTTGTTAGTAATTTGTAAACTTCTGTATGGTTAGTTTTTGTGGGGTCATAAATAAGAAAAGTCAATAAAAAAAGTAATGTGTAAACTTACTAGAAACTTTTTAAAACTTTTTTTTTGACTTAAGTTTAACTACTTTATATTAACTAGTAGTGTTATAATTTATACTAAAATAACATTGAATGCTTCTAGTTTAGCTGTTTTTATGTCTCTTTTTGTCAAAAAACATCCTATATCATATATAGATTTTATTATATTATATTTTTTTATTTTAGTTTATTTTAGTTTTATTTATTTTATTCAATGTAGAGTTATTTGCTATGTTTTGTTAGTAACTTGTAGTTTAACTTTTTTTTCAGTTTTCTTTATTAGCTTTAATTGAACTACTTTATATCAAGTATAGCTTGCTGTTTGGCAAACTTCAGTTTTACTGTAGCTTTGCCAGCACTGCTAAAATCTCTTCAAGCTCTAGTAGATCCCTTCTGTCACAGTTTCAAAACATCTGCTTGGATAAGAACCTCTATGTGTGTTGTATATTTTTAAAACATGCTTCATTTTGCAGCCTCCAGGGTACTTTAGTGTGGGAATGAGGGCAGAAACTGAAACTGAAATTTGGCTTGTAATTTGTGGTTTGGCTTGGGTTTTGTCGAGAGCTTGGACATGGGGAACACCTCGCGTCTCGCGCCGCAGCTCATGCCAGCAGTCTGTAGCACACACTCCAGCAGCGCAGCTGTGGAAGAAGAGAAAGGAGGCTCTGACCTCTGTGTTTTCAGAGCCTCGGGGTCTACAGGAGGTTGACAGGGGTGTGCTACACAAATGCTGTGCAACAGCACACAGATCTGAAGGTTAGATCGTCATTAGAGCAATCAGCCCTATTCACACTCAATGCATTAATCATCTTGTCAGTTTGAACACATTTTCTTATTCATATTATGACTGTCTCTCCAATATTTCACTGTGTTTGCACACTAAATGGCTGGCGACGTTAGTGTGTTTAATGAAATTGGCTCACCTTGTTACAATTAGATTAGCTTAATTAGCAATCACCCTGTGAATGACAGACTTTTAAATAATTTAAAGAAAATAGTATACAGTATGTAGTGGTTTTAATATTCGAATAATAGCTAAGGTAACTAACTAGTCCCTAATTTAATTATTTGACATGTTTACAACCAAGTCACCACATTGATGTATTTTTATGCATTTGTTTTAGATTTCTTTCAGCTTCTATGCAAAGTGTTTCACATGGTAGTATGTCAGTGGTGTTACTTCATATTTCAAAAGTACATATTTTGCTGTAGCTTTAGGGGCAATATTAGGTCAGAAAGCATGTAGGGATATATACAGATGCATAAAATCCACAGAAAATAGCTCACTTTCAACTTTTTTCAATGTCCTGTGATTTGGAATGCACTAATCATAACCTGGCATACTATATTGGATGAAGAGCATGTGGTTTGGGATTCAGCCTTTACCCACAATATCATTAGAGTGGAGGATTTCTGGGATCTTCACCAGTTCTTGAAGCAGAGCACCGTCTCAAGAGCATCAAGTTTCTCAGAATACCACTACTACAACTTGTTCACACAATACAGAAAATACTGTGCTTGTTATGCAAGTCTGTGTATAATCTGTTTGAGAACAGATTTAAAGAAAGTTCACCTCAAGTTGATCCAGACCTTTGTGATTTACTTTTTTTTTTTTTTTTTTTTTTTACAGAACAAGAAATTTTATTTAAAAAAAAAAAAGTCTGAGTGTTTTTGTTTTTTTGGACCATCTAATCAAAGGCAGTGTGGATGCCATTGACTTCTATTGTGTGGACAAAAATGGTTGAAACATTGCTAGAAATCTGTTATTTTGTGTTTTTGTGAGAATTAAACTATCCCTTAAAGCTATATACAGTATATATATATATATATATATATATATTATTTTCATAGAGCTTGGTTTCATTAACAGTTCTGAAATGCTTAAATATTCTGGTGATGCTGATTGGTCACCACAAAATAATACAAGGTGGCAATTAATAGACAACACTTTCTATTGTGTGCAAACCTCTGGTTTGTTGTTGCATATGATGTTTTCTGTTACCATAAAACCTAGACTGCAAGGTTTCACTTATTTTGGATTTTAGAGCTATTCAGATACTTTACGTTAACGCAGAAATCTGTTGTTTGTTGTTGGTTATGATGTTTTCTGTTAACTGAACACTGCAGGGTTTTGCTTGTATTTGCTGTGATGCAGTGTTTTTATGTTAGACGTTCTGACAGGTAAATACAGCAACAGCTCAGCTTATAAAGAATTCAGTTTTATTTCTGAAAGAATTCACTTTCTATTGTGTTGACAAGTGCAGTCTGATTTGTGTGCAAGTTGATCTTATGAGCCAATTCTTTGTAATGAATTAGTCAAAAAGACTGGCAAATCAATCTTTTTTTTCTTTCTTTTTTTTGTCAGTAAATGTAAATAAACAGTGTGTACTCTTTCTCTGTGTAACCTGCACACAAGTATCCCTGTTTATTTGTCAGATGCTGAATATTGTGTCATCTGGTGAACTCTTGAAAGCTCCAGGGTTCTTAAAACTACAAATCAAACCACGTTTTTGTATTCCTCACAGACAGTCAGATCAACAGAGAGTGAATTATGAACGTTAAAGTCATATAACACATTTTTCAGAATTTATTTAACATTCTAATCAATCAAGTCACCTTAATTTATATAGTGCTTTATACAATACAGATTGTTTCAAAGCAGCTTTACAGTGATAAACAGAAAAATAATGATTCAGTGATGCAAACAAGCAGCTCTGAAAAGACAATACAGTCGTTATTCAATTTAAATCAGTTCATTATTGGTTCAGTTCAGTTTGCATATACAGCCAAGTTTTATTAAAAGTCCATCTTGCCAGTGGTAAATTACCCCTTAAAGAATTATTGTTCAGTTGAAAATGAACCATTGTTACCAGAAAATTAATGATTTTCTTTAGCTAGAACAAAATATTTAGGTGAGGGGGTTCCTAAAAATGAAAAACAATAATTTAAATACTCTATAATGGCACTGCAAAAATAAAATAAAAAAAATCCTTAATTATTGATGGCATAATTGCAGCTTGATAGAGCTAAAAATGAGTTTTGTTGCACAGGTGATACCTTTGATTGGACCTGTTGATGATTGTGAGTTAATAGTTTAATGATATAAACGCAGGTTGGCTGATAAAGACGCAGAGCGGCGTGCTGCCGGGACCTCTCAGGGCAGGGAGGGATGTATGGTGCATGATTGGAGGGAGAGGGTGTAATGGAGGGGTGGTGTGGGGGAGGTAAAGAGGGATTCCCCCATGCTCTGCTGATGGAGGACTGCCTATCCAGCTGCTCTCTCCTCCCCACCCCCTTCAGCTGTTTGGTTTGGTTCATGTGAGCGCTGGCTGGTGTCTCCTCCCCTGAGCGTGTGTTTCAGACCAGAGGCAGCATGGCACAGCTTTAGTGGTGAGAGCTCTGTCTGCTTCACTTTCTCTTCCACTCAATCTCTGGTGCCCATCCACTCTTCTCAAACTCTCCTTCACCCTCTTAATTTCAGTTCAGTTCATTTAACTTTCTTTTCTCCATTAGCATGGATCTATCACTCTTCCTTCTCCATCAGACCTTTCCTCACCTCTTCTGAATCACTCTTTCTGTGGATGTTTGTGATGGATGCTGCTCTCCTCCTCTGATGGATTGTAAATGGGATCTGTGTGTCTGGACCGCCGGCAGGTGAAGTGAGAAAGATAAAGGGTAGAGGAAGATGAGTGTGATGCTGTGGCGCTGGGATCAAAACAATCACAGCATGAAACTGGTAAAATACTTCCTTTGGGGTGTGGGGTTAAGTAGCTGTTGGGTAGTTGTTGATTTGTTTATCATTCAAGTTTTCAATTACACTTTATCACTCATTTGTTCCACCAGAAAACCATAAACTCATATATATGTATGTATATACAAAATTAGTGTTTTGTTTTGTTTTGTTTTGTTTGGTTTTTGTTTTGTTCTGTTTTGTCTTTTTGGACAATATTTCTTTTTTACTTTAAAGAGTATAATTCATAAATAATAATAGTAAATAATAAAATTAAAAATATTGAAAAAATGTTTTATAGTTTATAATTATTATTATTTATATACTAACATTTATACTATTATTAGTCATATAAACAGTATATAAATAATAATAATAATTGTTAATTAAAAATATATTTGTTACCTGTACATAATGTTTTTAATATTTTTATTTTATTATTTTCTTGATATACTGTATATTTTATATTTTATATTTTATATATTTTTGTTTTTATGAAAAATTTCTTAGCTGCTGGTCATGTTTTGTCTCACCTGATTTTAACCACTTTTTTGATGTTTAATCAGGACTTTAATGCATTTAAACTTTAGGATTCAATACTTATTTTTATTCTCGTATGTTGTGCCAGAAAGCTCTGGTTTGTTGTTGCATATGATGTTTTCTGTTACCATAAAACCTAGACTGCAAGGTTTCACTTATTTTGGATTTTAGAGCTACTCAGATACTTTACGTTAACGCAGAAATCTGTTGTTTGTTGTTGGTTATGATGTTTTCTGTTAACTGAACACTGCAGGGTTTTGCTTGTATTTGCTGTGATGCAGTGTTTTTATGTTAGACGTTCTGACAGGTAAATACAGCAACAGCTCAGCTTATAAAGAATTCAGTTTTATTTCTGAAAGCACCCTTTATATTTCCTCTTTATTAATCCATGCACACCCTCCGTCCTGGTCTTATCCTCTGCACGTCAAAGCCACAAAGGCAGGCCGTCTTATTGCTTGTCTGGAGATGAGGTGATAAGGGGAGCTGTTTAATTATGGATTACATGTGCAGCCCAGCACAAGTGCCAGTGAACTGAATATGTTTAAGGTCGGATGTGTGTGTGAGAGAAGGAAGGGAGGTGATGGAGGCTGAAACGTGTCAGTGTGACCCGATAATATCAGCAGTGAATATTGCAGTGACACTGCGAGATGAAAGAATCAGAGAGAAGGCTGAAAGCACCTCATATTCGTTCATTCACTTCATCATTGGACCTTTAAATATCCTGGTCTGTGTGCTTTTCAAACCCAACGGAGGGTGAGATACACATCTCGCCTACTTTTAATTAGAGACGTCCAATCTAATAGACTTAATTTGATCTATTCCACAGTAGTCCCATTTGTGCAAATTAAAATGACCACTTTCAAGACTTGCACTTTAGTTGTTTTATCAGTTTCATTGTTTATTGATTTTTATGACCTTATGAACTGTTATGTGTTTTGCAATATGGGAAATTTTAAAAAGAGCACATGATTTACTATCGAGAGTCATCAAACATTGACCTCAAAGGACAGTGATTTCTAAATCATCTCTATTTTTCTTTCACCTTTCTCTCCCACTTCATTTAACTGCTCATTTTTGTAGTATTATTATTATTTCTGCATTTACATAATTGCCAGAAACTTTTATCCAAAGCTAAGTGTTTTGCCAGCATGTATTTTCCCTGGAAATCGAACCCATGACCTTGGTGTTGCTAGCGCCAACAGTTCAACATCAATATTAAACATATGCCTTTTTCAATTAGTGTTACAGGTTTTTGCCACTTTATTGAGAATGAATAGGAAGGACACTAAACAAAAATACCATGGTATTGCCATTTCTTTACATCATATCATGGTAATTCCTTAGGTTTTGAGACAATGATACACCATGGTGCTATCAAGACATATACTACGCTAGTACCAGTGTATTCTTTAAAGTGCACTGGTACCATAGTATAACAAAGTACCATAGTAGTGCCATTTGATACTATCGCTGTACCATGGTACCACCACAGTACTTTTTTAAGAGTACTGTGATGATGTTACCATGATACATTGATGAAACCAGATGGTAATACTATGGTAATTTGGTAATATACAGTATATTATGGTTTTTATATTACATAATCCATAGTATGACCAAGAACACCATAGAAGGTTGATAGTACTTATCCACAAAAAAAAAAGTTAAATATTTTTTTTACAATGAATGAAATGAAATGGAAAAAAAAAAAATTGTACCTTTTGATAAGTGATCACTGTATACCATCGTACTTTGTAACCCAGATATTTTCTTTTTTTCTTTTTTCTTTTTTTTGTGAGCTAAAAATTACAAAATTAAAGTACACGCTGATATTTTAAGTTAATATTTCATTAATTTAACTACATGTATATGGTTCGCTGATGTTGACTATTGGTCACATGACATCTAGGTAAACAAAAAATATTTTAATTTTTTTTTTGTTTACCTGCATGTCATTTTATAAAAATAAGTATTTTAGTTCGATTGTTATTTTTAAATTATTTATTTTAATGTTACATTTTTATGATTTAATTATTAGCTTGTCATCATCTCACAAACCCTCTGAAGTTCCCTCACAAACGCCAGTCTAAGACACCCAGTTGTAAAAGAACAGGATTATGTCATGATGCATTCCAGATCCGAACCCACATTTCCCATTTGAGCACCACAGACCATCTGGAGCATATGTACTAACCGCTTAGTCTTTGTCTTTTTATCTGCCTGTAAACAGTTCTACCTGAACTAATATTCCATCAATACACTAGTATATTGGAAGGTTTATGAATATATCATACTATACTGTATATACAGTACTATACTGTAGCACTCAGGGAGGTTATATTACATTATGTTCAGGGTTGAAGCAAAATCTACAAATGTTGTTATTCATATTTCAGCAGAACAGAAGGGAACATTCGTTTCTATCAAATCACTTATTCATACAGCACAGGCTGAGCAGACAGCTGTCTGGTGGTTGAAGGTGAGGAGTAGTTAATGGTGTTTAGTGTCCTGCTGAGAAGACAGACCCACATCAACCCGTCTGTTAGAGCTGACAGTGCTTCTGGATGAGTCTCGCAGCCCCGGCCCTGCAGATGGCAGATTGTGTGTGTGAATATGTTGACTCTAAAAGTGTACTGTTTATTTTGAGAACTGCGCGCAGCTTGAGTGTCGTCAAGTGCCGTGTTCTGGTTGGCGCAGATGGCGCTGAACTTTTTGAGCCGTCATTAAAATAACGTGTTGAGTTCTTCATCTTGAAAGCAGCACTTGTGCGAACGGCGAAACATTTCCTGCTTTCTGTTTGGTCTGAATGTGGCTCTTAATCCCGACTGAACTCTCACAATCCCAGAGGTCGTATTTGCCGGTGCTCACATCAATCTAATGTTCACGCTTTCATCTCTAAACCACAGACACGGCAGCAGTCAAGAGCTGCTCTTGGAGCTTGTCATGTTAGCACAAGGCCAAAGCCACTTGAAGTGCTTGTGGTGCTCAACAGACACAACCAAAGCCATACACGCAAAACACGTGCTGTTTCTATACTTTGTTATACTCTGTCCTTTTAATGTCTACGATGCTGAAATTATCTGTTATTAACTATAACAGCTTTCCTAACTAAAAAAGTATTAACCTACAAATAACCTACAAATTGCCAAAATGTTAAAAGATATTTTAAAAGAATACTAAAAAAAACTTGTGAAAACGTATTTTATTATATGTATAAGATATTATATATTATTTATAATATTAATTTTTTTTAAATAAAAAATAAACAAAATTTTGAAAATATAATAACATTTTTAATAAAAAACAAATATATATATATAATGTTTTTTTTTTTTTTTTTTTTTGATTGTTTATTTATTGTAGAACAAAGCCAGCATACATGGCTTACAATAACTATATACAAGCCAGGGTTTGCATTAAAGGAGAGAAGAAGAAAAAACTCTAGGGGTGACAAGCCACATTTATACACTAAAATGTATTTTATTATAAGAAAGTAAAAACTTATTTTATTATAAGAAATGGTCTTTAAGAAATTGTTCTTAAAGAATTCATTTTAGAATTTAGAATTAACTTTCCTGTTAATTCTTCTGCTAATCTACTGATAATTTAGCTCTACAGTAGATGATGACAGAACTATATAAAATATGATTGGTGCAAATAGGCGTCCACAATTAAATATGCAATTTTGGCCAATGCTGAAAAAAATCACACTTTGTTTCTTAGCCAATACATGGTATGTTCCTTACATGCATGGTTAAAAAGAATCATTCAAAAAGAAGAATTTGTGTGGGATTCACACATCACTAGTATAAATTAAGGCTATAATCTCCTACCAGATATTTCATATTGCCAGCTTACAATCTATCACGTGTCTCTTTAAAAGTGCTATTATTATACTTTAGGTTGGCTTAGAGTAGTTTAGCGCATTTTAAGTTGGTGGAGTGTGCAAAGGACTGCTTTTATTTCTGCCGTTTCTTTGACTGAGAAAGAAAACACTCAGACATGTCTTTTCCCTCTGTCTGTCATCTTCATGCTTTTGTGTGGTAACTGTCTAAAATGGTCCATTCTCCTCCAGGAATTGAGGTTTCCTTTCTCTGATGGGTGAGACGACGGCTAATTTAACTAGGCCGAAATCTGATCACAGGCTGAGGGAAAACACTTAAAAGCAGGGCACTTTTAGGTCACGCGGGGAGTATAATTACGGTTTAGGGGTCACGGCAGAGATGCAGGGAGCGGGGCATGAGAAAACTAAGGACAGACCTTTTCAGTATTTACAAAAGCTCTCAGTGAGTGCGACCGAGTTTGATGAAATGCGTCTGTTTGAGTTGTCATGCGGGTAAAAAGACTGCTGCTTTGTCTTGGGTGCTCTGAAGATAATAGTGTGTGTTTCTTTATTTTCCCTGTCTGACTGGATCAGAAGCTTTAATTGTGTGCTGTTTCTTTCTGATCGTTTATGAAAAAAGATCTGTGATTATGGCCGAATCCTAAAGTGTCTTCCTGTATGTTGGATACTCTGCTCTCAGTTTGACCCTGTGTGTGTGTGTGTGTGTGTGTTAATTTGGTCTTTTTTGATACTGAAAAAAACTTTGGAGGAATTACTTTGAAACAATTTTCATTCAGAAATTTCTAGTAATTTTCACAAATATAAGAAATGACAAATAACACTGAATTAAATATGGAATTTTGAAGTAGAAAGAAAAAATCTCCAATAAAATTTGTTATATTTACAACTTTGAAAAGTCATTTTTCCAGTGTATGTCTTTTGAATTAAACTATTGTAGATAAAATCTGGCTGATATTATCACTAATAAGCAGGACAAAAGCAAAGAGGTGGATATTAATTTCCCATAGAGCATCTCTCCTGAGCTGTTTTCTATCTGTCTTGGGTAATAGATCTATTCACCCCAGTTACAATGACTGTCCTAGTTCTGGATAATGACTAACATTGGTTTGTTCCTAAGTGACACACATTAGACACACAATAAGAACAGTGTGTGACAATACACAGATAACACTCGGCATCAAATATAATACAAAATCCTCCAGTGTTGGGGAAGCTACTCTTTTTTTTTATTAACTAATGACACAAAGTGTTTTTTTTTCCTATTTTTGAACTGTTAACAGATTGACTAATAGACAATCTATTTGTAAAAATAAATGAATGATGCTCTCTCTCCTGTAATTTGGCTCCAGATAGTTGACTACCTGGCATTTAATATGATGGATTTCATTACTATTTGTGTTAGTGTTTCTTTAGAAAAAAAAAAAAAAATTAACAAAATCAAACATTTTAGACAGGGACGTTTCTGAGATTTGGATGATTAGACATGGATGACCCTTTAATGTGCAGTACAGTTGAGAACTGACAGGGACCTATTTAGACAATTTGTATTTTCATTTATGCAAGCATTTCCACTTCAAATGATGTATCACTGTTACACATCAAATGCTTGATGCATGTATATAAGCCGAATGAAAGAGGGCGCTCTCTGTTACCATGACGATGTCATTGATTCATTATAATGCCTGACATCCAGAATCAATCACTGCTCATTCACTTTCACTGCATCCACCACACCTCACCCTCATCAGCTAGACGTTCACTGCACCGCTCTCAGGAAAGCAGTTCATTATTTCACCATACTGCATATCTTCAATTATTACATGTATTTTAGTAGACGTGAGAAAGAACTTTATCTTGCTTGTGGTCTGACCAAAATGTCCTGAAGCAATTAATCATAGAATTTGATTATGGCACATGGAAAGCAAAAAATTATTTTAAAATTACATTTGCATTCAGAAGTTGGTAAGATTTTAAAATGTTTTTGAAAGAAGACTCGTCTGCTCACCAAGGCTGCATTTATTTAATAAAAAATACAGTAAAAACAGTGAAATATTTTTACAATTTAAAATAACAGTTTTCTATTTGAATTTGTATTAAAATGCAATTTATTCTTGTGAGTGCAATGCTGAATTTTCAGCATCATCACTCCAGTCTTCAGTATCACATGATCCTTCAGAAATCATTCTAATATGCGGATTTGCTGCTGAAGAAACATGTAACATTATTATCAATGTTGAAAACAGTTGTGATGATTATTAATGTTGAGGAAACCGTGATACATTTTTCTTTGATAGATACTCTGATGAATAGAAAGTGCAAAAGTACAGCATTTATTTAAACAATGTAAGTCTTTACTGTCACTTTTGATCATTTTAATACATCCTTGCCGAGTAAAAGTATTATTTTTTTTAAAACATTACTGGCACCAAACTTTTGAATAGTTGTGTATGTGTCATTTTATGGATGGATTGAAGAATAGATCTAGGATATACAGATAGACAGTTCTTGATGAAATACCAGGTCCAGCGATTGGACCCTCTTGACTGCGAGATAATGAACATTAAGGTCAAGTTGGAGTGACCCGGAAAGCTTAGCTGAAGGAAAGAATACATTTGCTTTTGAAATTGAATTTGCAGGGCGGTTAAGAACAGAGGGGCATAAATAAATGAGGCATCTGTGCTGTGTGCATTATTAGATTAGAGCTCTAATCTAGACACTCCAGAGGAGAATTACTCACTTTACACCACTGCTGCACCAGATCAGAACCAGACTGACACAACACAGATGGCACGAGAGAAGACCTTTCTTAACTTCAGATTTTAATAGGGTGAAAGTGATTTCATACAAAACCAAATATACCCAATACTGTTCCTAAGATGAAGACTGCCATGTGTGCATGTGCTTCTGTTCAACATACAGATTTATGTGTGTGAGTAAACTTGCCTGGTCTTGACTCGAGGGTCTTGTTTGATCTAGTGCAGTGGGCTTGATCTTTGCTTTTGAAACTTGCAGAACATGTTTGGTTTCGAGTGTGAGCTTAAGTTAAAGGGGGATGGAGAGCAGTGTTGCCAATTTAGTGATTTTGTAGCTAGATTTAGCGACTTCCCCACCCCTTTTGAGACTTTTTTTCAAAAGTTTAGGGACAAATATAGCAACTTCTTGGACAAACCTTATCTAAGTTCTCATTTTGCCCACTGATCTATATTCATCTTTATATAGATCAGTGAATTTGCCATTATGATGTCATCTAGTGACATTTAGCTACCAGTTTTAGCTACTTTCAATTGAAAGCAGTTGGCAACACTGATGGAGAGGTGCAGAGGGGGTTTGTGGAGCATCCGTCACCCTTCTCACCACCCTGACACACATTCTTGGTTGTTGTCAGCACCTCTCGAGTAGCTGTCAGACCTCCCACATACTCTGCTCCTCTCTGTACATGTGCGTGTGTGTTTGCATAAGTACATTCTGTATGTTTGTGTGAAAAAAACACTGTTTTAAAGCTCAACAGTAAACCTTTAGAGAACATCAGCTAGATGTGTTTTTAGGGAATGAGGCAGGAAAAGCAACATTAATCTGGTTACATAAAAGTTTGCACTTGTTGTTATTTGGGTCAGTCATTAGATCTTCAGACTGAAGACATCATTGTTCAGATGAAAGGAAATGGGAAAGATTTGTTAGAAACTAAGGAAATTAAGAAAGAAAGAGTTAGGAAATGAAAGGTCATTGCAATCATGAGTTGAACAGATCCATAGTTAATCTACAGGATTCCTATTGAAGTTCTAATATATTACAATTATATTAAAAAAATTATTACAATAAAAAATTTTAACCAATCATAAAGAATTCTTAGAATCCATTTACAATTAAATATGGTTCTACTAAATAAACTGAAACTAAAGTACTAATTATATATACACTGAAATTCTGACTAATTATTACTTATTTAATTCTGATTATTTGAGTATTTTATCGAGAATTTCAGTTTACTCTGTAGAATCATATTTAAAATATTGGTTACAAATTATTATTGTAATAATTATAATATAATTCCAATATGAATGTTTAACAGTATTTTTTATTAGAATTATTTAGGATTATTTGCAAATTATGATTCAGACTAAATTTAACTTAACATATTACTATTTCAACAGTAATTCTGTACTTTCTTTTTTGAATTATTATAATTATTTAAATGTAATTCCAATATATTATAATTCCAATAGGAATCCTTAGCAGTATTTGTTTTATTCCATTAGTATCTTTTAGGATTATTTGCAAATTATAATTCAAATTAAATCTAATATCATTTAATAAATATAATTCCAATATATTATAATGCAAATTCAATTAAATCAATGCTTTAGTGTATTTTTATTTTTTTGGTAGGTAAAGCAGTCATAATCTGATATGTCTGGGTCTCTGCATTTGACACTAAGCGTGACACATAGAGAGAGGTATATCTTAAGCAAAGGTTTCTCAGCGATACTCCAGAATGCATTTCGCCGCTAAAATTATCCCCCCACACCACTGACTTGATTACAGGCGTGAATGTGGCAGGCCGTCCTCAGGGCTTCAGTGTTTGAGCTCTCTTCACCCGTAAGAGCAGAATGCTCTGAACGTGAGGATGTACATCCCAGAGAGACGCCGCAGCAGGTCCTTCTGCGATCACTACAAATCGGTAAGACCTCTCTGCTGTGGAGAGAAGGTTATTCCTGCTGATATCTGTAGGCAAGCAGCGGGAGGGTATATTTAGTCTCATGCAGCAGCCAGGTATAGATACGGTCCAGACTTACTGCGCTATTTACCGCAAGCTGAGCTGAAGCTCTTTTAAGATGTTTGTGGGTTGATTGAGGTTAAGATTAGCTTTATGTTTATGACTATAGAGATTGCACCTTCATGCAGGTCTATCTATCTATCATCTACAACTTGAGTGTGAGTAAATGACAGAATTTTCATTTTTGTAACTCTCTCTTAAATGTTGTACTTGCTGAAAATTGATCAATTTCTTAAAAAAATCTATCTTACTTACAGTAGTGTATGTTAGTCCACAAGTTAAAATTATTGCAAACCAGCCTAAATAAGCATGGAAATGCATGCTTGTCTAAGCTGTTAGCAGAGCAGTTATCTGACCTCACATTCACCTCAGTAAATTATCTTTTGTAATTACCTTAAGTACCGTATTATTTAAAACCGCTCTCGTGAACCTGAATGGAAGTTCTGTAGCTTCTGCGTGTGGGAACAATTCTGTGTCTGTGACTAACACGAACATCCCTGTGATTAGTGTTTGACATGAGAGCCTTTGTAGTTGAACAGTGTTCTACCTCCCTGCTTTGAGCTTAAAGATGAGTCCAAGTGACAGCTGTTGCTAAACTGTTGAAAGTTACCACACTCAGGAACTGCCGTTTGATATTCCCCGTCTTACTCACACAGGTAGTTAAACACACTCATCAGCAAATGCGTGCAAGAGCCACCTGTTCAGTTCTTCAGAGTTGTTCAGTGACAAATCGCCCCTAAAGGCATGTGTGAACTCAGAGAACAGCTCATACTCAGGTCAAGAGTGGACTGTACAAAGCCACGAGCTCAGAAGAGTTTAGAAATAGATGCTGGTTTGACATCCACGCAACAAAGCAGGATTTGTATGGGGGTGGATTTCTAAGTGCTGCTTTTGTGTTTGTGAGAGATGAGGGATTGTCACAATATTCGTACAGCAGTGGGACTGAAGCATCATGCCTCAGTGACTCAGAATATAAAGGTCAGTGTATTTCACAGCATAACTCATCATACAGTAAGTGCTGATTCAGATGGCATGTTTATGGATGCTTGTGAGCAATCAAGTGTTTTTTGCTTTAAAGGAAAATGTCCCAATGGAGGATGTATATGAACACTGCTTTCATAAAGATGCTATATTAAGTGTGTTTTAGACATTCATTTCTAAAATTAATTTAGACATTCAATCATTTAAACATTCAAGTTAATAGACATTAACTTTTTTCTTTTTAAATATATTTTAAAATGTAGCTAATTTATTCCTGTGATGCAAAGCTAAATTTACAGCATCATTACTTCAGTCTTCAGTATCACATGATCCTTCAGAAATAATTCTAATATACTGATTTGCTGCTCAAGAAACCTACTTGTGATATTTTTTCAAGATTGATTCATGAATAGAAACTTAACAGAAGTTATTTTAACTAGAAATATTTTGTAACACTACTGTCACTTTTGATCAATTTAATGCATCCTTGCTGAATGAAAGTATTCAGTTCATTAACTTTTACAAAGAAATGCATAGTACTTTTGACAAATATATAAAAAGTCATGATAAATATTCAAGTCATAGCCAAGGAAAGCTGCTTAATAGTTAAATACTAAATACTTTTAGTGTACCTTTTAAACTGTTTTAGCATAATTCCTCATACATGCCAAAATTGTATCAGCCAGTCCAACATAAAAAAAATGCATTCTTACTGCATCTTTAAAACATTGTTTCAAATATTGATATGGTTTTATGAGAGGAATACTTAGATAAACTGAATACAATACATGTACTCAGTTTGTACCTTGACTAAAATTTCTTATGACATTAATAGCTATTTTAGTGTTTACATGGTGGTGACAGGTTCAGTCTGACAGACAAGGGTCATCTGTAATTGCCTCAGCGTTAATTCGATCTTTTGTTGCTTGAAGGCATGTACCCTTACCTTCACTTCACCGTCTTCACCTCACCTTTAATTACATCTGACTCATCTGACCCACAAACCTTCAAAGCATGAGCTGGATTTGTACATTTCTCCACTGACTTTGGTCATTGCTCTCCATAATTATATGGGCTTTGTGTGCTGTTTTAAGTCTAGATGACTCCAGCGAGAGCGATCGAGGGAGAGCGTGTGTTTATACTGATGGCACAGGGACTCAGGGTGCACCTGTTTTTCCCATTGAGAAAACTGATTCCTCACATGAGTAACACTGCAATAATACACTCAGGCTTTATTTACTCATCAAACACACAACACAAGCTCTTCAACCCCCATGATGTGGGAATGCGTCTGACTACTGCCTGGCCTTTGATTATGCCTACAAAACACCAAAAATAAAAAAGACTTTTGATTCATGTTAATTGTGGTTTATGCAACAGGCAATTTTATTTAAAATTGTGATATTAAAGTCAAATGGGAAAATACCATGGTATTTACATGTAAGTTTAAAGAATATCATGGTAGGCCTATATGTAGCCTAATAAAACTACAAAATAATAGCCTAAGCTACGTGTATATATATAAAAAAAACATGGCCATATTTCTGTTGATAAATGTACTTTAATGTGTGTATTAGACTAAGTTAAAGATATGTTTTATGTAAGCTTTATTTTCCAAAATAACATGGCGGTTTTGGCATCTCCGTGGGTTTTAACACTGCTTGTTTCCCGCTTTTCTTTACTTGTAAGGGGACACGGGAATGTTTCTGGACAGCCCCGCTCCAAACAGCAAACAACACATGACTCCTTTCAAACCCATTCAGAGGTTTAATTTAAGCTCCCTCGGGGTCTCCCTCCTCCTGCCCCAGTGAAGGGGCTTTTCTGTGATGTCAGACGGGAGAATTTGAGCATTATTGGTGCTGAATAACTTGAATAAGGCACAATGGAGCGGATTTGAATAGAGCGCGAGAGACGCGGCGCTCAGTCCTCGCGCAGTCAGTCGCGCTTGCATGAATGTCGTGAATCCTAGTTGTGTGAAACTTTTTTTGATGGATGGATTTCTAAGCGAACTTTTCTCCTTTCGTGTTGACAGATCTACACTGACTGGGCGAATCACTACTTGGCCAAATCGGGACACAAGCGGCTGATTAAAGACCTGCAGCAGGATGTGAGCGACGGTGTGCTGCTGGCTGAGATCATCCAGGTTATCGGTGAGCGATTCACTCTCTCTCCAAAACAGACATAAAGAGTCGATCGAAGATTTTCTGTGCAAGGTGTACATGGGTCGTCCCATTTTGGTGTCAAATTCATCAAATTCAATTTACAAAAGCGATTTTATATACACATGAAGCATATTAGATGCAAATAAACGGTTTCAAATAACTTTTGAGAAAATAAAATGTCAAAATATGGGTGAAATAATGTTCATTCAGCATAGGCTAACACATTAAAATAAAACAACAACATACTTATTCTCACCCGTACTTATAAAAATGCATTAAATGATTATACTACATTTTACTGTATTTTAAATGATTAAAACGTCTTGCTGACAAATGGGTAAAGCCTAGTGTTTGAAGGATAGTGGTAAGGATTGGTAAAGAAGTATTGGGGGGGGGGGGGGGGGGGGTTCTGTGATAATTAAATAGAGGCTTTTAAATGTCATCTAATGATTCTGGTTCTAAATATGCCTGACACGATTTATATGAACTTGTTACACAGACATTTTAGTGGGTGTCTTCTGTAAATCATGGGAAAATATATGATAGTCATTATTTATTTGCTCAAAATTAAAATTTAAATTGAACAGGGCACATTCTTACAGAGTAACAAAATATTATAAATACGTAATATGTGATGTATTATATATCTATGTATTTATATTTAAGCAGTCCTCTTGAGTTTAAAGCATGCATTTATTTCAGTAAAATTACATTTGACTAAAAAACTACATTAGAAATATATTGCAAACTATTATAAATTATATTTTGCCTAATTTATTTATTTATTTATTTATTCATTCATTCATTTATTTATTTATTTATTTTTATTTTATTTTATTTAGACTAAAATGAGATAATAATGTAATAGATTATATAATATCGCATTACTATTAGATAATCTATTTTTATGTAGGCAGTCCTCTTGAATTCAAAACATGCACTTTTAGACTAAAACTGAATTGATTATTTTAGAAAAACATTTCTAATATAACTTTACTTTTCACAACTACTTTTACTACTGTAAATGATGATACATTGTTTCTTTCATTCACTGTAACTTTGAATGTTTCAAAACAGCAATGCTTTCTGTCACTAATATTTTAACAGTGATCATTCTGTCATGGCAGACTATTAATTACCTCAAGGGTGCGTGACCTCTTTGTACTGTAGATACACCCAATTGCAGTAGGAGCTTTTAATGTTTTAATAGTATTTATGTAGTTCAGAGTGCGTAGTAAGAAAATCAATCTCTGTCAGCAGCTCTTCCCATGGACATACAAAAATAGAGTTTTGCATTACCTCTGTCCTCTTAAAATGTGTCGTAAGAGCCGGAAAGCATTTGGTTACTCAAGAGTAGAAAGCACTGTACACAGTTCTGGGGTGAAGTGGTGTTAAATGACTCATCACTGTTGTCATCCCACTTTGTCCTCTTGTGTTTTCTGCATCTCAAGGGAATCACACACTGACCAGCTGAAGCTGAAATCTGACCTGCCCTGTCTGACAGACACACATGCTGCATGCAACCAGTGACATACTTCACATATTTAGTTATTTATGTTAGCGAGAGCTGATGGCTTTTGCCCTAAAGTTTTGAAAGTAAATTTTGAAATAAGAAAATGCTTGAATTGGTGTCAATAAGACATTACATAATAATAATAATATCTCAAATGTTTTAAAAAATATATTAGAATTTAATTCTGAGGTCTAGAATTTGTTTGCAAGATGCCACTTTGATCATTTTTGATTTCTAATGCAGTGCAATTAATGCATTCTTATTTGTGGCTTAATTATTTGATGTATTTTGTAAACAATTCAATTATGGAAGCTTGTTTCTGCCATGGAATAAAAAAATATTAATATTTATTCTTATGACTTTTTGTCTTACAATTCTGACAAATTATAAACTTATAATTATGAGTTTACATCTCACATTTTTGACTTTTTTCTTTGAATTCTAAGTTTACATCTCAAAATTCTGCTTTTTTTTTCTCCACAGAATAAAAATTAAAAGGTAATTGTGTATTTTTATCTCATGATTCTGACTTTTTTCTCTTCAGAATTGCAAGTTTAATATTTTTTTCTCTTCTTGTGACTTTCAGAGTTTAGAGAAAAATGTCTGAATTGTCAGATAAACTCAGAACTGTGAGATAAAAGGTCGCAGTTACCTTTTTTTTTTTTTATCACATAGCGTAAACGGGCTTCCGTATGAAATAACATTTTAAAATAATAATTAAATCACAAATTATTTAGAAGACATGGCCACCCAGATGGTCCTCTGGTAGTCTGAGAGCCCCTCCGTTGAGACAGCCCGTCTCAGAAGTGTCTGTCCTCCATGCTTACTCACCTGACATCTTACACATTCCTGACACATTTTTCCCACAGCGCAGGAGGTAAAGTGATTCCTGCAGGCAAGTAGCTGTCATTGTAGCCGTGTGTGCAGTTGTCAGCTGTGAGTGAACGGCCCTGTTTCAGCTGCTGTGGGGTGGGGTGGGGGTGGGCCGGGCCCGCCGGGATGCAGGGTGGAGAGCAGTTACCCTCAGGAAAGCCCCAAAGCAGTCGCATCCCAGCAGGCCCTGCCACACAGTTGCTCAAACTGGATCTAGTTAACACATTAGGGGTCAAAAATCTATCCGACACAGACGCAGAAAGGACATACTGCACTTGAGGCTTACAATTAAGAAAATCTGTCACTTATTTTCTTTTTTTAGCAATTAATTTGTCTGTATTTCTCTCTCTTTTTGGAAACCACAGCAAATGAGAAGATTGAGGACATTAATGGATGCCCCAAGAGTCGTTCTCAGATGGTAAGAACTTGTGTTTTATTGCCTTCTAGTTGTGTTTTTACTGCCAGTGTAATTTTATAATGACTTTAATGCACGTTTGTGCATTAAAAGACATTGTTAGATCTGTCCAGGGAAACATTAGGTACTAATATGTACTTTTAAAGTTCTTGTATGTACCTTTAAGGTATTAATATATGCACCATAAATAAGGTACAAAGATGTACCTTTTAGCTTTTTTACCTTAGGATACCGCCCCAGTGACTGCTTTGTACCTTTTTTTCTGAGTGTAATACATTAGATTCTCACTGATGTTGCCAGCAGGCTTATGGATATGCACTTTAATACTGGTATTTTTGCTTCTCTTGCGGTCTCTCCTTATAAACATCTGGTTTAAGGGGGGTAGTTTGGCTGAAACTTTAAAAAACTCTCAAAACCATCAGTAAATGTGTAGGTTTGGAGGAAGCACAAGCCAGATTACAGACATAAAGAGCTATTTTAGCCAAGCCAAAGCTAAGCAAACAAACCGTAGAGTATCGCTGACGGTCGTATCACACATGAACCAGGGGCAGCGGTTGGTTTTGACTTGTCTTGATTACAAAGGCGGCTGTCAAGCCTGATTGGATGCAACAAAGGAATCATTTTCAAAGGGCTTGAGGTCTATACGTGCGTTTTGTTGTTATTGGAGGTTTTGATTGTAATGGTGGTCCGTGGAGGCATTGCTCTTGTTTTGACAGCGATGAAACCCAGCTGAAACCAGCGTATGTTGGGTTTGGAGGCTGGTGTGCTGCGTTCTTTGGCCAACTATAGCTTCAGTAGAAAGACAGTGCTGCTGCAGTTGATAAGGATGGGAATCCTGAGGAATTTAAAGATTCCTGGTTCAGAAAGAAAGAGCTTTATTGCCAAGTATGCTTAATTGATTCCAATTAATTATTCATGTTCCTTGACAGTTCAAATATGGATTCTTTTAGTACTTTTTAGAAAGAAATGTTTGGGAAAATAAACATGATGTACTCATTTTTAGAGTTTAAAAACAAATATAAACTACCGTTCACAAGTTTGAGGTCGGTAATATTTTTTTTTTTTAAAGAAGCCTTTTATACCCACCAAGGCTACGCTTATTAAAATTGAAAATACAGTAAAAACAGTAATATTGTAAAATTTTATTACAATTTAATATAACTGTTTTCTCTTTTAAAGGGGTCATATGATGTGATTTCAAGTTTTGCTTTCTCTTTGGAGTGTTACAAGCTATTTGTGCATAGATAAGATCCCTGAAGTTGCAAAGACTAAAGTCTCAAAACCAAAGAGATATTCTTTATAAAAGTTAAGACTCGACCACACCCTCCTAAAACATCTCATTCAAACACGCCCCCACATGTCTACGTCACTGTGTGGGAAGATTTGCAAAACACCGCCCAAATGTTTACGCAATGAATTAGGGCGGAACTATTATTCTCGCTGTAGTATTGTTGCTGCCGCCGGCAGTGTTTCGTTGTGAAAGTGTTTGGGCTTCCAAAAGAGGACACAACTAGAAATCAGTGGTTAAGTTGTATTAACAACACTGTTCCAGAACAGTTCAACCCAAATATTAGAGTGTGTGCAGCATATTTTACGGAGGACTATTTCCTGAACCTGGAAGAGTAGCCTACAATGCTGGCTTGCTCAAAGGCTGTTTCTATAAAGTGGGGCAATTCCAACTTTGCAAGGACAGTCTGACGCTTCTGACTCACAGCCTGTAAGCACGTTTTCTTATTTAAAGAATTTGCCACTGACAAGTCAAACGCGAGTTTTGAGCAGTGTAGAGTAGTGCTTGTTGTTTGTCTTTTCTCCGATCACAAATGCAGACATGGTAATGTTTATGCAGAGCGATGCAACGCGATGTGTAAAAAGACAGTATAAGTCATTATAATCAGTAATTATGTCCCCACTGAATGCAACAAATGCCTCGTTTATAATGGGTTTTATTGTTTTTGTCTCGTCGTGCTGGGACACGGCATCACAATACGGTAAGGGGCGTAACATTTCCGTTACACGCTTGAGGTATTCGGCCAATCACAACGCACTGGATAGCTGGCCAATCAGAGCACGCCTCGCTTCTCAGAATGATGAGCTTTGTAAAAATCAGCACGTTTCAGAAAGGCAGGGCATAGAAGAGCAACGATAATAGTACAGTATGTAGAAAATAATGTGTTTTTTGAACCTTAAACCACATAAACACATTGCATTACACCAAATACACCAAATAATGATATTTTTAGCAACGTCATATGACCCCTTTAATATATTTAGTATATTACATCTATGTTAATAAATGGAAATTATTCCTGTGATAGCAAAGCTGAATTTCAGAAATCATTCTAATATGCTGCTCAAGAAACATTTCTTATTAATATCAATGTTGCTTCTTAATATTTTTGTGGAACCCATGATCGTTATTAATTTATTTACTTACTTACCAACCAAAATAGAAATCTTTTGTAACATTATAAAAGTCTTTAATCAGTTTAAGTATAAATTGTATTAAAATTGTTCATTTTTATCCCAAACAAATAAACAAATAAATATCTTAGTGGTAGTATAACATCATAATATTTTTTTTAAGAGGAGCATTTACACAGATTTTTGTAATGGCTTTTCTCATGCTTTTTAGATGTGGCATCCCATAACTATATATTAAATAACAATACTAAACAAACAAAAGTATTGTAACATTTTTGATTAATTTATTAGTTTATCTTTTCTAAAAAATATTGCCACTGATTATAATAACATAATGTGAAACTTTAATTGCATAATAAAATAATGACTTGCGGTTAAATAAGTGAGTCAGATTAATTCAGTAACCTCTCTGATTCAAGTGTTTTGATTCACAATAACCAACTCATAAGAGTCATTCATTCAGGAATTGGGCTTCATGGTCGCACTGCATTTTTGGATTTTGGATTTGAATAGTCAGAAAAGTAGTGCATTAATAAAACCAAATATTGTGAAGATCATTTGATCCCGATACTTTACTTTATAAAATGAAACTGTTCAAATGAAGAACTTGTTCATGTTTCCCAGCCCTAATGCTTTGACCAGCTTCACACAGAAAGTTTAGCTGGTAAACAGCACGACTAAGCTGGTCTTCTCAGATGTGAGAGGTAGATTAGGGGTTTGGGGTTAAGTTGAGTGGCAGGGGTCTGATTGTCCAACCACCGGAGCTGATCTCTCTTACCCGTCTCTCTCATTGCTATCTCTCACTGACTTCCTCTTTCTCTGGCTCCATCAATTAGCTCCGTCCCCTTAGCAGCAAATTGCACCGTAATTTACTACTTTTAGACACACACAGCCTTTGTGTTCCCATTTTCTTTCTCTTTCCCTTCTCGTTCTGTAGCTGCATGAATGCTCAGGTCTTTTGAATTCATTCTTCTTCTATAACTCAGCCGGTGGTGACTGTACGAGCGTGTGCATATATGAACGTCTATTTGTACATCTCAGCAGGCATTCTGCATTTATGCAGTTTTTCTGTATGTGAGTCACTCTAAAGCTGTTTAAATTCCAGTGTGTGTGTTTGTTTGTGTCTTTAGCTAGGAAGCAACGCACTGCTGGAAGCAGGTGCAAGCAAAGCTATTATGCAAATATCATCATTGTGTGTTTTTATCAAGAGCGGGAATTGCACAATCGCTCTGTGAATGGGCCTCTAGCAACAGCTTATGCTGGACATACAAGTGCTTGTGATGATTAGCATAAAGTATTATCACTACGACCGCTAATTGCTGACATGATACTTAACCTCAGCGTTCAGATGGGTAAATATGTAAACACATTAAGCTAATCAATGGAGGGGTTTTGGCTCATATTGTAAAACCGAGGAGTAGAATTTGAATGCGTTTGTCACAATATCTTTGGAGGATCATAATATTGATGCAGCAAAGCATATGCTAACTTTTATAGAACAGTTTGAGTGTTCAGCATGAAATGCAGTACACAGCCCAATTTACATCCAAAATGCATCATACTGTATTTTCAGGAGAAACATGGAATTAAAAAAGAAAAAAAAGAAAAGAATGGCCATTGCATAAGAGGCTTGATGATGTTGACCAAAAAAGAAAGTGGTGGAGCAATTCATAACAGTTTGATTAAATGACAAACAATAAAAAAAAAAATAACATGCAAGGATAAACATTAAATGCATAAAAATAACATTAAAGTCCCCCTGTAGTCGAATATTTTATCCCTTAAAACTCATGTTTGATCATCAAAATGACATATTTAAATGTTTATTCTTGTGAAAATAATTTTCTCATGCCTTAAAATAGCTTGAATGTAACTCTACAACCTTGCCTCATTTACTATACGCGGATCTATGAATATGCAAATTATCCCCGCCTCCACTCAATCACACCAGCCAGCGCCTGGTTGTGGCTAGAAGGGATACAGCTCTGACCGGAAATGAACAATTAAATTAATTTTCTACCTATTAGATTGTGTTTTTTTAACGTCTACACCTACTCCAACCCTAAACCTACCCCTTACAAGAATGGAAAAATAGTAATTATTGTTGTACAGTGTGACAAAAATAACGCTGTGTTGATGTGCGCATGCCCAGTAATCACAGCTGTATCCCTTCTAGCCTTAACCCCAGCGCCTCCTCATCTACTGAACTGTAGTAAACTTGAAATAATGGCATACATGGATAATGACTGATAAAACTATGTTTTTACTAGCGGACAACTACAGTGAATACTGTAACATTCGTTAAAATTACTTACTTGACGACGTTGTGTCCTAAAATGCCTTTAAGACTGAATGCAGCCGTCTGTGATTCCAATTTGCGCCCGCGAGCATACGTGTGTGAAGTGCAGATGCTGATGCGGGAGAGGTGGGTCTGACTCCGGGCTACTTTTACACTATCGCCGCGGGTTATAATGTAAGTTAGCGGTTCTAAATTCACATTAAACCATGGTTTCATGGTTTTTTTTTCTCTCATTTATTTTTGGTTTTGTGCTGGTATTGGTATATTTTGCATGCTAGTGATAGGAATCTATCCCTTGACGTGATTGGTTGTTGAATTTTGTGACATAGCAAACCGAGGGCTGTTTCAAACCACGTTTCTGGGTCAGCCTTTGGGAAACTACAGTTTTAAGGAGAAAATACTCAGCAATGGTGTTGATTAATTGATTGGCACATGGTTTGTCTAAAAGCATATTAAAAACACCACATAGACAAATAAACAACATAAAAAACTTTAAATTATTGTTTAAATTATTATAAGACGTTTATTTCATAAAATATATGGTAAAAACTATTAATTTTTTTATTTAAAATAATTGTTTTTTTATATTAATATATTTTGAAATGTAATTTATACCTGTGAGTGCAAAGCTGTATTTTCAGCATCATTACTCCAGTCTTCAGGATCACATGATCCTTCAGAGATCATTCTAATATGCTCATTTGGTGCTAAAAACAACAACAACAACAACAACATATCTTATTATTTTTAATGTTGAAACAGTTGTGCTGCTTTTTATGGAAACCATGGTACTTTTTTTCAGGATTATTTGATAAATAGAACATTTAAAAGCACAATGTAAAATTTTGTAACAATGTAAAAGTCTTTAATGTCACTTTTGGACAGTTTAATGCATCCTTGCTGAACAAAAGTATTATTATTGATTTATTTATTTTTTATCTGACTTTTGAATGGTAGTGTATGATATATTACTTTCCTTTCCTTTTGTTTTTGATTTGTTTGCATTTATTAATTCACATTTTTCAGTCAAACCAATATATTTTTGGGGTCTTAACAAAATATATAAATGGCAAAAAAAGTATGATATTTTTGTGTTGAACACATATCGCTGTACTGTCAATATCAACTTCTTAAACCTTTCCTAAATAAATGTGGAGTGTTCTTCTATTGAAACAATATATGTGTTAGCCCTGCATATTTTGTGTTCATTTGATAGCTATTTCAGCAGTCTGGGCCAGCATCAGATTCTCTCCTTCACCTTTGGGACTGTTTTTACACCTGCTCGTTCCGTCTGATCCGTCTCAGATCATCTCCTCCTCCCCTTTAACCCACCAGCAGTGCAGACAAAGCAAAGCACAAGATTGCAGCATTTATGTCAGTGGCTGTTGACACAGGGCTGCTAAAACTCACAGGAAATCTCAGTGTCGTAACTCTAATTCTCCTCCCCAGTGGTGCGTATTGACACAAAGATGGTTGCTTCAGCTGAGTCATTCTCTGGTCACATGTCTGGTGGAGTTAGTGAAGCAGTTAACATCACTTAGAGCAGCTTAAAGTCACTTACTCTATCACAAAAGATCATAATCATTGCAGAGATCATATTGACAGGATGTTTGCCTGTCTTTGTTTTTCACCTCATCTAGTTAATATGTTCTTCTCATGGTTTCCCAGAAAGCTAATAGTTACAATATACAGCATTAACCACTTTCCTGAACAGTCCTTTCATTTGTTTTGTTAGTTAAGAGGAAAAATTATAAGGGGAATGATTGGCATGTTAATCTAATTTGGTTGTCTGTCAATCATCACGGGAGGGTTTTTGTGTGTGATTTGTGCTCTCAGGATGGGGAAGGAATCAAAACACGGACCACATTCTTCTGTAGAGGCGTCCATCACTGCCTGTGTTTTCCTCTTCTTTTAAACACTTGTTGTTCTTGAATTTCTTTGCTGTAATTTTAATGAGGCCTGGAGTAGAAGTGATGATAGTCAAGTTGGATGAGATTAATTGTTTTTGCTGAGTAAGTGGGTGCACAATAATGTTCAAATAGTTTGGGGTTAGTAAGTTTTTTCTTCTTCTATATTTATATAGAAAATTAAATATAAAAAGTTAATAATCAGTAATGGCTGCTGAAAATCCAGCTTTGCAGTCACAGGAATAAATTACATTTTAAAATTTAAAAATATATTCCAATAATAAACTTTATTGTAATGATATTTCACAATATATATATATATATATATTTTTTTTTTTTTCATTTTAAAACCATGTTTTTGATTATAAATGCAGCCTTGGTGAGCAAGAGACTTTTCAAAAAGAGTAAAAAATATTACCCACCCCCACAAACTTTTGAAACATATTGTATGCATGAATAAGAATAAGATTTATTTCATATGAAGTTACATGACACTATGATAAAATGTATTTTTGCACAGGACACATATTCAAGTTGCTTTATTTTTTGGTCATATTATGAAACAATCACACATTTCCATCAGTTGGTTTGACCTAGAAAAACACATTTCAAGTGCATTAAAGTAAAAAAAAAAAAAAAGCTGAGATATAATCATTGAAATGTAGGGTGACATTCTCATTTTTTTTATTTCATTGCATAAAACTCAAAATGTGCTTCTGGGTCATAGCGACTCTAATGATGTTTTTGAATTTTCTTGATTCTTTGTTTCACAATACAAGAGTTCATTGTATGAAGACATACAGTAACATTCAGAACCCAAAACTTCACTTGTGAGAAAGAAGTGCATTTATTGAAGCTAAGTTTGGCACAAATTTCTGACATTAGACATTGAATACAAGAGGCTAAAGTTTATTGAACAAAATCATTTTAATCTGATCTTTAGACTTTGAGTAGCACAAATCTCGCACAATTAATTGATTAATGCATTGAAAATGATCATAGAATAACTCAATTATGATTGTTATTAATGTGAAAACATACTTGCATAATAATAAGTGGACCTTGGAGAAAAAAAAATGAATAAGCCTGTTCTACAGTAATTCTGTTTAAATGTCTCTTTTTCATACAGTGTTTCATGTCAGTACATAAAGTGCTTCCATCCTGTCACATGACCAACTCACCTGTCAATCATCACCTTTAAATACATGCATTCTCTCTCTCTCTCCTCAACTCTAACCCACTGTCACATAAACACACTTACACACAAGGAGGAGTTTATTAGGGAACCAGTGGTGATGAAAAATATAATGACAGAGAGGGAGAGATGGAGACAGATAATGAGAGAGAGAGAGTGTGTGTGAGGATATATAGAAGGAATGTATCCGGTATATGTTCGCATGTGTGCATATAAGTACGTTTATGTGCTTGAGACAGACAATAGTTGTGTGTGTGTGTGAAGCTGTTTGTTTAGCAGGCTGTCCCTGTCTTAAACGCTCGAGGAGCAGATCAACTCACAGTCTCTCACAGGTAACAAGCAGCGAGCTGAGATATAAACGAAGCGCTCTTGTTTCAGGTACGGGCCTCTTGTTGCTTTAAGGGCTTCCTTAATTCTTTTTTGACATAGGATGCACATGGAAGAGGAAGTAAGAAATTAAAATGCTTTTATATTGTTATTTTTGATAGAAATGTGCAAGTGTTGTATAAACTGTGACAAACATACAGCCGCGTATAGTCTGTAAATGGAAAGCAAATATGAGTTTAAGTAAATTCAACATGTTTGACTTTTTTGTGCCTTATTGCTTTCAGTATTATAGAAAGAATACTTACATGTTTGTAAAGTAAAAGCCAGCCAAACATTTTTCTGGAGTATTTCAGACCGCAAGTGTTCACATAACTTAAAATTTGTAAATATATTTGGAAAAAGCTTTAACATTGAGCTCAAATATGCATTTTGGAATTATTATTATTGCGTTTTAGTGATAGAATGATTTATATTACATGATATCTGGTCATTTTACATTTACATTTATGCATTTAGCAGACGCTTTTATCCAAAGCGACTTACATTGCATTCAAGTTACAGTTTTACATTTGATCATCTCTTGCTTTCCCTGGGAATCGAACCCATGATCTTGGCATTGCTAGCGCCATGCTCTACCATTTGAGCTACAGGAAAGCCTGTAGACAGTTTTTGAGACAGTTTTACTTCCTTTTGTCAGTTTACTTCCTTTAACCTATATCTGTGTCAATAATTTTGCTTATTAGTGTATTATAAGATTAGTGTAGCAACAAAAATATCTTGTCTAATATTGTGTAAAATGAAGTGTTCATTTCACTGAATACAATTTTGTGTATTTACAGTCTTAAAATTGTAGTGTTTTAATTTTATTTAAATCAAATGTAAAATTTAAACGTTATCCTATTTTATTAATTTTGTTTTGTTTTAATTTTTTTATTTTAAGTAAATTATACAGTACACATTTTATCAGCCAGTCTAGATCAGCATTGGTCTTTGAAAAACACATATTGGTCAACAACTAGTGTTTTTCATGAATATATTTCTGTGGCTGTGCTTGTGTTTGGTTTTGGTTAAGTGCTTTTTTATGGCTCTGCAATCAGTTGTTTGCTTTTATTCCAGTAGGTTCTGATTTCTATTGACCCAGTGAGTTTTTAATGCAGCTATTATGAGAATGTCACTCAGAGTGGTGTTTGCTGTCGTGCATGACCTGCAGCCCAACAATCAGAGAAGACAATGTTGTTATGTTAGAGCTAAATTGCCCCACATCCCATTTCTTAATGCATTCATATTGACTTCATATAATACTATGCCTTGTAATTCAATTCACAGAGAGAAAGAGGATATAGATTAATTTCAACCCCTCTCTCTGAGATATTTTTTATTTAGAAACATTATTTTTAGTCCTGGATGTCTGGGATGTGGTTCCTTCAAAGGGTCAGAGGAATCTAGAGCAGATTCATTCCTCACATGTCTATATCTATGACCCTTAAGGCCAGCAACTGTTGGCTGCCAGCAACTGGGATACAGTCAGTGAGGCTGAAATGTGTTGCTATGGCTGACATAACTCACACTTGTGCTGACTAACCCATGGCAAATGACCAGCTCTTTAATGCAGAACATGGGCAATAAATCAAAGCAATGCTCTATTAATTATACAGTGGCCCCAAAAAATATTGGGACAACTGAGCAACCATTGAAAATGTATGAATTTCATTGCATAACAAAAAAAATCAAAGCAAGTGGCTGATACAAACAAATGATGCTGGCGTTTTTGTAAATTAGCCTGACTTCTTTTTAGTAATTTTTTTGCAGTTACCACTGAATGAAGTTCCACCAGTGTTTCAAAATGAGAAAATGTTGAAATGCCTTTAATAGTGAACAATGTGTATCAAAACAAACGACTTTTTGTGAAATACAAAATACAATGATTTTTGAAAAATGTACTTACTTGTGCTTTCTTTCTTTAAAATTAATGGCACTGTTTATATTGCTGTTTAATGCAATGATATTCATACATTTTTAAGTGTACTGTAACCAAAGTGTACTTTTTTTTGTGTGTGTGTGTGGGACCCATATGAAATTACAAGTCACTTAGGCTTGTGTATTCGTAAAAGTTGGTAATTGGTAGGAAATACGGGTTTGACATGAATATAGTTTACACTAAATTAAACTTTTATTATTTGCAAAGCTACATACAGTCATGGCCAAAAATATCGGCACCCTTGGTAAATATGATCAAAGAAGGCTGTGAAAATTAATCTGCATTGTTAATACTTTTTCTTTTATTTAAAAAATTCACAAAAATCTAACCTTTCATTGGATAATAAGAATTTAAAATGGGGGGAAATATCATTATGAAATAAATGTTTTTCTCAAATACACATTGGACACAATTATTGGCACCCCTAGAAATTCTTATAAGTAAAATACTGTATCTCTGAAGTATATTCCCATTCATATTCACAATTTTGAGCACTCCAGGGTGATTATGAACACAAAATTATCCAGCCATGGCTTCCTGTTTCACAGAAATGTAAATAGGAGGGAAAACAAAACCCAAATTTCCTTAATCATCCATCACAATGAGAAAAACCAAAGAATATATTTCTGATGTGCAGCAAAAGATAATTGAGCTTCACAAATTAGTGAAGTGGCTTTAAGAAAAGAGCTAGAGCAGTGAAAATTCCCATTTCCACCATCAGGGCAATAATTAAGAATTTCAACATAAAATGTTATGAATCTGCCTAGAAGAGGACATGTGTCTATATCGTCCTAATGCACGGTGAGGAGGAGAGTTTGAGTGGCTAAAGACTCTTCAAGGACCACAGCTGGAGAATTGCAGAAAATAGTTGAGTCTAGAAGGTCAGAAAACCTTAAAAAAAAATTGTCAAACAGCTCCTACATCACCACATGTTGTTTGGGAGGCTTTCAAGAAGAATTCTCCTCACTCATCCAAAAACAATCTCCAGCATATTCAGTTATCAGACACGACTGGAACTTCAGATGGGACTGCCTTCTATGGTCAGATGAAACTAAAAAAATGAGCTTTTTTAGCAGCAAACACTCAAGATGGGTTTGGTGAGCACAGGGATAAAAAGTACCCCATGTGTACAATGAAATATACTGCTTTATTTTTGATGTTGTGGGCCTATATTTCTGCTGGAGGTCCTGGACATCTTGTTTAGACACATGGCATCATGGATTCTATCAAATACCAACAGATAAAAAATCAACAAGTGACTGACTCTGTTAGAAATCTTGTAATGGGCCGTGTTTGGATCTTCCAAACAGACAATAATCCAAACACAAACCTCAAAAACAACACAAAAATGGGTCACTGAGCACAAAACCAAGCTTCTGCTATGGTCATTCCAGTCCTCTAACCTGAACCCTGTAGAAAATGAGTGAGGTGAACTGAAGAGAAGAAGCACCGTCATGGAGCTGTGAATCTGAAGGATCTGGAGTGATTCTGGATGAAGGAATGGTCTCTGATCTCTTGTCAGGTGTTCTCTAACCTCATCAGGCATTATAGGAGAACATTTAGAGCTGTAAAACAAATGGTGGTTTCAAAAAGTATTTAATAAAAGGGTGCCGTTAATTGTGGCCAATGTGTATTAGAGAAAAACATTTATTTCATAATGATATTTCCCCCCGTTTTAAATTCTTATTATCCAGTGAAAGGTTAGATTTTTGTGAGTTTTTTAAATAAAAGATCAAAAGGATTAACAATGCAGATTAATTTTCACAGCCTTCTTTGATCATATTTACCAAGGGTGCCGATATTTTTGGCCATGACTGTATATTAGTCTTAGGTAAGAATATTTGTAATTTAAAAAAACGTGTCACCTTTTTTTAATAGACTACGCAAAAATGTAAAATAATATACTATATTAGATAAAACCCACTATATTATATTGTATACTATATTATAATGGTAAAATTATTATAAATAAATTCTTATTCTTTGCCTGAAATATTGATTTTAATTTAAAAAAAAAAGTTAATTATGTCTGCTAGTGTATATATATAGATATTTGATAAAGTATGTTTGTGTTGAAGTAGTGTTCATTGTTCACTACAGCTGGTAAACACTGATCTTTTTATTTATTTACAGGGTGCCAGTGATCTAAAAAATGTGAATATTGTTATAAGAAAATAATTTATATTTACAATTCAGTTTACTTTTTTTGTATTAATGCCAAAATATGGTTAACAGAACAGGCCAGGTGGCCGTGATTATGGATAACCTCGACCCTAGAGTATGGTAAATGTCATTAACATATTCCTAGAAGAAACCACATGACCTTTAAGTGTAGCCTATTACATCACTCTCCTCTCAGCCAATCAGATATGCTTATGCTCTGAATTGAGTGACACTAGGAGACGGCTGGGTCAGCGTCAGGGCCTTGACGACGTCTCCTAGCAACAGGGCAAATGTGATGCCCTCAACGATTGGCAGCAAAGGCTTTGCATACTGCTTTGACTGAGCAGCCAATCTATGCTCTCTGATAACACTACAAGCTCCTAGAGTGAGTCACGTATTCAGCCACAGAGCAGATGTGAAGCAAACTCAATCTAGACCGCAAGGAAGCAGCATCTTTTCTGAATTTAACCCTGGCCTGTTTGTTTTAGGTGATAATGGCTCCTTTCTGTGTTTATATGTGTGTGTGGTTTGTCATGATTTTTTTTTAATGATCTCTACAGTGCTTATCAACATGCTCTCTCTTAATTTCTCTCTAGATTGAGAACATTGATGCCTGTCTGAGCTTCCTAGAAGCCAAAGGTGTGAACATACAGGGACTTTCAGCTGAAGGTAAAAACAGTTTTTAAAATGCTTATTTACAAATTCAAGGAAGATTTTATTACAATTTTGATCTTTGATCTGGTTTTTCACACTTTAAATTATTAACCTGGGTTATCTTGTTACAAGTTTCACACTGTTCATTCTTCACCCTAGGTTAGTAGTTTAACAATTTGGGTAGTCAGGTTTCAAGATTTTACATCTGTAAACCATGGGTCAATATTTATGTTTCTGGGTTATTTGCATATTTATGAGGTTAAAACTTTGATTGGACAAGTACAGCACACAGTTTGTTTGCTTTTTTGAGTGCCTCTTCATCATTTAATGTTTTTCTTCCCTTTTTGTGATTTTTACATTTCCCTCATACAGTGCAGAAAAGTTTATTTGACTGTACAAAGCACATTAATACTTAATGAAGCATGAGTTGTTTAGTATATCATTGGCTGTTTGTTGCAGAAAAACTTTCAAACACCACATTTCAAACTTTGTTGCTACTGCACAAGCAGTAAATTTGTTTATACAGGGCTTTATATAATACAGTCAATGTTATAAAATGTATGAATTATGAAACAAATTAAAGCTGTAAAGCAGCTCTACAGAAGATAATTGTGTCATTTCAGCTCAATTTAGTTCAGTGTTGTTTCAGTTCAGTTCAATAACTTAGCGTTGTAAAGTTTATCAATTATGAAATGAGTTCAGTTAAACTATAAGCAGCTCTATAGAGGGCAATAATGTTCTTAAGTATTCATGTTAAGTCATTTCAAATTTGATTCAAGTTAGTTAGATAATAGTGGTGATGCTGCACAATTAGCAAAGTTTCATTCAATAGTATCAGTGCAGTTTAATCGATAATAATACAGAATATTAATTGTCTTTTAAACCCCTAAAAAGTGGTGCTAACGGCCTTTTAAAATTACAACCCGCTTAACGTAAAAAGTGACATTAGTGTAAAAGAATATTAATGAAACAATCATAAAATGGCTTTATTGTCAAGCACTTGACTGGTTGTGGCACAGTGGCTGATAACTGGAAGGTTGTAGGTTCAATTCCCACAAGAAGCAAGAGTGAGGCGCTCAACCCCATCATGCTGTGCAGGGGACTGTGCTTGTAATTAGCGCCGTACTAATTACTTTGAGAGAAAAGTGTCTGCCAAATTATATACTAAACAGCAATCTGTTGTTGAACATCTCTTCCTCACAGAGATCCGGAATGGAAATCTGAAAGCCATCTTGGGGCTTTTCTTTAGCCTGTCTCGATACAAGCAGCAGCAGACGACGAGCAGACAGACGCACACGCAGCACACACATTCACACGCTCCCTTAAGCCAGCAGAGCAGCGCTCCGGCCCAGCTGACCTCCACCTCGCATGGGACACACACACACAAAACACAGCCAGAGATGCAGTCCAGGTAACATCTCTCTCTCACTCTCAATCTCTCTCCCTCTATCTATCTAGCATTCTAGCATTCCATCTATAATGTTCTATCATTCTATCTAATGTACATATGTTATATGGATTGTTTGTGGATTGATTTAAAGCAATCTGTCTATCTAAATGTGTCTTCATTCTCTTAGCGTTGTGATTGTGTGATGTTGTGTTAGTCATCACTGTCTGTGTTTGTCAGTCTCTCTCTTTATCTCTCTTTCTTCTCTTGTCTCTCTTCTTCTTTCGATCTAGGGATGGCTCTCAGAGTAAACTCAAGTTTTCCATTGGTCAGAAAAAGTCTTCTAGGTAGCACTTTCATTCCCATCCTGTGCTCTCGTGTATTTCCTCTGCTGTCAACCTGCTCGTCATCACCCTCCTCTTCCTCACTTACTCTCTGCATGTGATTTTGTGATCTAATTCTACTCATGTATGTACAAGATTGTTCTGTGAAACTCAAATATTTGAACTGACTACTCAATACATTATCATTGTAATTAAATAGTATTAAATAATCAAAATTATTATTTGCCTATAATGCATTATAAAATATTCATTCTTACATTGATAATGCCTTACTTTAATGTTATAATTTCATAAATAACTTTAACGACAGTTATAACTTAAAATAAAAAAGTATACTGCATTAAAACACATGGCCAACACCATATTTCAGGTGTTTTATCATGTGTTATCTTATGTTGTCAATAGTGCATTACACTATTTAAAGCATGTGCAGGTCTTCTTTTTTTTGCATTTGAATGTATATATTAAAGTATTTTATAAAGCAAAGTATTTTAACTGTGGTTAAAGTTATTAAGGAAACTATATAACTGAATGCAATTTATAAGAAATTATCAATAACTTTATGATGCATGTGTATATTTAATAGATATCTATTTAACAGATATATTGTTAGATAGAGACATCTGTTAAATAGATAAATAAACTAGATTTATTCTAAATATAAAGAAGAAAATAATGACCTATCTTTTCCTAGAATATATCCGACCAGACAGAATATGTGGACTCTGTCAGGTGATGTTACCCAAAAACATGTCCCAGTGGAAATGTCTGCTCAGTGAGCTGTGATAACTTTAAAATAACTGCTCTGTGTGATGCCCTGCTTGAGTAAATTCATTATTTATTGTGGTGTGTGACAGAAAGGTTGGGGTTGTAATATTGCTTTCAGTGAATGATGTGTTCGTGCCATCAGTCACCAAGTGCTGCAAATGCATTTCAGATGCATTTCAAATGCAACTGTGTAATGCATTTGAGATAAATACACTAAAAATACTATAAATCACCGTATTTAAAATTCCCGGTTTAAATATCAGTCCAATCTTTACTATTCCACCATTCGTTTTTGGCAACATGTGACACAATGTTGCCATCTAATGGTGGATAGTTATAATTGCAGATAAGCCTTCCACAGATATGAGATGTATTTTAGGTGAGCAGGAAAATAAAGAGAGAGGAAAATATCTCTTTGCTGCATACTTATGACGAAATGTCAAGGCCACACAATAGACAGCAATGTGATTAGCATAAGTCACTACAGATGTTCCTGTATTTTACATGACATTTACCTAGACTTGATTGTTGGGTGAGATTAGTCTATTTGTCTGTCAATCATGAGGCCTTAAAGGACTGACAGAGAAATGCCACATTAGAATCACAAATCTTCACCATAGAGACATTTACTGGCTTTTTTTTTTTATATGTTTCTTTTAAGTCAATATGTTACAATTCTTTTTTGATTATGTTAGATTTAGGATTGGTTTAGACTCTGTATATTTCAGTTTTAAGATGGGCTTTTTTAATATTAAATATTTATAATAATATTTGTAATTTATAATATGGATATATAATATTAAATATTTTGCTTCTATTCAATTCTGTCCCTGGGCAGCATCTGCACAAAGCTGTGGTGTTAAACTAATTATCTAAACCTTAAACAAGGCACACAATGCTTGATAAAAATATTTTTCTTCTTAAAATGCACCAATTTGTGGAAGTAAATACATTGTTAAGGGTTATTTACTGTTGCATTACTCAGAAGCACAATGCACTATTTGGATTCACTACTGATGCATTGAACAGATCCTCCGTCACTTTGCGACAAAAAAAAAAAAAAAGCGCACCAAAGCAATTTAGAGTGTTTTTGCTGCTGGGGAGAGAGGATGTGTTTTTTTTTTTCAGCTTCTTTAACTGGGAATTAATTGAATAAGGCTGATTCTAAAGCAAGATACCCTGAGAAAGGCACAAACATTCAGTTTTTTAAATAAAAAAACTCTTTAGGCATTAAGCAACCATCTAGCAACCACTCAGAATGCATTAGCAACCCCATCACAATCCCCTGGCAAGCCCAACAACACCTGAGCACGAGTTCTGCACCGGCAAGAAGCACGCACATTTTCTTCAGAAAATGTATGAATGTTGTTGTTAATATTTTTTGCTCTCTTGCTGTCACAGATTACCTGGCCCCACCTCGAGGATGTCCACTGCGGGCAGTGAGAGTTCTCCTCGAGGGTCCATCAGTTCAGCAGGGAATCGCCGCAGTCAGGTGTTCAGCGATAAAGCCAAACCTGCAGCAGCTCAGGCCAAAGGTAAAGCCAACGTCACAGTCTGTAAAGTGAAGTGACCTCTGAATCGAAACATTAATCATAATCTCATCAGAAAACGACAGGCCAGGATTTCATTAAAAAAAAGCATTTGTGTGGCAGCTGGTGTGAATGTAAAATAGTTTCGGTTTTACAGATTTGAACACACTTGTCTCTACAGGGTCCTGCTAGTTTATATATTATCTGTGATTTTATCATGCCTAGGCAAAATGAGTCTATTTTCTGTATTTTATTTATTCAAAAAATGCTAACTAGCTAGAGCCCCTGGCAATGTTTATAGAAAAATTAGATAATAAAAAAAGATAGTCTAAGGAAAGTTTCAGATGGGCTGGAAGAAAACTGTGTCTCATGTTTTAGTTATATGGCAAGATTTGTGATATGAATGAGGTATGTTTATGGTTTGTTTCTTTCTCCAAATGAAATTTATTTTGTCATTTGTGTTTTGAACAGTAATGGAGCAGTCTTCTCCATTTAAAGTAAAAGCTATGGAGCTAGTGTTTATTTACTCTGTTGGCTGTGTGCGTGTACACTACTTTTCAAAAGTTTGGGGTCTGTAAGATTTTTTTAATCAATATTAATACATTTATTCAGCAAAGATGCATTAAATTGAAATTGAAGTCACAGTAAAAAAAAAATATTTTGAACTTTGTTCATCAAAGAATCCTAAAAATATATCATGGTATGCACAAAAAAATAATAAGCAGCTTAACTGATTTCAACATGGATAATAATAATAAATAAAATGTTGAGCAGCAAATCAGCATATTAGAATGATTTCTGAATGACCATGTGACACCGAGAACTGGAAAATTCAGCTTTGCCATCACAGGAATAAATAACATTTTAAAATGTATTAAAATAGAATACAGTTCTTTTAAATTGTAAGAATATTTCACAGTATTCAAGTTTTTTACTGTATTTTAGATCAAATAAATGCAACCTTAGTGAGACTTCAAAAACATAAAAAAATATAATAAAATAAAATCTTGCCAACCCTGAACTTTTGAATGATACTGTAGCATTTATCATTTGTGCATTTACAAGATCAATGTCTAGATGTAAAATTTGGCTCATGGTTAGCATTATCCAGTAGCCCACATGGCATAAGTGAAGTCAGCAGAAAACAAAAGCTGACTTTCTACAGGAAGGTATTGCATTTTAAACATTTTCTGGAATAACGTGCGCTGATGAATTATGGACCATAAGATAAACTGGGTCAGTTCTGAGTTCATGTTGACTTTAAGCGGTCACTGTGTTAAAACGTGCCAACCACATTTCTGTGCTGTGTGATGGAGCTGTGCTGAGTTTGGATTAGTTAATGTAGCAGGCAGTGCTGGAAATAACTTCCTATAATGACCTTGAGTGAAGCTAGTCACACAACCCCTAGCTGAGATGTTTGAAAGATGTTGCAAATGTGCCATACGTGTGTGTGTGTGTGTGTGTGTGTGTGTGTGTGTGTGTGTGCGTGTGTGCGTGTGCGTGTGTGTGTGTGTGTGTGTGTGTGGTACTGGCTTTGAAAGCAGAGTGAGCGAAGCGGAGGAAGTTTCTGCATTAATTGAGCTCCAATTAGTGTGTTTTGGCCCTGAGAATTTGGCGGCAGTGAAAGAGACACGGAAAGAAGAAGGTTTCCACAGTGTCATGCTTTAGGCAATCTGTCCTGTTTTCTATTTTTCCACTATGTTTGTGTACATATTCCTAATATGAGTGAAGCATTTGAAAGAAAAATTCAAAGCAGGTTCTTCTAATGATAGACTTTGCAAACAGCATTCCCATGTTCACTTTTTAAGAATATTTTCTTGAATAATCTGACTTTAATATCAGACTTGTGTGCAGTTGAAGAGTTCCGATGTCTTGGTCTTGTGACTGTGAAAGTTAGTAAATGGTGTCAGCCGACCGATTCTCCCATAATGCATTTAGCTCTGTTATTTTGCATGTGACCTGCTTAATGCAAAGCAGAGTGAGAATGTGAATCACAGAGCAAAGAAGTTTGTGTGCCATCGTTCTGACACTGTTGAAGCAGACAAAAGCCTGTTCTGAGATGACATGAGTCAAGAGAGGGATAGAAAGAAGATTTAAAGTTTTAAAATTTTAAAGCAGGCAAGAAAAAAATTTGCTTATTATGTTTTCAGAGTTTGAAATCAATTTTCTAGACCGATAAGTAAATTTAAATTCAGTGCTGTAAAGTAGTATTTATAGTTGTAATTTTATGCAATTTTATACATTTGATTTTGTTTTATTTTAAAGCAGCAGTTTTTATTATTTTATTTTATTTTGAGAAATGTTTTTATACATTACATATTTTTTTCATTAAAGGGATAGTCTACCCAAAAAAATGAACATCATTTACTCACCCTCATGTTGATCCAAATCTGTATGACTTTCTTTCTTCTGTGGGGGGGGGGAGAAAAAAGATATTTTAAAGAATGTTGGTGACCAAACAGTTCCCATTGGTTCCCTAAAAAAGTACAATGGAACTGGATATGAAGAAAGAAGAATAAAGAAGATGATGCAGGTTTGGAACAACATGAGGGTGAGTAAAATGTTAATTTTTGGGTGATCTATTACCTTATGGTCCATATGCTGTTTAAGCCTTTATTTACAGCAATTTCTGTATTTGTGTATAATATTGGCTTAATGAAATACTAGCCTATTCAGGCATGTTTACATGATGAATACAAGATAAAAATATGACCAATAACATTGGAATTTTCTTACAATCACGTGATGACTGTATTCAATAACAGAGGAAAAATTAAAAACTGACAAGGTGCAATATGAAACAGGCATGATGTGTTTATTGGTGGGCTCTCGTGGGGTGGTCATCTGAGACTAATGATAGCTGTTATTCTGCCGTGGAGAAATAATCACTTAAATATGGACTTTAAGAGGAACTGAGAGGGCCCACAAACCCTGAGGGCAGAAAGTTGCTCTAGAGTTTCCTAATGACATGAGGGCGACAGCGAGATTATTTCTGCCCAAAGTTTTGCAGTTCATTGTCATATGGTCTGTTTCTGGACAGCAACTGCTCAACTTTTTCTCTTTTTCTCAACTAAGGTCTTTTTCTGACCTATCCCCTTCTCGGCCCCTCTCTTTCCTCTCTCTACCTATTGGAAGTCATTAGTGGTCTGACCCACTTCTCTCTGGCTGGCATGGCTAATTGGACCTTAATCACTTCCTAATTGCCGCTTTGTTTCTGTGCCGCTCATTAAATGCCAAACTGAATGAGATGAGAACAGTGTTTTTTCCCCCCATGTCAGATCGTTTAATAAAATATACAGATAAACGCTGAACCTGAAAAATAATAAAACATTTGAGTGTCATTAGTTGATTTTTAGTCAAAACCTTTACATTCAGTCTTAACAAGTGCTTACCAGAAGTTTGTAGCTAATATTATGTCAAATAATATTTCCGTCCGTTTAAAATTATATATATCTGAATAAACAGTGCATAAAGTATCTAGGCACGACTAGGCACTCAGTGGGATAAACTTTTCGTTTTTGATCTCATATATAATGTGCAGCATTAGTATATGCTCAGATGTTTTAGATTTTTTAGGTACTTCAGGTCTTTTTCTCTGGGTCTGGACCACCGGCCGGCTGACAGAGCGAGTGTGTTGAGTGTGATCTAGAGGCTCAGAGGGAGGGGGCTGGACAGAGAGACAGCGGGGTTTCTGTGCGAGAACTCGCCAGTGTTTGCAGTTAGTGTTTTATTTGCAGTGTAGCTCCTCGACTACTGAGACACTACAGGCTGGACTGACGCTGGAACCAGCTCACTTAAACAAATGGACCTGCCAGGTGAATGAGAGACAGATAACATGCTGATTTCACTTTCATTTTTATGTTTTTCTTTGCTTTTTATAAACAGATTTTTTACTAGAGTGAAGAGGAACATTTTCCATGATTATAATTTACATTTTAAATTATAGATTTTCATGCATTAACATTTCTGTTTTGGTATGATTTATATTTCATGTCAGTTATTTAACGGAAGTTTTGATTGTGTATGTCACACAGAGCACAATAGCTAAATTTGGCCTCCGGTGTTTGAATGGGCATTAAAGTCTTACTCGCTGTGTTAGTGTAAACAGTTTAGAATGGATCTCAGTCGGCTGTCTGCTGCTCACTATTAGAATAACATTAGCTCAGGAGTAACTAGCCTTTTATGGCCAGGGAGAACAGTTTCAATATTCATCTCCGGTTAAACTTTCAAAACTTTTCTCCTGTTTTCCGTAGCCTTTGATTCAATTTGCTTTAATTTTGGCTTTATTTTTCTGGTTCCCAGGTTCTTTTTCCACAACATCTGTTTGGTTTTGAGATGTGATCTTTAGGACTGACTGTTCATCAGTGTTGTTGTTGTTGTATCTGTTGCTATAGTAATGATATATGTGTCAGCGCAGTACCAAGAGACTTTCTCATATATGATGTTATGTGTTCCATAATTATAAAAAACCACATGACATCTGATCAGACTGTTTGACTCGTTTGCAAAAATTAGATTTTGATTTGATTTCAAACACATATCGATGCGGTGTGTCTGCAAAAATGCATAGATGTGAATGTAACTTTAAGTTTAAGTAGTAAGATTACTAAAACTGAAATAAAAATAAATGGAACTTAAATAGAATGTTAAAAAGAACACTAAAAATGACAAAAGCACATAAAAAACCTAAAACACAATCTAAAATGAATACTAAACATGAATCTGTCCATTTTATATCGAACAATGTCTTTTTTTGGTATATTTTGTGTTCAGTTGCTGTGTGGGTTTCATGTATTTCATTTTTTCCCCTTTCTTTTACTGCTCATCTTGACCAGGACTCTCTGGAAGAAAATATATTGAATTTCAATGGGAACTTCCTGATTAAATTAATGATAAAAAAGAAAGCAATTTTAATTCAAAATATGAACAAATGCTATAATAGTATATAAACTAAAATAACATTGGACCAAATAAAACTGAAACACATTTCTGATTTTAAGAGGATTCAAAATCTGATTTTAATTCAAATTCAGATTTCATTTAAGTATGGTACAGAATGTGTGTATGAATGTATATTTTGCTGTGAACTGCTGTTCACTCCTTCTCTCACATCTGCAGTCCAACTTTCTCCATGACTTTTTTATCCTGTCTCTCTGATTTTCCTGTGTTTCACCATCACCTCTCGTGTCGTTTCCTCTCCAGAATCATCAGAGAGTGTCTCCTCACAAGGCGTGACTGAGCACACTCTGTCATCCCTGGCGTCCGCCTGCACCTCTGTTAGCACCAGCACTGTGGCATCTTCATCTTCATCATCAGCCATCCCCCAGGCCAACTCGAGTAGCAAACCCTGGAGAATCAAATCTCAGAGCACTAAGCACACTGCTACCTCCACCGCTACCTCCACGGTGCTTTCCATCAAACCAGATCTCCAAGCCAAGCAGCCCGTGCCTGCAGAGCCGCCACCGAAAGCTGTGCCTCAGAAGTCCATGCTGGAGAAACTCAAACTTTTTAACAGCAAAGGAGGCTCCAAGTCATCCACGCAAGCAGAGGGTGCCGTTACACCGACAGGAGGTAAAGATGCCGGTTTGGTTTTGGAAAGAGTCGAGGCTGGTTCCAATAAAGAACCCATTGAGGAAATGGATGGTAATGTCAGACCCACAAACGGGTCGAGTGCCGTTACGATGACAACCAGCAGCCCAAAGATTGCGCTAAAGAGCATTGCGCAACGGACATTTAGCCGGGCGCTCACGGCGAAAAAAGCCTCAACTAAAGCTGTAGATAAAGAAAAGGAAAAAGAACGAGCTAAAGAAAAAGACAAAAATGGGAAAGAGGGGTCAAAGCGTGTCCCTTCCTCAGAAAAGGTAGAGATCAAAGAGGAAGTTAAGGAGGAAGTTGTTCCCTCAAGCAGAGTTGCTCCCTCCGAGGCAGAGCCCAGGAAAGCCTCCAAGATCGCCAGCTTCATACCCAAAGGCGGCAAAGTGGGCGGTACCAAGAAAGATAGCTCCGCCCCTGTGCAAAGTGGAATTCCAAAACCAGGAAGTAAAAACACTGGAAATGGAGCAGTAAAAAGTTCAGTGTTGCCCCTCGGCGGTAAAGACAATGAGAGGCCCCGCAGTATGCGTCTGGGAGGGGGTCTGGGACTTCATAGGGACAGCCGGCATTCCTCGTCCTCTTCCAGCCTGGCTTCCACCGAGGGGAAAGGACACTACAGCGCCGCCCTGGTGGCCAACGGAACGCAATCCACGGCCAGCAACACAGTCAGTGTGCAGCTGCCTCAGCCACAGCAGCAGCACAACCACCCCAACACGCCACCGTAGCACCCTTCATGTACAGGTGAGACTCGTACTGGGATTTTCAGATGGAGGATGATAAAACAGGCCAAAATACAGATTTAGATCAAAGGAGAAACTCGAGCCAGATCTAGAGATCACAGGGGGGTCTTTTGACTTGGACTAGTTTTGACTTGGACTTTTTTTGTTAACTGAAACTGGACTATTAAAAATAGTTTTTGTTAGTTGAAACGAAGCTGAAATAATACTAAATATAAATATTAGTCGGAAAAACTTTAGTCGGAAAAAAATTTGATATGTTGCTTTGGCAACAAACTGAAATAAAATAAGCTGAAGTGCTAAGTTACTAAAATAAAACTGAAATAAAGCAAATTCAATCTAAATAGAAATATAAAAATAATATAAAATATATAAAAATAAAAAATAAAACGAATAACAAAAAACTCATTACAAAATAATAACAAAACATTAAAAACATAAAAATAAACACTAATTCAAAGTATTCATAAAAACAATAACAGTATATGAGTAAAAATAAACTAACACTGGACTTTTCAAACTGAAACACATTTCTGATTTTTCAAAGTCTGATTTTTAATTCAAATCCTGTGGTACGGATATGAATGTGGTTTGAAATAGGTTTGTTAAAATCAGATTTAATCTGTATTTTGCTGTTAACTAAAATTGATACTCCAAAAAAAGCCATAGCTTCAATCTTCTCTCAGAAATGCAGTCCAAAACAAAGGAAGAAAAAAAGAAAGTTAGAAATGTTACCTTGGCAAATGACTAAAATAAGTTTAATTTGAAGTACTAAAATTACTAGAATTAAAACTGAAATAAAAAAAAAAAAGCTAATAAAGTGACAAATGCTAAAACAAACTAAAATTTGAATGAATAATGAAGATTTAAAATAGAATATAAATAATACTAAAATAAGACTGCTAGAAAGCACACAAAAAAAAGCAACCACATACTTTAGCAGTTTGCTTAAAATCTCTCACTAGACCTTAGTAGCTGAATAGCAACCTCCTGACAACCACACAAAACAAAACACAATCACATACTGTACCATCATGCTAAAAACATGCTAAAGAACATCTTACTAACAACATAACACAAGATGATATTGTTTTGTACTGGAAAAAAAAAATCTAGTGAAATCTTAATGCATGCATGTTATGCATGAAGTACATGTCAGATAGACAGATAAATAAAATGGATTCATGCCAAAACAGAAGCAGAATGTTACTAATTTGTATTTAGTTTATGAGACTGCCACTGTAAGTGAATGGCTGTAGTAAGTGTGCATGCATGCTCACATGTGTATGACTCCCCGTCAGGCTCAGCTGTGAAGCGTTTGACTGGTATTTCCTCTGAAACAGACCTGTTGCCCTGTGTTTGTTTTCCATAAAGGATTCCTTTAGTCAGGCCATGACTTCTGCTGACTAGAATGTTACAGAAAATGTGTATGCATTTACATGAATGACATCTTTTTTCAATTTTAACCCCTGTGTTTTTAGGTCTCAGAATGAGGCAGATGGAAACATTGGCACAAACCCAAGCTCTGGATGTCGTAGTAGTGACTCCAGTAGCTTCAGTAAGATCAACCAGTCTTCTACTGAGGACCTGTCAGGTAACCTGTTCATTTCATATCTGATGAAGTGTAAAACATTAATCTGATAGTCTAAGACCTTTTCCTGTTGGTAATTATAATAATCAATGCACCATTTGGACAAAAAATAATAAATAATTTAAGACTGATATTGATGATGATGATGTTCTGAAGTTTAAATCAAGAAAGCAATTTTACAGTAAGTATTCTATACTCACCTAGGCTGCATTTATTTGATCAGAAACAGTAAAAAGTTAATTTATTCATGTGATGGCAAAGCTGAATTTCAGCAGCCATTACTCCAGTCTTTATTGTCACATGATGCTTCAGAAATCATTTTAATATGCTGATTTGTTGCTCAAGAAACATTTATTATTGGAATTCAGTGTTGAAAACAATAGTTAGCATTGTTTGATGAATAGAAAATTCAAAAGAAGAGCATTTATTTGAAAAACAAATCTTACCTAAACTGTTGAACAGTGTTTAAAAGTGATATAAAAAGTAAAAATGAATGCTCTATTTTCAGGTGAAGATCCAGAGACCAGACGTCTGAGGACTGTCAAAAATATTGCTGACCTGCGGCAGAATTTAGAAGAGACCATGTCAAGTTTGCGGGGGACGCAAATCACACACAGGTAGATGAATCTATTTCTTACTTTTCACAGTCTGATGTAGCAGGAGAACTTTCAGAGAGAAATCAGCTAAGATAAGAAGATGGTTCTTTGGTGAACAATGAAGTTTTAACAGTGAGGGAAAAAGCATATTATTCTCCAATTCAACTGGCAAAGACACACAACTGCCATAAAAGCACACTTTTTTCTCACAGTATTTTATCTTTTGAGACAGTAACAAGTAGCCATTCCTTCCTCAGCTTGACTCTTTTAACTGTAAATGACTAAATTAATAGAGTCTGTCCACCGGCTCCACCATGCTCTTTCCATCTCTATTCTTAAAACCTTCTTTGTTCCTCTTTTTTGATTATTCATCTGATTGACCCAGACTGCATTTCTATGATGGCATCATGCTGTAATTGTGAACTGCTTAAAAAGTCCATTTTAGGGCAAAATGAGAGCAGCAAGGCATTTTTGTTTCCTGAGGTGTCAGGATATTGGTTACAATTCCTCAGTACTATGCATAAAGCCTTTCCTCATATTATAAGTTAAGTAAATATTGTAATTGAAAACTCTTTTGGTGAAAAATATCATGGTAACTGTGAATTTAACTATACCAACAGCCTACAAATGTTGGTAAAACTTGGTACAAGCCACATGTACCATGGTATAACTATTGATATCATGGTACATTTTAGCTTTTAAAAAGGTCATATGAATTTGATTTTATATTGACTTGAATTTTAAATGTTCTTTCTCTCTCAGCACACTGGAGACCACTTTTGATGGTAGCGTTACTACTGAAATGAGCAGTCGTAGCATCCTCAGCATGGCATCTCGCCCCGCGCCGCTGTCCTGGGCCAGTCGCATGGGCCAGTCCAGCCCCCGTCTACAAGCAGGAGATGCTCCTTCGGCTGGTAACGGGTATCAGTCCCGCAGCGGAGGTGTGGCGTCCGGCCAGGGCCGATATCTGTACCAGGCTCCTCTACGGAAGCTGGCAGCGCGTGGCAGTGCCCTCTGTGGCCTGGAGCTGGGAGACAGGGTGGAGGATCTGGAGCTGGCAGGTGTGGGGCTGGAAATGAGCGGCTACATGAGTGATGGAGACGTGCTGGCTAAGAATGCCCGCTCTGATGAGCTGACCAGCGGGTAAGTGTGAAGATGATTGGCACTGGTTAAGACGGATGACTAATGGGGTTTTCCAGTAGCTGATAATTACGGGCGTTTTCAATATGTAGTTAAGTGGAGATGAAAGGAAAATTAAAAGGCAATTTAAAGGTACACAGCGTAATTTACACAAGTGGTAATTCTTTGTTGGTCCTTGATTATTATTCACAGATTTTTTTTTATTGTAATTTGTAAAGTGCCTAAAGGGAGCAGATTTGGTGTAATATCTGTATTAAAGGTCAGGTCAGTTTACCGTAATGAGCGTTGTCATGTTCATAAATTTGTACATTACCATATGGCATAAAACTTATCAAATGGATCATGCTTTCTGTGAAAGTCTCCAAGTGGATATTTGTAGTGTGGTTTTATTGCAGCCACTAGAGGGTGATATGGCTCTCTAAATATGAATTTGCATGTTTTTTTACTTTGTAAGGACAGTTTGTGTGCTTACCTTATTAAATATAGCCTATTGGGCAGAGTTAACCAAATTTTACATTGAGGCATTGTTTTAGTAAATGCACAAATTCAGAAAAGGATATACCATTCAGAAGTTATATTATAAATATATATATTTTTTATTTTTTTGAAAGAAGTCTTTTATGCATTGTTGTGCAGTTCAAAAAATAGCATTTATTTGAAATATGTTCTTTTTTGTTGTTGTTGTATTGTTATGAATGTCTTAACTTTTAATTAATTTGATGCCTCCTTCCTGAATAAAATTATAAGTTTAGTGCACACACATTAGTAAATTAAAAATGTACTAACCCTAAACTTTGGATGGTATTGTATTTCACTAATATATCATCATATACCATTAGATGTTTGCCTTTTTTGGTACTCTTAAAGGCATAGTTCACCCATAAATGAAAATGATTTACTCACCCTCAAGTTGTTCCAAACCTGTATGCATTTCTTTCTTCTGGTGAACACAAAAGAAGAAGAATGTTGGTAACCAAACAGTTGCTGGTAGCCATTGACTTCCATAGGATATTTTTCCATACTATAGAAGTCAGTGGGATCCATCAACTGTTTACTGTTGACGGTTACCCATATTCTTCAAAATTAAGAATTTTAATTTCTGAGTGAACTAGCCCTAATCTGAAATGGATTTGTACTTTTTTCTCTCTGCTGCCTTTACTTCAAAGCTCAGGATAGACACTAGAGAAGGATTTGGGACTTTGTGTGTTTTTATGTTGGCATTAGTGTGAATCAGCATCAGTTGAGTCAATTCTCACGGGGAGATTTGAATCCAGTTGTATTTCAGATACAGTTATGACGTCTAATGACGCAGGTAAACACATTAAATGCAACGAATACTGTCACCTTGCAGCTCTGGTCCTTAGGCAGTAATAAAGCAGCTTTAGTGCATGTGCTCTCCTCTGTACTGAGTGTACAGATCGAAGGGGCGATGTAACACAGATTTACCGCCCCCTTCATGCTGAAACAAGCTCTCTGCATACCTTGGCTGTGATAATGTGCAATTTAAACCTCTTGTGTTGTTATTTCCCCACAATCACAGTCTTCCTGTGTGGTTTGAACACTACAAACTGTTCTAGTGCTTCTAACATTACCAGATTAGAGAGAACGGGCCAGGTGACAGGCTGCAATTACACCTGGCCATAAGCCTGACGTTTGGATGCAAAATATCACTTAGATGGTCATTAATAAACGTCTGACAAAATCCAGGCATCAAAAAACTGTTAAATTCACAGTTTTGCTCACTTTTACTGCACTCGTTTGGGTGCTATTGTAAATCTGGCATTTTGAATGTGAAGTCCTTAACACTGACACTTAACTGAAAAAAAGAATCTCCTGTGTGCTTTGATAAATGTCTCGTAACTAGAGGATCTCCTGCACAATGGACGATGTCATGAGCATTGAGGGAAGTGAGATTGCTATTGGAGGGCTATATAGATCTTGAAGTGCACTAACATGTTTGAACCAGATCCCTCACGGAAAGAGGCTCTCATGATACTGCTGATGGATCTGATTTCCCAGGTCTCAAAGTGGTTGTTTTCACAGTCCAATCAGGACTGACGGGTTGAAGACTTCACCCCAGGCTGCTCTATATATGAACACATACGGGTTGAGCTAATATGATCTCCTTCCTCTGTTCATGACAGCACTTTGATAATGGAGAGACAGGTTTGTCACATTACATCATATGTATCACGCTGAAATGAATATGCTCTTTAGTTAAAAGATGCTGACATATGACTGACATTGTGGTTACAGCATCTGTGAGGCTATTGAGATTTCTGTAAAGCAAATAATCATCTGAAATAAGATGGAAATGCTGTAAATCATGTCACTTGTTAAAGTTTGTCTATAGCATAGTCTGAAGGCATTTATAGCTTTTAGTTTGTTTGGGATTTGCGCAGTTATGCTGTTTTTTGTTAACAAATACAATGGTTTTGCTTTAGTAGGTCAGAAAACACATGCTAAGACCTTGATGTTCCTCTCCATACACACGTTATACAGTAGCTGTCAGATCATGAACGCTTTATATCATCAGGTCTTGTTTACACAGAAACACATACACACACTCACACACATTTCGTTGTTTTAAAGTGTGAATTCAATTAGAAAATTGTCTAAAAATTGATTTTCTCATATTCAGTTTTTTGGGATTTTGAAAAAAAATAATTTTAAACTATCATATTTCATATAGGCTGTTGTTTTGCATTTGAATTTTATCCGTTTTAATTTTTTTATATTTTTATTGATTGAAATAATTTATATTCCTTGATATCTCCCAGATTTCACCAGAAAAAAAGATGATGAATTATCTTTAGCATAGATACAATTGAGCCTGATTGTGGTAATGGATTTTTGAATTCAAATTCTTAATATAATATAATTTATGGATTTATTTTAAATTTTAATAACAAGAAGTTATTTTCATGTAATTTTCTCTCTCTCTCTCTCTCTCTCTCTCTCTATATATATATATATATATATAAATCTTTCATTTTCATTTATCTATTTATAATTAAATGTAAATATATATATAGAAATAAATGTATAATATATATAAAAAAATGTGGTAACACTTTAGAATAGGGAACACTTATTCACTATTAACTACAACTTTTTCCTCAATGAATTCCTAATTTGCTGCTTATTAATAGTTAGTAAGGTAGTTGTTAAGTTTAGGTATTGGGTAGGATTAGGGATGTAGAATAAGGTCATGTAGAATAAGGCATTAATATGTGCTTAATTAGTACTAATAAATGGCTAATATTGAAGTAATATGCGTGCTAATAAGCAACTAGTTAAGAGACCCTAAAATAAAGTGTTACCAAAAATGTTAATAAATGACTTCTTGCAGCCATGCTTCCTTTAAACGTGATCAGCCCTTTTACCTTTCAAATATCAGACTCAAACATTAAATCTGTGTCATCAATTTAGTCTTAACTCTCCTCTTAACTTTCTTTCCGGTTCCTTCTCTCTTTCTCATCCCCCTCTTTCTTCCCCTCATGTGCTGCCCTTCTCCCAAAACCCCTCCAGGCTCTCTTGTTCATGGGGTGGGGGTTGTGTTTATGTGAGGGTGTGTGTGTGTGTGTGTTTTGGGGAAGGGGGTGGTTGGTTTAGCCTCCTCCCTCTTCACCAAACAGTCCAGCGAACCGGCACAAACTTTAGCCACTCACATACAGAAGAGTAGAGACAGAGAATATACTCCAGCACTAGAGAAACACATGCAGAACATATTCATAACCTCACACGCTAATGCAAACAAACACATGACAGAGTGTGTATTTCCCACGGGATCTCACCTGTGTTTTGGCAAATTAAACATCTGATGGATTTTTAACACTGAAAGGTATGTCAGTCATTGTTGTCAACTTGTATTATTGTTATCATGTGACCATTAATGCTTTTAGAGAAATTACATTCAAGTTTAGAGGTTTAGGTCTGTTTCTGATTAGTTTAGTCTTAGTGTTTAGTGTAATTTTCTTAGTAGTAACAAGAGCAAGAGCAAATGTTATGAAAATATGTCTGAAATAAAATCTGGGTCATATCTCACCACAAAATAAAATTCTTAAAAATATTTTTTGCATTTATTACATTATTTTTGTAGCATTAATGCATTTATTATTATATTATATTATATTCATGCATTTTATTATACTATGTCCTAGCAACTCTACACTTTTTACATGTACATTTTTAAGCATTTATTTCATGGCAATTAAGAGTTTATGGTGAAATATAACCTGGACATTTTTGTGAGATTCACCTACATACTCTCAGAAATATGGAGGGAAATTGAGAGTTGGAGGTGGTCTGAGCAGAGATGTTGCACCGTTAGCTGTCTGGAGGTTTTTGGCAAACTATAAAGCCACAGTATTCCAGCAGCTCGTTCTCAATATGATGTGACAGTATTTTACACAAAGAGGCACTGTACTGACTCACAACCACACACTAACAGACACACAACTGTCTTACCTTGAGTGAGTCTGTTGAGCGTGAAGACTGGGGAGTTTATTCCTGTGTCCAGAGGGAACTGTAGCAGAGTGAGTGACTGCGAGCAGCAAGGAATCTCGTGCCAGGGCAAATATTTGGAAGAGTATCCGATTTTGTTTTAGTTTTGTGAGGGTTTGTTTTTCTCCAGGTAGCCCTTTCACCCACCTAAACCTTATAGATGTGTGTGAATGAATGAATGAATGGATAAAGACATGATTGATGTTGCTGGAGTGAAAACTGCATGCACACATCTGGTATTATTGGACAGTAGCATTTAGCTGATGGTTGATGATGGTTGTTACACATTGTTGGATGCATTTTATTATCTGTACAAGAATATGTGTATGGGTAATCTTTCTTCATGTATGTGTGATTATCATTTATTATTAATGTGAAGTCTTGTCTGAAGACATTATGGATCGTTTTCCTTTTTTTGGAGCGACTGTGAATCATTGACCACTCATGCTGCACACACACACACACACACACACACACACACACACACACACACACACACACACACACACACACACACACACACACACACTTCCTGCTGCCTGATTTAAACCAGCGGAGGGTTGGATGTCATGAGGGCTCTATTAGTTGAAAGACTGTTTAGCTTAGTTTTTGACTGAGATGATCATTACTAGTTCTGCTGCTGATTTTTTCCCCCTTGAACATCCCATTTGCCCTAAAAATTTTGAAAAATAAAACTGCTACAGCATTTCCTTTAGACTGATTATAATGAATAGCATTCTCTGCATTGTTTTTTTTTTTATAGGTATGATATGTTGACCAGCATTAGTAGCAAAGATTTAATAATATAATATAATATAACAATATATTTAAATTATCTAGATAATGTAGTGTTCTCTGACATTAATTGCTTTAAGATTTTTTTTTAAATTGTGATCGCAAAATAATTGTATTTCTTTACTCAGGACTTATTGTCATATATTATATTATATTTTTATTTAGTGCTTTGTTTTGGGTTAATGACTGCAGTATTTATTTACGTATTTATTAGCAATGAATTTATTTGTTTGGCAGTTAATATGTGAGAGAACTCTACGTTATCTAGACCTTTTTATTATCTATCTATCTTTATATATTATATTATATTTTGTTGTTTAGTGATTTGTTTTGGATTAATGGCTGTAGTATTATTTGTTAGTTTAATTATTTTTAATTGCAAAGTATATAAGACCTAACTGCACTTTGGTTTTCATTAGTTAGTGGCTATAATGTATCTGTGAACAGTTTCTTTGCTTTCGAATGTTCTTTATGTCCAGTTTTTGTTTAACTCTTTTAATTGGATAAGTAATGTAGGATCTCTGTTTGTGTGTGTGTTTTCTTAGGTACATGACGGATGGGGGATTGAGTCTGTATTCGCGACGATTGAACCGCTTGCCGGATGGAATGGCAATGGTACGGGAAAATCTGCAGCGTAACACCTCCACCGGCCAGGGAGACGCCGACAGGTACCTAAACCTCTTTCTCATCGCCCTGATCATCATCAAATCTTGCATTCTATACATACACAAAATGTGGATTCACTCCTGCATTTAAGGTATGATAATAATATCAACCAATAGCTGCATTGGTTTATAGGCTGCTGTAGGTCTATATTAAGTTCAGTGGGGGAAATCCTGTATGGAGGTGGCTCTGGTTGATGATGGGACGCTCCATTACAGAAAAGAAAAAAATAGGTCTTCTATTGAGTTGAGCTTGCACACTCCACTAGCTTTCAAAAGAAAGAAAACAGCTGAAATAATGGCTTGTCACCACAACCCTCTCTGTTGCAGATCTAGGTTGTAGGTTGTAGGTTGCGGGTGTAACCCTACAGAGTGGCTACGACTGCCCCTCTTAAACTATCATATTTAATTAGCATGTATATTTATATGTGTTTGAGTCATTTAGCTGGCAGAGGGACAGATGTGTGCATGAGCCAGATGAGATGCCACTCATTCAGATATTACATCACCACATTTAGTCCTTCAGCTGGAGGGGAAAGTAAGATTTTCCAAGTACTGTGGAAAATATTGGAAGATTGTGTGTTTTAATGCTGCCCATATTTCATATCTGGATAGATTTTAAGGTCTAGATTAAATCATATCAAGTGGACTTCCTAATAGTGGTCTAATGCTGTGTGTGTGTGTTTTATAGACTAGATTTTTCATTCTGCTATTGAAACTACGTCTCCCTAGTTTTAAATGTTTTATTTTTTCTATTGAATTTTGTTTGTAATACTAAAATCTAAATTAATCTAAATCTAAAAATATACTTCATATATGTCAAAATCTCTATTTAGTAGATTTTTTTTCTGTTTAATCTATTAAATATTTAATCACTAATTAAATTGGTTAAAATTATCAAATAAAATTATTGTTTATTTTTAATAATTTTAAATGTATAATATTTAATATTTCTACTTTTTTACTTGTATTTTGCAGTACTTTTTTATTTTACTTGTAGTCTCAGTGTGTAATTTAGTAATCCTCAGTTTTGCATATGACTTTTGACACATGACGTATTGTCTCATTCTTATAGACAAAACACAAATGTAAAAACAATCCAGCCCATCTGATTTGAATTCTCTTCTCTTCACTAGAACAAAAGAGCTTGTCTCTGTGTTGGACCGTTTGCATGGATCTGTTAAAAACAGATGCTTTTGAATATGATCAAGACCGTCTTGAGACAATCACCTATTATCTTTTATATAATTGCATTTGACCATTTTGCACTACATCACTGTCGCCAGTGTTTATAATTCAGTACTGAGGGGTATACTGGGAAGGGTTACTTACCCCCTCACTAAAGTGTGTCTTGTTAGGACTTGACCACAGGACGAGCACATGGGGGAATTCCTCTCTATCTTTATAGTCCTGTCCCCTTGTTTTCTCCCTGTCTCCCTCAGATTCCACACATCAGAGGAAATAAACAGCACAGTGATGAAATGATATAATATGGGTGTTTCATGCACCATAAAAAGGCTCCCTCTATTTTGAACGGTTCCCGTCATCCTTTTCTGAGAACAAGTCCCCTCCACTGCGCTGAGGATGTTGTGGTTAACCTCCAGCCTCTAAACATCTACCACTGTCTCTGCTGCCCTGATCCATTACTTTCTCTCTCTTTGTTTCTCTCTTTTGACCAGATTTATCTGTTATCTTCCCCTTTTGTTATGCAACCCGATCGTCCTTCCTTCGTTCCAACACCCTCTTTTTGCTTCCTTTACTCAGTGCAGAGCAAACAGTTTAATCATGAGAGCTTCTTTATGAATGCAATATCAGAAGTTCTTGTTTTTCCCAATCTATAGTATTGGAAAGACAGCTTTGATATGGCACAAATGATTTGGATGTTAAAGCAATCAGGGCCCATTTTGACTTGACTTAGTGTATGTAAAGGCGGAATTTTCTACACATTTGTCGCACTTCATTTTTTTCCCTCTTGTAATGCTAATAACGATTGATTGCACCAATTTCACCAAACATTTAGTAATGTAGTTTTTCATTATCTTTTTACATGCTCTCTCACACCCTTAAAGTTAGGCTGTTTTTGATATTATAAAGGGATAGTTCATCCAAAAATGAAAAAGTCTGTCATCATTTACTCACCCTATTGCTGTTCCAAGCATTACATAAATGTTTCTTTGTTTATGTATGTATGTATGCATGTCCATGAAAGTCAATGGGATCCAGTTTGTTTTGGACCCCACTGGCTTTCATTGTATAGACAAAAACAGTTCAAACATTCTTCAAAATACTTTTTATATCGAAAGTCACACAAGTGTGAACATTTTTAGTAATAAAATATAAATATTAGATAAAAACCTTTTAAAAATTAGAAAATGAAAATCAGAAATGTTTAAGTGCTATAAGTTTAAGTACTAAAACTAAAACCAAAACTGAAATAAAAATATCAAAGCTACGGAGATAAAAAAAAAAGAAGAAACAAAAAAAAAAAAAATGAAGAAAGACATAAAATTACTAAAACTTTAATTAAAATGAAAACTAAAAATGCAAAAATAAAAGCTAATTCAAAAATATATATAAAAAATTTACTATATTAGTATATAAATAATACTGATGTATTTAGGTTGGCACCCCAGTGTGAATAAAAAAAAAAAAGTTTTCCAGTATATGGCTTCATATGGAATTGATATTGCCATCAGTTAATCATTTCTCTCTTGTTTGTTGGATTCTTGGAAGAGACCACATGATACTCTTTACGATAATTATTTACAGCTCATATAATTAACCACGAATCATTACGTTGTTTTCTAGTGTCCTAATGAGAGGAGATCATTTCAAAAGTCCCTGGGGTGTCCTGCTTTAAATAACACTTCTTCTGGCAGGCGTGTAGATAAAAGGGAGAGAGATAGCATGAGAGAGGCCCTGGGAACGACACAGCCGTGTTTCTCCACCACATGTTTGAGTGTAAGGGGTTTAAGGTCAGAGCAATTCAAATGACCCCGGACAGGCATTCAAACAGCAGTGACCAGCCAAAGACCCTCAGCCAGCTCTCAATTCTAGTGCACACTTCTCAGGCTGGAGTGAAGGATAGAGAGAGTTGGTATAAAGAGGCAAAGGTTGCTTACATTTTCCTGAGCAGGTGCAGTGGGTCACTGATAGAGAACTGTGTGAGTGTGATCGTCTTGTGTGATGTTGTAGGAGCCTTCTTCTCTTTGTTTGCGCAGACCCTCTTCCCTCCAACCGTCAGTCTGATCTGTCTGCAGCACACCTGTGCAGCTGTAACACACCTGGGTATAAGGGCCTCCCATCACTCTCATCTGTATATGGGTGTCCTGGACTGTTTTCGACTATAAAGACTCAGTATTCATGGGCTTCTCATATATTGGTGATACGCTGAGAAAAGAGTCTAAAACAATTACACCAGTTGGAAGTTTCGACAAAAGACAAAAAAAAAAAAAACAGTTTAGAGATTTTTTTTTTTATAAAAATGGAAGTATGAACTTTTATAAAGTCATTATATAAAAACCTTTATTATTATTAAAATGTTTGATTTGTAAGAATTGTTTTTAGATACACTTTGTAGGTTTTTAGCATCATAAGGAATATATTCAGTTATTTATTAGTGCACATAATAAACAATGTATAGTTTGTAAAAATGAAATGTTAGAGTAGGTTATAATAATGTAAAACTTAGCTACTTACAGTTTCCATTTGTGGCATTGTGCTGTACTTCCTTGATTTTTACAGTTTTGAAAAGATTGTACCAGCACACAGACGTTTGGGCTCAGCAAGGATGCATTAAATTGATCAAAAGTGAAAGTGAAGACTTTTACATTGTTACAAAATATTTCTATTTTAAATGAATGTTTTTTCTTTTGAACTTTCAATTTTTCAAAGAATTCAGAAAAAAATAATCACATTTTCTACATAAAATATTAAGCAACTGTCTTCAACAATAATATAATAATAAAAGTTTTCAATAGTGGTAATCATTTATTGAGCACCAAATCAGCATATTAGAAGGATTTCTGAAGGATCATGTGACACTGAAGAATGAAGTAATGGTACAATTACAATTTAAAATATATTATGATAGAAAATAATATTTAAGTAAAGTAAAATATTTATTTTTAGATTGTAATAATATTTCTCAATATATTTCTGATTAAATAACTGCATCTTTGCATTCAAAAACAAAAACATTTTTAAAGCTTTTGATTTATTAGAGGACATTTTTTTAATGGTAAGCTTCTGCTTGCATGATAACATTTTCGCTTATGGCACTGAAAAAGAGAGATTCCTCCCTACCAGCCCACATCTGTCAAGATTCCCAGCGCCTCAGAAAACCTTTGGCGATCAGAATGAAGACATGCCCTGGAAAAGCAGGAATCTGGAATTTTAATGCATTTAAGCATTTAAACGCAGAGCGGTGAAGTTAAAGTGACGAGATTCGGGTAGGTGGACTTCAGATATTTAAGGTAATAATCAAGCTGAATATATCAGGGTTTATTTGGATGTTATGGTTATTTTTAGAAATAGAAAAAAGAAATAGAGCTGGTAGTAAAGTACAGAGAACACGTAACCATTCCTTCTACATATGTGCTGATAGAGAGATTATATGAGATACATTTAACAGATGGATCAGCCTCTGCTTTTCTCAGTGTAAATTGATACAGCGTAACATAAACTCCAGTTATGGGATCTTGATCGCAGTACTGTTTCATGTGTGCATGTCTCTGTGTTTATATTCCTTAAACCCTCAGAGTCTGCAGATTTTAAGTGTGATTACACACACACATTACAGGTAACTGGATCAACATGATGATCATGTTTAAGCATTCAAAGCAGGCAGACCTTATGACCAGAGACAGAGAAATGCTGGGCATCTCACATGCGCGATTCTTTCAGGCCACGATGAAAGCTCTGTTGCTAAGGAAAGTCGGGCAGATGAGAGACTCTGTGACTGCTTGTGTGTGTGTGTGTGTGTGTGTGTGTGTGTTTGTGTGTGTGTGTGTGTGTGTGTGTGTGTGTGTGTGTGTGTGTGTGTGTGTGTGTGTGTGTGTGTGTGTGCGCAAGCGCGTGCGTGTGTGTGTGGTAGGGGGGGATGGGGCTGTACGTCCACTCTAGGTACTAAATTCAATACATGTGTGTTTATGTAGGTGCTGGACTTCAAGTTGTGTTAGCTAGAGCAAGAGAATCATTAAAAAATGAATTGTTCTAAAAAATGAATTATTTTTGAACTGGACCTTAAGATGAAATCTCATTACTGTAGCAAAGAACTTCTTTGGGGTTTAAAAATATATAAATTATATCTTTATGTTAATTATATATTAAGTATCTTGAAGTAATAGTTCTGTTTTCTATTTTTTACATTCATTTATTTGCATACATTTATTCACACGAATACATTCATTTTTACAGCTTGTCGTCGCACTCATCTTGTCATTGCCAGCTTGTTTTCTGTGGTCTTCTGATCTTGTAGTCATTCTTTTCCATACAGTGAAATTGAATGAAAAATGATTTAAAAGCACCAAAAACATAGTTCAGAGGCTATATTCCAAGTCTTCTATAGCTTTGAAATGTCAATGATGAGATATGAAAACCAATTATGTTCAGTGTCATTGATGACAAACCTGGCACAACACTTTTTAAGGTGCCATATTCATGGGTGGGAGAACATAAATGAGATTTGAGAAGAAGATTTTTGGCTTAAATTCCTCACATGTAGCTCTTATGTGGTTTGCTAGTGCACAAATCATGTGGTACGCCTCAGATACATAGCAAATATTTATTTATCTCCAAACAAGCAGGCATTAAATGATCCACAGGGATTTCTGGAAATCTTTTTGGACTGAAGCTTCAAATGAGTCAGTGAATCAGTTCAAACAGACTGTCCATTTGAACTGATTTGTTCAAATGAATCAGACCAACTCTAAACCGAAGTCTGATGGCAGAAGAGACCTTTATGAAGCAAGTTGATGAAACAGTGCATGTAAAAAGGGGGGAAAAAACGATAACCACAGACTAAAGAATAAAAAGCCTGTTGACCTATCATTGTTTTGTGGTCAGAAGGAGCTTTGTCATTCTTCTACCGCAGAGCTGAGGATGGAAAGGTCTGGAATGCCCCAAACTGTTTGGGAATGTAACGGTCTTCTTAAAAGCCTGCCAGTTAACCTACTCCACCCCACACACACACACACTCGCCTGGTTTAACCCCGAATCCCTCCTTCCCTGCGCTAAGGTTTATTGCATTGATACCAGATTGTGAGCGGGGGGATTTGAGAGGTGGTTAAAAACTGCATAATCAACATCTTAATGTATGTTCTAGTAGAGATTTAGCTCCACATTTTGAGCATGCACAGAATATACATTTCTGATGTTCCTTATCTTGATTTCTTTCTTTCATTCGTTCATTCATTTGTTTGTTCATTTATTAGCAGTCTCCTGATCTGTCAGATATTGTTTTTAGGTGCAATGACTGCAATATATATGTGTGTGTGTGTGTGTGTGTGTGTGTGTGTGTGTGTGTGTGTGTGTGTGTGTGCGTGTGCGTGCGTGCGTGCGTGCGTGCGTGCGTGCGTGCGTGCGTGCGTGCGTGCGTGCGTGCGTGCGTGCGTGCGCGCATGTGTGTGTGTGTGTGTGTGTGTGTGTGTGTGGGCGGGTTTATGTGGTTTATGAGGACACAAATTTGTATAATAACATGGGTATGACAGAGGTATTACAATTTGAAGGTGTTTTATGAGGACACTGCCTATGTCCCCGTAATTCAAAAGGCTTAAAAAACATACTAAATGGTGTTTTTTTGAAAATCTATAAATGCACACAGTCTCCTGTGAGGGCTAAGTTTAGGTGTAGGGTTGGCGTAGGGCAATAGCACACACAGTTTGTTCAGTATAAAAACCATTACGCCTATGGAGAGTCCCCGTAAACCACAAAAACCAACATGTGTGTGTGTGTGTCTGTGTGTGTGTATGTGTATATGTATATAAAAATAATATTAATACAATTATTAAGGTAAAATTTGCCAAATGTAACATTATTATTTCTGTTTAATTCTAAACACTAGTTGGAAATGAAGGAATAAATTACAGTTATTTTATTTTATTTTGTTACTTATTTTACTTTTATATTTATATATCCAGCAATACTCCGTCACTTATATATTACAGATTATAGGAGGTCTATGGGAAAATGTAATGGTTTAAAATGTTTTTAATGATGATAATAATAATAATAATAATATGTTTACATTTAAATGATTTCATATTAAATACTAGTTAAATAAATCATGATGCTAATTACAGTTATTTTTCTTTTGAGTCAGAGTTCTGTTTATATATCTAACAGTACACTACTAAATAGAAAAGACAGTTTTTTTTAAATGATTTTGAATAATTGTACTATAAATGTGTAAATATTATCGTATTTTTAAAAATATTTTACATATTTATAATATCTTTAATTTTCAATATACAATAAATATATAGTATGTAAAATAAATATCAATTCTATATACTTTAATTCTATAATCTATATATATATATACACTATACATTATTTAAATTATAAATATATAGTATATAAAAACGTTATATTTTATACTATAAATATATACAGTCGTATTTTAGAACAAGAGGCTCACTATATTATATGTATGATATTATGTACTAGGCCCAGGCAGAACATGCCGTATTTTCTGGGGAAATCTTTGCAGAATGAATTTAAATATGGGAAGAGGTGTTTACACTCTTATTGGTAGCGGAGAGCATTATCAAATTGGCTAAACTATTTAATAAACAAACATACAATGCATGTGGGATACAGTGTGTGAAACTTTAATGATGCTCTAATTCTTAGCTATACAGTTTTCTTGAATAACCATTATGTCTGTTTAGATGATAGACAAGAGTCATATATCTGTGTGCGTGCTGAAGTGACTGACGTCATCCCTGCAGGTTTTAGTGGAGGATTGGGTTCTCAGGGAGAAACGCAGGCTGCGGTGGGCTGTTGCGGAGGTGCTGTTTAAAGCCGGCCGGCTGGTTAGCCTGCTGGGCCGCTGGAGACAGTAATGGCAGGGTAGCGAGCCAGAGAGAAGCCCTCATTCAAGCTACACTCAAAACGCTGATCTCTAATTAGCATCCTAAACCCAGTAGGGTGGTTCCTGCATGTGTGTGTGTGTGTGTGTGTGTGTGTGTGAAAGAGAGAAAGAGTGTGTGTTTGTGTAAATGTGTGCTGTTTTTTGTCTTTGTGACCTGCATTATCACTCTCTCTTTGTCCTCCTCATCTCTGTTTGTCTGTGTGTCGATGTGTGTGAATGTGAGTGAGCGTTTCTTTGGCTTCTTGGTCTAATGCAACTTCAGCGATCTGCAGGGTTAAAACGTCCCTCTCAAGGATCAGATTACCAGAGAAAAACTCAGACAGAGAGAGAGTGACAGGAGGCAGGAGTTTTGAGGGAATACATGGATTGTTGTGTAGATTCAGGAAGGAGTGAGGAATAAATACAACGATAGAGTTTATATTTTGAGCATTTAAGATCATGAGGCATCTTTTCCCTGAAATCAATCTCATTATTTCCACCCCGGCTACTGGCATCTATGGCAGCCACGGACATCGAGTCAGGTAGAGTGAGTTGTATGTGTATTATGTTTGAGATTTCTTAGAAAAATAATGTGTTAGTGTTGATGTTGATGTGTTCTTTAAATTAATACCTGATTTACAAATCCTTCTTTCTTGGTGTTAGGCAAGCAAAGTGTGTTATAGATTTGTAGTTCGATCCTTTTAGGTTCATAGGAAAGTATGTGGGCATCTTTTAAGACTTACTCCAGGCAGATTTTGGTTTAATTGATTTTTTTAAAGACCCAAAGCCCATCTATATGGGATTTATGGAGAAATCAGTGCCTTGTCCTTAGACTTCACATTTGTGTCTTCTACTAGAGAAAGTTTAGATGATAAAAGCATTTATAATGAATGCTGAGGAGTCAACATGAACAAAGAAAGAATAAAGGAAAGCAAAAGAAAGTGTGTTGATTTACTTTCATGCACTCTTATTAGACTAATATACTAAATGGATGGATGGCGATATATCATAAATTTATCAACAGACAGAAGACAGATATGATAAATGTATTAATAGACGGATGGATGGATGGATTAGTAGGCATATACACAATGACAGACAGATAAATGGATAAACGTGTGATAAATGGATAGATAGATAGATAGATAGATAGATCTGTTCCCTAGTTTTCTCTGTTCCCACATGTCTTCTCTGTCCTCTGTGACTGATAGGGTTTAAAGGGCACATGGGTCACTTGTAACGTTGTGTGGCTGGTGTGTTTGAGTTGGTGTGTGTTTGTTTGTGTTTTCTTTTGTTGTCATAGTACGGTCTGAATGATGGTGGCCACCCGGGAGTGAGAGGATGGTGTTAAACACAGTTATCAGTTACTCTGGTTAGCCACTATGACCCTGAACAGATCCAAAAATGTACAGTATTAAAAGCCTATCATGTGTGGGCTTCATAGACCTGTGATGTGGTTCAAAAATCACTGCTAATGCTCTTTTTTTCAGTCCAAAGATGATTTCTGTATAATGTTTCCACTGATGAACAGAACTTAATAACACATTCCATAACATTCATACTGTATGTTTGGAAACAGAGGCTCAGATACTGTAATGTCTAAAAGTTTTTAAAAATTCTTGTCTCTGTCTCTGTTTCAGTTGGGATGACAGTAGTTCAGTCAGCAGTGGGATCAGTGATGCTGTTGATACTGATGACATCAACACCAGCTCCTCTATAAGCTCTTACACAAACACCCCCGCCGCATCCCGTAAGGCTCTGAACGGACAGGTATGACCCGCGCACATTTGCACACACACTGTTATGCATTCATTTATGAACACTTTGATCCAATATCACATATCTGTGCATGCAGTTTTGTGTAAAACAGGTTTCTAACTCAATTCCTGGAGGGCCACAGCTCTGCAGAGTTTAGCTCCAACCAGCTCCAACTCACACCTGCTTGGAAGTTTTCTAGTTATCCTGAAGACCTTGATTACCTGGATCAGGTGCGTTTGATTAGGGTTGGAGCAAAACTGTGCAGAGCTACGGCCCTCCAGGAATTGAGTGTGAGACCAGTGGTGTAAAACCTGAAATTTGGAGCTCATAAGCACTCCACTTTAGACATTCTACTAACTATAAGGAACTTTGCAACTATGTGTCAATTAACTCTCATTAGAGCATTAGTAGACTGTTAGGTTAGGGTCTGGGTTAGTAGAATAACTTGGCATGTACTTGCAAAGTACTTACAGCACATCTGTTTTCAACACTGATGATAATAATAATAAATGCTTCTTGAGCACCAAATCAGCATATTAAAATGATTTCTCTGCATCACTTGAGCTACATCTCAAACACAAAGAGGTTGTTCTTCTGTGCTCTGTCTGTCCAACCTCTTTCTTACTTCTTATGAAACCCCCTTCTCTTTCTGTTTACTTGAACCCAACTCTCACATTCCCCTGCTTAAGACCCTCATAAAGTGCTAAATAGGTGCTGTTGATTGCATAGAAACTTGTCAATATTTAAGCTCAAGCAATTGACATGCCTCATCACAATAAAACATTGGAACAAATATGCGGTCTAAAACAAATAGGTTTGACTCAAACTTCACTTCTACATTCCTCTGGGCTGTGATTTCTAATTATATTCATATGGTAAGTTTGGTAAGTGTGGGTGGACAAAACTCTACAAACTCTAAAACCACCAAATCTACTGCCCTGTGCTGTGTGGAAGTTGTTACACATTTGTTGTTTTATGGTGGAGGTGCTTATTAATTTTGAATTATTGGTATAGATTTATTATAAGTAAATATACTCATAACTCAATTCTAAAATTTGGAGCCTAATTCCCATAAAAAGTTTAAGCCATCTTAATACCAATAAATACCAATAAAGTTTTATCCATCTATCCATTCGTAGTACTTCTATATCACATTACTGTGGAAAATATGTGAGTACTTGCAAATGTCAATAACTTAGTTCTAAAATGTGGTGCCTAATTCCTATAAATTAAGGAATATTTGTACTTTTTAATATTAAAACATTCATAATGTTGATGTGAAAATGTACTTTGTTTTCCGTAGCCTCAGACAGATGCAGAGAAGGATTCAGCAGTCGAACACAGCACTGCTTGGTCCAGTGATGAGGTAAAGATGAAGTCAGATGGAGGTTTGGATTGCGGCATCAAAATGGAAGCGGGTCTGAAGTGGCGGCGGAACCCTTCAGATGTTTCGGAGGAGTTGGATAAGAGCAGCTCTGGACGGAAAACAGCACCCATCACTCAGACGGGCTCCTGGAGGAGGGGCATGAGCGCGCAGGTGGGCGTGACTGCACCGCGGACGAAGAGTACAACTGTAACCACAGGAACCGGCACGATTAAGACACAAGGGACGGGTAGGTGTTCTCTTTCTAAGAGCGTTGTGAAAATATTTCCCCTGCAGCTGGTCAGTGATGTTTGTCTTTATGCTTGAAATTCAAATCAAATCAAATTTGATTTACAGCTGCACGATTGATTGAATGAGATTGAATCAAAGTACGTGCTGCATGTTTCACAGTGAATCACGGCACTGTGTTCTATTACACACAAGCAGCTCATGGTCCAGAGTTGTCAGCGTCTCAAGGTCAACTTTTTTTTAACAATGTTGCTTGGGCACTTTTGCACTTAGAATGGGCAACAAATTTCTATCTGGATACTTTAGATCAGTTTTGGGCCCTGTGTCTCACCTGGTTGCCCGTTGACAGCAACATTGCTCAAAAAGTTGCCCCGTGGATCATCACCTTTAGAGCAGCTCGGTTCACAGTAAACGCTGCTCCACTGCTGATCCCCTCATCGGTTCAAGTTTGACTTATAATGTACACTTGGGAACACGGCATGTACCAACCATCTTCCCAAACTTGTAATGAAAATCACTTATAAACCAGCTGTTGTCAACTCAAGAGAAGCTTTATGGACTCTCTATGCTTTTCTGCTAAAATAAAAGCTTGAAGGTTCAATGTTTGAAAATGGAAATATTACTGTAAATATTAGCTTTTTCATTTTACAGATGTACTTTATTTATTTAATTATTTACAGTACATTATTATTATTTATTTTTGTAATATTATTATTATAAATTCATTTTAGTTTTGTTTTGTCTTTTTGAATCGTAATCAAAAATGTTATCAGTTGTACTGTAAAATACATAATCTAAATTGTTTTATTAAATAACTGCTTAAACTAAATACATAATACAGTGAAATATTGCAAGATATAATTCTTATTTTGTTTAATATTTTTATTTAGTATTAATAATAATAATTAAAATATTATTATTTTTACTATTATATAGCCATATTGGTATACAATTTAAAAAATTGCCAGATTGAGCAACCCTACAAACAAACACAGCAAACCGTGGGATCTTTTTAATTATTATTTGCATTTTAAATCACAATTTTTATCATAAATATCGCAATTCGACCCCCTCCCCCCCAAGTCATGCAGCCCTACTTTCATTTAATCACACATTGACCTCCTACACACAGCGTTGACTTTATCTGCAAGTTTTATGCATTATCAACTCGTCCAGCTGTAACATTCTTTTGTCCGATAGGTAAAACAGATGACGCCAAGGTCTCCGAAAAAGGCCGCATGTCTCCCAGTTCCAACATCATCCAGCATTCCTCCTCCGACGCCGGTAGAAGCAGCGGAGATGAAGCCAAGAAAACGCCCGCAGCCCGAGTCCCCACAAGCACATTCGGTTTCAAGAAGCCTAACGGCGTCCACGGCCCGGCCACTATAGTAAGCACCTCCAGCATCACTCTGGTGACAGCGAGCGGCGCCACCATTACCAGCGGCTCTGCCACCCTGGGCAAGATTCCCAAATCCTCCGGCCTTCTGGTCGGTGGGAGAGGGTCGTTAAAAGGGGCTGTGGATGGTTTACTGCCCCCTCAAGAAGATGGCTACCTGTCCCCCAGTGCTCGTTCAACGCTGCAGTACCGAAGTCTACCTCGACCCTCCCGTTCTGGAGCCGCGACCCGTAACGGAAACCGATCGTCCACAAGCAGCATCGAGTCAAGCTTGAGCTCCCGGACGCCCGTCCTTACAGCCGTCACGACCAGCAAACCAAGAGATTCTGGCACTAAAACCAATGGGCACGCAATCCAAGCCAATCAGACGGACAAAGAGAAGGGCGTGGCCTCAGACATGGACAACCTGAGAACCAATCCGATCGTTTCGGCAGGAGGGGCGGCAACTATTCCACAGACAGCGAGACAGGGAAACAAGTATAGCGAGGTCTCGTCTCCAACATTGCGAAGGTAGGAAAAGGGACAGAGGGAACTTACCACACACAGAATTTCACCCTCATAAATCAGAGTTTCCATTGACGCTTCCTCGATTAATGGCTCCATTCATCTTCTCTGGCCCCTCTTACATAGCCAAACATGTGAAAGAAGGAATGAGTTTTTGTAACCTCCTCCAGCTCCATGATTAGGGTCTTTCTGAAGCTGTTTACATAACCTGCTTTATGACGGTCATGGATCTCGACTCTCCAGGGTGGCTCGCGTTTCCCTCTGCGCTGCTCATGTTATTGATGAGCAAAGTGCTTTTAATATTCTTCCACTGTTTTTAAGGATAGAACAGTGTTTTTTTCTTTAGCTTCAGGGTTAAAAGAGACATAGTGAACATTAAATGTTGGAAATAAAGAGAAATAGGACTTTTCAAGCATCACTCCCACATAGTATGCATATTGCTCATACTTCAAAACACACAAGTCTTTGTAGTAAACTTCGGTATTTAACTTGTCCTGCCTGTTTGCGTTGTGTATATGACCGCACTTATTTCATTTTTTTTTTTTTAAGAAAGATTATTTATTACGAAAGAAACTAATGCTTTTATTCAGCATTAATTATTTTTTTATTCAAAATAAATGCTAAACTCTCTATTCATCAAAGAATACAAAAAAAAAAAGATCACCGTTTCCACAAAAATATTAAGCAGCACAACTGTTTTCAATATTGATAATGATAAGAAATGTTTTTGAGCACCATATCAGCATATTACATATTATTGACCTGAGTAACGGCTGCTGAAAATACATTTCAAAACTATAATAAAATTGAAAATGGTTATTTTAAACTATAAAAATATTTCGCAATGTTGTTTATTTAATTTAATTTAGCTTTATTTTTAATTGATTTTTTAAGAAATGTTAGTACTACAACTTAAATATGTTGATTTTACATAGTTGCCAAAGCAACATTTCTAATTTTTTTATGTAATATTTATATTTTATTTAGTTTCAGCTTTATTACAAATACTAAAAAAGTACAGAAACATATTATTTTTCTTTTTTTGATAAAATTGGTGAGCATAAGAGACTTATAAAATCTTATCAGCTCCACATTTTTTGAACAGAAGTATATATGTAGACTTAGTGTAAACTAAAATGCCTTTCCATTTTACTTCCATGCCTCTTTCAGAAATGAAAGAATCTGGATATTATGTTTACTCTTATATCTATACCTGATTTCTCATTCTCTCTGTTGCTCTTATTATCTGATTTACTGAATCTTTGGTTTTATTATATTCTCTGTTTCTCTTTCTTCGCCTCTCAGACTTTTTGGAGGTAAGGCTGCTAAACAGGCCCCGGTTACCTCTGCAGAGAGCATGAAAAACTCAGTGGTCATCTCCAACCCCCACGCTACCCTTGGGCACACCCAGTCCTCCGGTAGGCCCTTGGACTCCCCCTCCACAATGCCAGGCAGCGGCAGCAGCAGTCCCCTGTACGGGGGTCGCGGGGCCAGCATAGGGGGCAGTGAACAAGCTTCGAGTCCAGGTTCGGTGTACTCAACGGGCACTGGGACCTGGGGCACCACCATCAGCAGCTCTTCGGCTCTCGGCTACCCCTCCGTCAGCAGCATGCACACCAGCAGCGACTCCATCGACATGTCAGTGGGCAGCGGGCATCACCGTGATGATGTCCACCTGGCACTGATGCGGACGGGTAGTGCCAAGACAGGCATGTCAGAGAGGTGAGTCTGGAAGAGACTTGAAAAAAACTTTAACGGAGTCTTTGTACTTTTTTATCTGTGAGACTGGTCTGGGTTAACACTGAAATATTGTGTATTATAATTCACAAATTGGAGTGCTAATCTGAATTGGATTTTGATTCTGAATTAGAATAATTTCTTGATTCTGAAAAGTAACATTTGCACTGCAAGGTTTAAGGTTTAACCACATTTAAATGTGGAAATAAATCTCCTATATTATTTTTTCCTGTGTGTACAGAATCCAGAAGTAAAGAGACATAACATTTGCAGTGTGTATGGTCTATGAGAATCAGAATTTTGAATCGGAATCCAAATCTGAATTAGAATTCTAAATTTGATTCAGATCTAATGGGAGATTCCTATCCATTAAATTCAGTTAGGTTTGTAAATCAGGAAACTGATTGCTTTTCAGTATTATTTTTATATTATTATAGTATTCATTACATCTTTAATTAGCTTTATATATATATATATATATATATATATATATATATATATATATACAGTCATGGCCGAAAATATCGTCACCCTTGGTAAATATGATCAAAGAAGGCTGTGAAAATTAATCTACATTGTTAAACCTTTTGATCTTTTATTTAAAAAATTCACAAAAATATAACCTTTCATTGGATAATAAGAACTTAAAATGGGGGAAATATCATTATGAGATAAATGTTTTTCTCAAATACACGTTGGACACAATTATTGGCACCCCTAGAAATTCTTATGAGTAAAATATTCACAATTTTGAGCACTCCAGGGTGATTATGAACATGAAATTATCCAGCCATGGCTTCCTGTTTCACAGAAATATAAATAGGAGGGAAAACAAAGCCCAAATTCCCTTAATCATCCATCACAATGAGAAAAACCAGAGAATATATTTCTGATGTGCAGCAAAAGATAATTGAGCTTCACAAATTAGTGAAGTGGCTTTAAGAAAAATTCCCATTTCCACCATCAGGGCAATAATTAAGAATTTCCAATCAACAGAAAATGTTACGAAACTGCCTAGAAGAGGACATGTGTCTATATCGTCCTAATGCACGGTGAGAAGGAGAGTTTGAGTGGCTAAAGACTCTTCAAGGATCACAGCTGGAGAATTGCAGAAAATAGTTGAGTCTCGGGGTCAGAAAACCCTTTTTAAAAAATTGTCAAACAGCTCCTACATCACCACATGTTGTTTGGGAGGGTTTCAAGAAAAATTCTCCTCACTCATCCATAAACAATCTCCAGCATATTCAGTTATCAGACACGACTGGAACTTGGTCAGATGAAACTAAAAAAAATGAGCTTTTTAGCAGCAAACACTCAAGATGGGTTTGGTGAACACAGGGATAAAAAGTACCCCATGTGTACAATTAAATATACTGCTGTATTTTTAATGTTGTGGGCCTATATTTCTGCTGGAGGTCCTGGACATCTTGTTTAGATACATGGCATCATGGATTCTATCAAATACCAACAGATAAAAAATCAACAAGTGACTGACTCTGTTAGAAATTTTGTAATGGGCCATGTTTGGATCTTCCAAACAGACAACAATCCAAACACAAAGCTCAAAAATGGGTCACTGAGCACAAAACCAAGCTTCTGCTATGGTCATTCCAGTCCTCTGACCTGAACCCTGTAGAAAATGAGTGAGGTGAACTGAAGAGAAGAAGCACCGTCATGGAGCTGTGAATCTGAAGGATCTGGAGTGATTCTGGATGAAGGAATGGTCTCTGATCTCTTGTCAGGTGTTCTCTAACCTCATCAGGCATTATAGGAGAAAATTTAGAGCTGTTAAACTGGCAAATGGAGCTTTCAAAAAGTATTGAATAAAAGGGTGCCGTTACTTGTGTCCAATGTGTATTAGAGAAAAACATTTATTTCATAATGATATTTCCCCCCATTTTAAATTCTTATTCTCCAATGAAAGGTTAGATTTTTGTGAATTTTTTAAATAAAAGATCAAAAGGATTAACAATGCAGATTAATTTTCACAGCCTTCTTTGGTCATATTTACCAAGGGTGCCGACAATTTTGGCCGTGTGTGTGTGTGTGTGTGTGTGTGTGTGTGTGTGTGTATTTTTTTCATTTGATTTTATTATTTTTTTATTTTAATTATTAATTAAATGTTTTAATATTTTATTTATTTTAGCTTTATTTTTATTAATTATTTTTAAATAAATTTTACTATTTCAACTTAAATATGTTGATTTTACATAATTGCCAAGGCAACATTTCAAATTTTTGTTAAAGATTTTAAGTTCAAAAATTTTATGTAATATTTATATATATTTATTTTTTTCAGTTTTATTCCAAATACCGAAAAAAGTTTGTTTTAATAGTTTTTGTTTACCATAACACATTTCTAATTTTTGTTAAAGATTTTAAGTTCAATATTTTCATGTAATATTTATATATTTTTTTATTCCAAATACCAAAAAAAGAAAAAATCATATATAGTTATAATTTTAAGTTCAGTCTTTTTTTTCTTTATCTTTTTTTTTCTTTATTCTTAATAATAAATGTTTAATTAGTTGGTGTTTGTTGAAAAACCCAGTTGATGGATAAACTTTATATTGATAGGTAAATGAAGGTTTACTATGTTAAACTGAACAAGTGTCGTTCTATCACAGTGCTCAGAATAAAAACACGCTTAATCAAGTTGACGAATATGATACTGCATTGTGGAAGCCTCATTGTGGGGTGTCTCTAATTCTGTATTCATCTCTTCTCCAATGCTCTGTTTGTCTATCAACCCTCTCCTCTCCCTTCTACTGTCCCCAAGTCCCCTCTCCTCTCCCTCTGCGAGTCCTAAATTCTGCCGTAACACATTGCCCCGGAAGCAAGACAGGTAAAATGTCTGATAGATTTGAATCCGCTTATGCTGCTTTTTAATAATGATATGGCTTTGTATCTTTGTGTTTGCGTAATTTTAAAGTTTTAAAGACCCCATGCAATCAAAAATGACGTTTTGTGGCTTTTAGTCCATGTTTCATTTAAATGCTAGTGAACTCCATAAAAAAATGTGGGTTTGTGATAGAAGTGTCTGGTGAGGTTTTGCAGGGCTGTGGTTCATGATACAGAACTGTGATTGTCAAACCATTCCATGGGGGCTTTAACTACACCTTTGTTTGCACTTGTTACTCCAGCGACACCTAGTGGTAAATTCATAACTTTCCTCAATCAAACCCAGAGCTTTGATTACAAAGATGGTTTGTTTGCTTTATGATTAATGTGACAGCACAGATCAAGACCAGCTTTTGTTTGGACTCTTATGAGTTTTCAAAGGACAGATCAAAGGATAATCACCTTTAATACTTCAATTTTAACTGAATTAAACCTTATTACCAACCTCTCATGATTGAGTAAGCTCTACATGTTCCTCTTCTCCCTCGCTGTTTTCATTTCATCCATCTCTCAGTGATTCCTGCAGTGATAGAAACACGCTTCCCAAACGGGGACTCAAGTACAGGTGCATTGTGGGAATATGCAGATCCTGCTCACTGTGCTTTATTGTACTGGCACTCATGTTCTCCGTTCTGTTCTGGCTCTCTTTCTTTCTCTTGCACATGCTTCTATGTTTTAATATGCAGTGTGGCTACAGTTTTATTTTTGAGCACTGTTTCAATTCTTTGTTCAATTGTTTATGTTTGAGTGAGTTTCTGTTGCAGTTTCGGTGTGAGCGCATGGCACTTGTCACTTTTTGCACAGAGTTTTTTCACATTATGGAGTACTATATGTAAATTAGCAGCTTTTTTGGAAATGTATGTTTTTCTTCCCACAGTTTTATTACTTTTTCTGTCTGCAGTGTGTGAGCAAATCAAAATTTTAGCCCAACTTTTATTTGTAATTCCATTTACAAGCTATTGATAAATTCCAAATAATTCTTCACATTATGAACATTAATATTTTATTTATTTATAAGATTTTTAATGCAAAGTATATATTACACATTAATGTTAATAATAGATGTTCTAAAATGTAAAACAAATATATTTTCATATATACTACCATTCAAAAGTTAAAAAAAAAAAAAAAAAAAAAAATCATCCTTCAGAAATCATTCAATATTATGATTTGCTTAATATATCTGTGGAAACCATTATACATTTTTTAAAGATGCTTTGATTAATAGAAAGTTCAAAAGAACAGCATTTATTCAAAATCATATTTTTTGTAACATTCTAATTGTTTTAATGTATTTCAATCAATTTAATGTTTCCCTGTTAAATGTAAGTAATAATTTCTTTGAAATAAACTTTTGAACGGTAGTGTAAATATTATTATAAAAAATACTATTGTGTTTTTAAAATAAAATATTAGAAATTAGAATATATAAATGACTTTCCACATACTAAAATTACATTGATTGGTCAGGTTTTATATCACAGTATTTGTAACAGTGACATTTGAATGCCGGTATCTGATTGGATGGTCCTCTTGTTGCAGGTACGCCCCTTCAGCACAGCTGCGTCAGGAAGAGGCACGTGATTGGCTGCGCTCACATTCGGCCGGTGGATTGCAGGACTCAGCCAGTAACTCTCCCTTCTCCACCGGCTCCAGCTTGACGTCACCATCCGGAACGCGGTTTAACTTTGCTCAACTTGGTAAAATGCATATATTGTGAATATACAATAATGGATATAACATTTTCTCTCCATAGTCTGTTGCGATTATTCAAGTATTTTTTTTTCTGAAATGCATTGTGTATTAATTTTAGGCTTTACTTAAGTGTGCACTTTGCTTTAAATAACATTTTTTGGTAATTTTCCAACATCGTTTGTCTGAAATTATATTAAAAGCAGCAGACCATACTAGAAGTGAATGTGTCATTTTGACTATTATTATTTGTCTTGTCTTGATTATGTGTCATTGTGTGTTATACAGGAAGCCCCACCACAGGTGCTCAGATTAATCTAGCCAGCCTGCGCAACAACAGCCTGACCAATCAGGACAACCCGCTGGACAGCCATGGTGATTCCCGTCTGCGCAACTCCTGCATGTCTCTGGATGAGAAGACTCGCACCATGAGCCGGTCGGGATCCTTCAGGGACGGGTTCGAGGAAGGTGAGACAAATAATTGCAAGAGACAGTAGATTCATTTATGCTCTTCTATACTTTAGAAATGTTACATTAGATTAGTACATTACATTAGTTCATTACATTAGTCTGTCACAACTTAAATTATTTTTTGCATTACCGTATCTAATAAATCCAATGATTTATAATTTGACCAAAATAAGGTATCTTAGAAGGCATAATAATGTTGTTGTCTACATTTTGGAAGAGTCTACATGTCAGGAGCACCTGTATAATACTTAAAAATGTTGTCTTGGTAGGCAGCTCACTCATTGTTGTTCTTTAAAGACAAAAGAAGATAGGCTTTTATAAGAAGAAGGTAAATATCTGCAACAGCTTGTCAGCTTGAACTCCGAGCTGAAATACAACTCAGAGACCGCTGAATCCTGCATAAGCCCGTCTGTCTATCCTCAGTCTATTCACCCATTAGACTAAATCAACAGTCTCTGTTCTCCTCTCTTTCACTGACACACGTGAAATCTTTTTGAATAATCATTGTGTACATAAGGCTTTGTTACATTTTAAGTCATTCCAATTTTCCACTCAGCCCCGTCCACCTGTTCATGCATTTACCTGTTATGAGTCTCTTCTTTAAGAGCGGCAACATGTTTGTCAGAGACAGTTAAGCCATAAACTGGCCCCTGCAGAAAAGTGTAAAAATGACACAGTAACCCAGTATTACCCAACTGTGCCTTTTGTGACATCTGAAACCAAATACAGGCTAAAAGCCATGTATGTTCTCTTAAGAATAAAAAATATGATACAGTATGTGTACCACGGACTGGGGACTGAACTCTGTGACTCTGAAACATGAGTGCTGTAAAAGTCCCAGAGGGATTGTGGGAACAGGTTTGAGAGAGGACTTGATCCACACACAGGAAGTAAAGAAGATACATTTCATATCCTCAGCCTCTGGTAAAAGTGATCTATCTATCTATCTATCTATCTATCTATCTATCTATCTGTCTATCTGTCTGTCTGTCTGTCTGTCTGTCTGTCTGTCTGTCTGTCTATCTATCTGTCTGTCTTTGAAATATCTTGGAGTACCACAAATACCATAGTAAATAAAAAGAAGATGCTTTATTGGCCAGGTATGATTACATAGAATTAAATTCTATGCTTACATTTAAATTAAATGGTACTATAATGTATCTCAAAGCACAGTGTACCCCGATACCATGTTTTTTTGTTTTTGTTTTGTGCGCAGGGCCATGCCTTTCCAAAACAACCATAACAGACTCATGTAGGTAATAAGCTGTGAGAGACATAATGAATATCTCTTTCCCTAAACCTTCCATCCTGTCTTTCTCTCTCCCTCAAACACTCATAACTCGCTTGTTTTGGTTTTCTGGGTGGTCCTCAGCTGAGTTTATAAGCGTCACTGCTCTTTCATTCTCTCATCTATAACCCCGCCCACATCACGCCCGGACAGCTGTTTGGCTTCTCCTCAGGGCTGATAGGGCATCATGAGGAAGTGCCAGGGACCCGTGGGTGGACTGTGGTTGGGCTGCTGTCTGTGGTTTGTTTGGGAAATGATTTGAAGTCACACCCTGAGCTCACAGTCACGATCAGCTTTACTGTCTGTAACTGATGTTATAGATCTTGTCAGGGCAGGTGAAAGTTAATTAAAGGCTTTAGTTGTTAGACACAGTGTGTGGGTTGATGCTTTTGTCTGTGTTTGTTTGTCTGTGTAGATTAGCCGGGGGTTAACGTTGCATTTAGGTGTTTTAAAAAGTGAGCATTCATAAACTGTGCTGGATGTAAACTGTTCTGTCTACTTTAAAATCGACTACTTCCATTAAGTAGTCATTTTAGCATTAAAATACACTGACTTTATCTGATGTGCTTACTTTTGATATGGGGTTTTTATTATGTTGCCTAGCAACAGTGTTACATCCCAAAATTTCTTAATTACTATACTTTTATGTTTTTCTCCCATTAGTTCATGGATCATCCCTCTCGCTGGTGTCCAGCACCTCTTCTGTCTATTCAACGGTGAGTTTTTTGTTTGTGTGTGTATTAAAATTTTATTTTTACTTTCTTTCTTTCTTACTTTTTGTACAAACTCTTCCATAATAAACATAAACATTTATGAAAATTCCAAATCATACAATCTGAACACCAAATTGTCGTACAGTTTACATGTGATAGAAAGATCGATAGATAGATAGATAACTTTATTATAATGTGTTTGATCATAGGGCAGGGGCGGACTTACCCATTAGACAAAGGTAGACGACTGCCTTGGGCCCCCAAAAGCCAAGGGCCCCCTAAAATGATTTTCATATACAACGAGATGCGCATTAAGCGCGGACACGCGAACGGTTGCAGTTTACGGTGTTTATTACCACGACAGCCATCTGCGTGTCAGTGTTGAACGTGCTTCTTGTGTATCCTGCTTGTAGCAAATGAAAATATTATGCATCTGACGCTGACTGCCGTGCGAGCGCGAGGTATCTCTTTCCCAGCGCGCGCACACTCTCTCTCTCTCTCTCTCTCTCTCTCTCTCTCTCTCTCTCTCTCTGTGCGTTTGCTCTGTTCAGCGCGCAGTTAAAACACAGATATGTTGCTTCTCTAATTTTACATGCAGATATAGCCGAAATCACAGCACAGCTATTGTCTTTATCTTATGTGTAGCCTATTTGATTTCATCAGACGACGGCACGATTATAAATCAGGATTTTTGTGCAGATTAACATCTTGGAAGGGAGAGCTGGTTATGCAGTCTTAATGGGTCGCGTTTCAGTCACTATTTCATATTCATTCTGTTGTCTGACAACAGAAACAGAAAAATATATCAATGAAAACAGTTTTATTGAGAATTTAGTTGCATCAAAATACAGTATGTGGGCACAGTGAGGCAAACAAATGTAATAATAAATAATAAATGTACATTTTGCATGTTCAGAAGAAGAGCTGCCCTGTGTGCAAAAATGTAAACAGGTTTGTGTCAGTAAATTGCTCAGTACAAAGAAAGAGAAGTAATGGGAACCTGGTATTTTTCATGTGTCTAATAGACATGGACAAGTTCTTTTGAAAAACATCTATGACCTATGAAACATGTCTACTCTTCATGTTGACTACAGCTCTATGTTGACTATAGAATGAATGTGCATTTTCAATAATCCTGTCCGAAAATCTACCCACATAAACCCGTTTTAATTAATATAATAATTTATACTTCTGACTCATCCCTTTTCTTAAAAAAAAAAAACGGTTTAAAGGTTCAATTGTGAGGTTTATCATTTTATAATTTATTTAGTTTTTTATTAAAACTTGTATCTCAATGGTAAATCAATTGCTATTTCGTGGTCTACAACATGAAAGAATAAAAGTTCTGCTAAATGAATAAATGTAAATGTAAATGAAAGAATCCCATTATAACATGCAAAATGTAGAAACATTGGACACAACTATGGGGCACCATTGTGCAGCAGCAAGCATCACGACAAAAAAGAAACCTCAAGGTTGATCTAGGTAAATTTGTGCAAATGTATAGGGCCCCATTCCTTTGTTTGCCTGGGGCCCCCAATTCACTAAATGTGCCCCTGTCATAGGGTAAGTGTACAAGTGTAAGTTTCAGCCAGTGATGATATACTGTAGGATAAATGGATAAATTGGAGTGCGCCACACCTCCAGATGGGCGGCTCTACTTACCTGCAGAGGTGTTTTAACAACAGTCTCTCTCTGGCACACGTGTAGTGAGTCTTCAGTTCAAATGAGGTTGACTTCAGGAAGAGAGGAGGTAGTTGGTTACAAACTTAGGTAGTAGAGATTTACTGAAGTATAAAGAGTGGAAAATCATGATGATGGCGACTCTCTCTATGGGGAGAGCTGTGACTTCATGGGGATACACGGTAGGAACCTTAGTTTTTAGATTGCTTCTATTCTGTATTTATATATTTACAATTCATTATTACAATTCATTCATTCTTAGTTATGTACCAGTAAATAAAGTCTGTAGTGACTTGAAAAGTGTCTTGTTGGACTTACCTAAGCAGAGAATTGACTCTACAGTCTGTATGAAGTGATTTGTCTGAAGTTGGAGGCTGTAAGGTGTGTTTGTTTGTGTATGTGGGAAACAGTTGTCATGCAGAAACATAGCGTCTCTTAGACACAAACATGAAATACTCTGTGGTGCTTTTGAACCGCAGAGTACTGAACGTTCATCAAAATCCAGATAGAATAGCATGGTAATCTTTGGTCTTAGAGACAACAAAAGCTCAGAGATTTCAAACAAAGCTCTTCTGGTCAGAGTTGCATTGATAAAGTCACCATGTTGAGTCTGTATGATCAAACATATTTACAAAAAGCAAGATTTGATTAAACCTAAACCAGCTAGACGCCGCTGGGGTTGTCCCACATGTCATATGATGCTGTGACGGACAGACAATGCTGCTATTTTAATATCACTGTCAGTCTAGCTGTCGGACAGGTGTCAACGGTAAAGAAAATCATTAGAGTGGGTGTCATTACATGTGTGTTTGCCAGACGACATACAAAGAGCCCTAGTATGCTATTGTTGTCTAGAACAGTCATTTGTCAGCAAGCATGCTTATTCACCTGAAGATTTCAAAACCTAGATTTAAAATCTGGAAATAAACAAGTTCTAAGATTTTGAAAAAAAAATGATATGATGTGAAATAATGATATGAATCAGAAATATTTAATATTGGACATTATTTTTAAATCACTATTCAAATAAGCTAATTTGTTAATTTTGTAGAAAAGGTCAGGTGTTCTTTATTCCACTGAATCTGTAATTACACAAACTTAATTTTTTTAAATTCTGTTTTTCCACTCAGATTATTATGCTCATAATACAGTATGTTTTAATTAAATGAAATATTTGTATTGTTAAAAAGAAGCATATTTACTAGTGCTCTCACACCTGTGTATTTAAACTAAGCTTGTTGCGTATGTGTTTGTATCGGTATCATTATAGTGCTTCTGGGTGATTCCCATTGTCTAGTTACCAACTTTAGTGTTACTATCAACACTCAGTCATATTCAAATGTTTCCAACTTCCTGTTTGTCCACTGGTGTACCAGCAGAGATGATCTTATAAGTCACAGGAAAAGGAAAAGTCTTTAGAGCTTTAGGGTTATCATTCTGTTCACTTTCAGGTGTGTGTTGCTCTCTCTGGTGTTCATTTTATACCCTCAGGAGAAAAAGCAGCTCAGTTTTCAACTGTTAAACAAGAAAAGCTGTGCAAATACGCTGTTTAAACGTGCCAGTAACTACTCTGTCTTTTTATTTTAACAGACGGAGGAGAAATCACAGTCAGAGGTGAGGACATGTTTTTCCTTTCGCAAAAACAACACACACGTGGCTCCCCACATACCTGTGAACCGCACTGCCATCACCTGTAGCATGTTTATTCACCACCATTGACCTGTTGTGAACACAAACTGTGGGCGGATTCACGGTCGGCTCTCATTTGCCCACATCTCTGTGATCTTTACATCCACCTGTGCAACACACCTCTATTCTGTACATACACCTGCAAACTGTTTCCCCCTTTGATACCAAATCACAGTTCTCTTTCCACGACACACCTGGATCCCTTGTGTGTGCCTCCTTTTCCTCTTCTTTTCATCTGTGCTTTTTTCTTCCTCTTTTCAACCCATTTCTCTTCTGCATTTTTTCCCCAGATCCGCAAGCTGCGTCGAGAACTGGACACCTCCCAGGAAAAGGTGTCCGCCCTGACAACGCAACTTAGTGCCAATGTAGGTGGACACAGATACATAGTTCTGAGACTGCTCATTATTCTTTTAATATATCTACAGGGCGTAATTAATTCACAATTCAGTATCTAGTATCAGTTGTCATCCTGAGGCATCTTATAAATGGTGTTATCGTAATCCCAGTGACGCCTGTGTGGGTTGTGTATTTGATTAATGTCAGCGTTGATCATGACCTCATTGGAGTTTCCATTTGTCGTTATATTATCATACAATTAATGTCTTAAGCAACACTGGCTATTGTAAAACCTCTTCCTACACTTAACATGTACGTACCCATCGTGTAGTTAAACCTGTTATGTTAAAAAAAAGATCTGTTTTTAAAGATCACTCTACTATATGATATACTGTAGTTGCAATTACGAAAAATAAAGTCAAAACATGAGATGCACAAAGTTTGAGCATAAAGGCATAAAGTTGCAATTATGAGAAAAAAAGTGACTTTTTTAAATATAAAGTCATTTTGAGAGTTGTAAAATTACAGGTATGAGAAATGGTCACAATTTTGAGATTTTAAGAGAAAAATTTTTTTTTGAGAAAAAGTCAGAAAAAGAAACCGTCAGATATAAAATTACGATTGTGAGAAATAGTTATATAGGTATAGAATAAAAGTTGAAATTATCAGAAAAGTTACAATTGTGAGAAATAAAATCAATGTGAGATACAACATTTATGAGAAATAATCACAATTTTGAGGTATAGAAGTCAGTTATTCAAAAAATTATGAAAAAAGTTCAGTTCAGTTACGCAACTGTGAGATAGTTTTGTGAGGTATTTAAGTCACTTTATGACATATAAAGTCACAATTGTAAAAATAAATACTATTAAATACAATACAAATGCCACTGTATTTATAAAATATAACACACAAGACTAAATTATAATATACTCTGAGACTACGCAGAATAATTCAAGTCAGAACAGATCCATGCCATTTCCACCAGAGAAATGGGCTGTGTTTGATTTGATGATTTATAGCTATAGACAAAGGGGAGTACAGACCATGTTCAGTGTTTTTCATATGTTCTCCTAAAGATAAATGTATGTGTAAATCATAAAGACATGTCTCTTATGCCTAAGGCAAAGGAATCCTGTCTTGTAAGTACAAACTAGACAAGATTTATTTTAGAGGTACAAACAAAAGAGGAGTTTAAATGTGTACTAAACAGACAAGATTTGCTATTTTTGCTGCATTGTTTATTTCTTCCATTTCAAGCTTGTGCGTAATGGTTTCTGACGTAGAGTAGTACACCATGAACTTGTCAACTTGTTAAGAACACTGTCAAGAAAGAAAAAGAATGGTTAAAAAATAAACAGGGCCCTTGAGACGGCAGTAAAACATGTCAAGGCCCCAGGCTACCTCATTGCTTTGTCTGTCTCAGTTATCAGTGTTAGGAGGAGCTTCACTGCTTCTTAATATATCGCTGTAGTTTAGTTATCAGAATCTGAGCTATCTATGGAACAGCAGAAGAGCTTTAGTGATGTTTGTTCTGAAGGGACCGGCCCTCTGATCTGGCTCCCATTGAACCGCTACCCTTCCCACGGGTACCCAGAGAAACACGCTCCCTCTCAGAAAGAAAAATATAGACAGGGAGGCTTTACGGAGACAAATGACAGCTCCCAAGACCCTCTGGGATGTGAGGTGAGGCGGTGACCCAGAAGAAAATTGTATGCTTAGTGGTTGCTTTTTCATAGTTTAGGAATATTAGCTTGGAAAGTTTTAACTTTGACTCTCATATTTTCTTTGAAATATCTCATGACAAATAAAACAGGAATTAATGAGACAATTTTTGGTATTAAAAAAAAGTTCAGAAAATTTGGTCAGGAATTTGATAGGAAACATTTGAATTTATATTTAAAATCTTTTTATTTCAAACTTTGTTATCTGAGCACAATTTAAGATGTTGTTGATATCACTTTTGAAATTTTAGAGGATGCATGTGTAAATATTCAGGTTGTCTGAAAATGAAGAGACTAAAAAGTCTCCATTTATTGTCATTGTGGTCTGGGAGAAACAGTTGAAACTCTTAAAAAGTATTTAAGAGATTGTAATTGTTTTCATTTTTATGGGGAAGATTAGATTTAGAAGGAAAGTGAACTGTAACGTGAGCGTAAATTAAGTTTGTGTTGTCGCATGCAGGTCTGGGATACAGGCCGAAGTTTAGATTGCACATCTAAGTGTTTGTTTAAAGGTAAAGAGTGTTTAGTAAGTTTAAGCTTTGCTGCTTCAGTTGAACATTTCAATAACCAGGCAGCTCCACGGGTCATGTAGTTCATGCAGTTTTGAATGAGTGCATTTGTGACTTTTCTCATCATCTCAAGGAGAAAGCTTTGCTTAGACATTTAATTTAACCACCTTGAAGGCAGATTGCACAATATCTGTGTGTTATGTGAATAGTGTATTATGGTGCAGCTATGATGCATGCATGCATACAAAAAACATAATTTTGAACTTGAATGAACCCTCTTTCCTCATTTTACCTGTTTTTCTCCACAGGCCCACCTGGTGGCAGCGTTTGAGCAGAGTTTGGGCAACATGACCATCCGACTCAAGAGCCTCACCATGACCGCAGAACATAAAGTAAATATCAACACGCTCGTATTTGAATTCATCACACTTGTTCATTAATAAACTTAAACAGAATATGATTTTGTAGATGCGTTGTCTATAAATATATATTTATATGTTAGGACTCTGAGCTGAACGAGTTGAGGAAAACCATTGAGCTGCTAAAGAAGCAAAACGCAGTGGCTCAAGCGGCCATCAACGGCGTCATCAATACTCCAGAACTCACCTGCAAGAGTGAACGCAAAGGTGAGGAAAAGAAAATCAATAAATCAAGTTTGATTTCATATTTGAAATCTCTGACATTTGATTTTAAACTTTTTGTTATCTATCTTTTCATTTAACATGAATAATTACATAAAATGATGTATTTTGAGCATTCTGTATATACTTTTCAGACATTGTTGTGTTCTGATGTATTGTACAGTATTGCTCAGATTTGCGGTTTGAACACTAAATGGCACACTTGACGTCAACCAAACTCTGTCTGTTTATCAGGTAATAATGGTTCAGCCTCCGGAGCGCAGCCGGACCTGCGCATACGCAGACAGCACTCATCTGACAGCGTCTCCAGCATCACCAGCGCCACCAGCCACTCCAGCCTGGGCTCCAACATGGACAACCCCGACTCCAGCAGCAGCAAGAAGAAGAAGAAGAACTGGGTGAGGACACAACAACATTTAAACAAAAAAAAAAGATGGTTCACCCAAAAATGACAATTCTTTCATCATTTACTCAGCCTCAAATTGTTCCAAACCTGTATGAGTTTCTTTCTTCTGCTGAATACACAAGAAGATAATTTGAAGAATGTTGGTTACCGAGCAGTTTCCAGTCCCCACCTGTACTATAGAAGTCAATGGGGACTATCAACTGTTTGGTTACCCATATTGTTCAAAATATCTTCTTTTATGTTCAACAGAAGAAAGATACTCATACAGGTTTGGAACTATTTGAGGCTGAGTAAATGAAAGAACTGTCACTTTTGGGTGAACTATCCCTTTAAGAAATGTTCAACCATTGCAAACCTGTGTGTTTCTTCATTGTGCATTTTATTTGTGTCTAACATTTGTCTTTTATGTTTTTGTCTGAAGTTGCTAAATATAAATAAATACTACTAACAAACATCTACTGTGATAGTAAACTAAATGCTGATACATTTCCTGAAAGGTCCTGCCTTTTTGTAGTGGAAGTTAGTTTACCATACACATAGAGTTTAATATTGTACTTCCTGTTTTGCTGGATCATGCTGACTGTAGCTGGTGACCTGTGCTGGAGGTGACGTGTCAGATGATGAATATGAATATGAATATGTATGTTAAATAATAATGACAATAGTTACCCTGTTATGTTTAGACAAGTGTAACACTGATAGGCTAGCAGTCCTTGTAGATTTATATACACCACTGTTCAGAAGTTTAAGGTCAGCTTGCTTGTCTTTAAAAGAAATTAATAATTATATTCCACAAGGATGCATTGATCAAAAGTGACATGAAAGACATTTACAATGCTAAAAAAATTCAAATTCAAATAAATGCTGTTCCTTTGGACTTGTAAAAATGTGTTAGGTTTCCACAAAAATATTAAGCCGCAAAACTGTTTTCAACATTGATAATGACAAAAAAAAATATATATATATATATATATAGCATATTAGCACCAAATCAGCATATTAGAATGATTTCTGAAGGATCATGTGACACTGAAGACTGGAGTAATGATGCTGAAAATTCAGCTTTGCATCACAGGAATTAATTATATTTTAAAGTATATTCAAACAGAAAAACAGTTATTTTAAATTTAAATATTTCACAGTATTACTGTTTTTACTGTGTTTTTGATTAAATAAATGCAGCCTTGGTGAGCATATGAGACTTCTTTCAAACTTTTGAACAGTAGTGGACACCAGCAGTTTGAGTTTTAAATGCTTAGTATCCCAGTTTGTGGTGTTATTTTTGCTAACAATTATTTTTCGACTGAATTTAGTTGTTTAAATTGGTTATTTAGTTTTGTAGGTGCATTACTGTTGTGTAAAAAAGGTCATATTAGCCAGTTGGTCATCTAGTGTTTTGGAGAATGGTAACGCGCTTAAGTAGGTCCTGATGGCCGTATCACTGAGGGGTTTGTCTTGGTCTTGAGGAGTCTTTAAGTGAAACATGGTGTTGTAATTTAACAAGACTCTCTCAGCTTAGCAGTTGTAGTCATTGTAGACCGTGATCTGACATCATGCAGCTTGTGCTTCAGACCCCTGTGCAGGACACACACACACACGGCTGAATGTGCTTTTCTGTGTCTCTCTCTGTTTTTCGCTGTGCTGTCGCTTCATATGGCAGGTGTATGAGGTAAGAGTGTGTGTTCAGAGAATCCTGCACACCTGTGTTTGATTAACCCAGCTTCACTCCGCATCACACCACTAACCCTGCTAACTCTTAGATGTACTGATGTACCTCTCCTCAGCCTGCTCTTTCTCTCCCCTACTCTGTCCTTCCAAACCCCTTTTCCTTCTTTTTCCCTTCTTCTCGTCCTATTTGAAATAATGTCTTACAGTGATTTATACGTTTATTTATACAATTAAACTGACATTTATTTTAGTGTATAGTTTTACACAAGTCTGCAGAAATGTTCAATGACCTGTCAATAAGATCATGAGTTCTTGATATTTCAGTTCTTGATTATAAATTCCTCTTTTTTGAACTTCTATGAAGTACTTGATTTTGAACTTTCTGATTGTGAACAACTTCTCAGTTTTTAAATTCTTAATAATGATCTTATTTGTTTAGATTTTTTTTATTTTAACTTAAGCTTGATTTTACATTTCTTGATTAACAACTTTTTGATTCTGAACTGTTATGAATGTTTATTTTTTCTTTTATTTTAAACTTTTACAACTACAGAGAAATAAATGCTATTGTGTTGTAAACACTTTAAAATAACTGGCAAAGATGACTAAAAGTTTAAAGCTCAGCACATTCAAATCTACACAAAACAACACAGATATAAAGGCTGCTTTATCTTCAATCTCTGACATGAATGATGCTCAACCCTGCCTTTTTATTTTACGCTGTTTCTCCTTTGCTGTTTTACTCCCCTGTCTGCACTGTACTGCTTCTCTTGCACATATTTAAGTGCTGCCTCATAATTTTTTGGGAAACTCTCAGCTTCATGATCTTCTCTCTGTTGTCGTTGCAGCTGCGGAGCTCCTTCAAACAGGCCTTCAGTAAGAAGAAATCACCCAAATCAGCCTCGTCCCACTCAGACATTGAGGAGATGACGGATTCCTCTCTCCCTTCCTCTCCCAAACTCCCTCGCAACGGCACCAGCACCTCAGCACTGCTGCTCCGCAACACACGCTCCAGCTCGATGTGAGTGTGTTGTGTTACATAACAACTCTGGTCCTCATCATGGACCAGGATTATTAACTAACACTATTAAAAACATTTTTGTTAATTAAAATAAAGCTGAAATAAAATATAAATATCAGATTAAAAACTTTAAATGAAATTACAAATGTTGTCTCGGCAACTAATTGAAATAAATTTTATATCAAATATAAAACTGCTAGTAACACTAAAACAACACTTAAAGACCGATATTACTGGGAAATTTTGGATTTAGCAGGACTGGATGTTGTGCTCTTTTCATCTAACAACGTGTGTTGTCATGTAGACTGTCAGACTGTCTGGATGGGGAGGCGGAGACTGTGATGCTGCTGCGTAACGAGCTGCGAGAGAAGGAGATGAAGTTGACGGACATTCGACTGGAAGCCCTAAGCTCCGCCCACCAGCTGGACCAGCTGCGGGAGTCTATGAATCACATGCAGGTGTGAGACTGACCTTCACGTTACCTTCTTGCAGTCCCACGAATCAGATTTATTGGAACAATTACCCGAGATGCTTCATTTTGCAACAGTGTTTTTCATTATTTTTATTAGAAAAGATAAATGTTACATATTTTATCACTGTGTGGGTGGTCTAATAGGTGGAGATCGAGAAGTTAAAGGTGGAAAATGATCGTCTTAAGTTGGAAAGCCAAGCCAGTGGGAGCCAGGCGTCCTCTCAAGTGTCTGTCTATAACCCGACCCTGACCCCCACGCCTGGACTGTCTCAACACAGCTTCAACCTCACAGAGTCCACCAGCTTCGGTATGAGCATACATGTTCTTTTTTGTTATTTTTTTCCCTAATGTTTGTTTTGTAGCTATATGCAAGAAAAAAATCATAAAAGCACATTGCAGATCTAGTCTGTCTTCTTTTAGACATGTTGTTGGATGACTCTGGTGGAGACAGAAGTTCTCGTAAAGAGAGCAGACATGTGAAAATAGTTGTCAGTCTTCAAGAGGATGTCACGTGGAAAGAGGTCAGTTATTTCGCCTTTTTGCAGGAGGATTTTTAAAAATGCCCCATTTGAGAGGGTTTTGTTTTAATGATGTGTCTTCTGTCTCCCACAGGACTGCAGGACTCGAGACTTTCTGATTGGCTGCATTGGTGTCAGTGGAAAAACCAAGTGGGATGTTCTGGATGGGGTTGTACGGCGCTTGTTTAAGGTAAGTTAATTCATATACATTGCTGTAATCATTTGTTGATGATGAATGGTTACGTTCAGAAGCATTAGACAGTGGTTCATTAAACAATTTTTATGAATTTAACTTGTATGGGTACTTAATCTGTTGCAAAGTTTCTAGAAAGAAAGAATAGTTTGCATACTTTATGTTGGTTTTGTAAAATTGTTGATTTCCCCAGACACATCCAAATTATCTGTTGATGTTTACCATATAACATAAGGCAGCCATCCTGATTATTTTATAAAAATTAGTGGACAGCTGTTGGATTGATTATCTGATTGTCTCTCTGCAGGAGTATATCAGGCATGTTGATCCGGTCAGTCATCTGGGTCTGGGTTCAGACAGTGTGGAGGGTTATCGTATTGGAGATGTGATCCGGTCCAGTGGAGTAGACACACCTGAACTCCTGCCCTGTGGATACCTTGTGGGAGAGAGTGACACAATCAACATCTCACTGAAAGGTTCACACAATGAAAAGTTTTATTCGTTCTCATTATTTGTCAGAATTGTTTCGTATTTCAGCTGTTGTTAACACTGTGAGTGTTTCTCTCGTTTCAGATGTGAACTCTCAGTCTGAGGATTCTCTGGTCTTCGAGACGCTGATCCCCAAACCCATGCTCCAGCGCTACGTGTCTTTGCTCCAGGAACATCGCAGGATCATCCTTTCAGGCCCCAGCGGCACTGGAAAATCCTACCTGGCCCACAGACTGGCAGAACATCTGGCGCTGCGAGAGGGCAAACTGCCCAGTGAGAGCAACATCGTCACCTTCAACGTCGACCATAAATCCAGCAAGGTGAGAACTGCTCTCTTTTCATTGGTTTGTGAGCAGAGTTGTTTGTATCAGTTCTATATCATTTAAACTCTAGTTTATATAACTTTTATGTCAAAAGAGCAAGGAAAATCCAGTTTCTTCCTTTAGAAAATAAGCTTTTTATCTCCATAATGTAAAATAAAAATGACTGGCTAACAAGATATGACCAGAAGTCTAGAAATCAGTGTACATTAGAAAGTAAAGATGTGTATATTTATTTGCTAGGAGTTGCGTCAGTACTTAGCAAATATAGTGGAGCAGTGCAGCGCTGACGGACAGGACACTGAAGCCCCTCTGGTGCTCATTCTGGACAACCTTCATCACATCAGCTCACTGGGAGAGATCTTCAACGGCTTGCTTAACTGCAAATACCAGCGCTGGTGAGCCTGCCTTTTTATATGTTTTATTAAATACATGTTCAAATGTTTCAAGTCAGTGCGATTTTTTTTTCTGAAAAAAAATAACACTTTTATTCTGTAGAGACATTAAAGTGACAGCAAAGACATTTATAATATTACAAAAGATTTCTATTTCAAATAAATGCTGTTCTTTTGCTTTTCCACAAAAAACAGCAGCACAACTGTTTTCCACATTGATGCAGCAAATCAGCATATTACAATGATTTCTGAAGGATCATGTGACACTGAAGACTGGAGTAATGATAATGAAAATTCAGCTTTGCATCACAGGAATAAATTACTTTTTAAACTGTATTAGAATAGAAAACAGTTATTTTCAATTGTAATAATATTTCAAAATATTATTGTTTTTACTCTATTTTGTGGCCACAAGTGACTTTCAAAATCATTTAAAAATCTTACCGACCCCAACCTTTTGAACAAAGTGTATATTCAAGTACATTAAAAAAAAATGTGTTTGTGCACACTATAATGTCACACTACAGTCAGTGTAACAAAAGCATACTAATGAACACAGCAATAATAAGTGTGTGTACAATTAACGGATTTATTTTGTCTCTCTGTATTTGCAGCCCGTATATAATCGGCACGATGAGTCAGGCAACATCTTCTGCTCCAAACCTGCAACTTCATCATAACTTCAGGTACAGAACTGCTCTCTGATTTGTCTTGAATTAGCCCTAAAATAATACCTTGGCCTTAATGGGGAAACTGCTATAGAGTGACCTCTAGATGCCGCCATTGTGCTGTTGTTGACAGCAATGATGAGATTCTAATTGTCCTTTACATCTCAATGTAATATAATATGTAAGTTTTATATATATATATATATAAGTTCCCTTTTTGTTTATGTATTTCTATTAAATACTAACATGAGCAACATGTGATTTCCTTCCCAGATGGGTGCTGTGTGCTAATCACATGGAGCCAGTGAAAGGTTTCCTGGGCCGGTTTCTGAGGAGGAAGCTGATCGAGACAGAGATCGGCAGCCGAACACGTAACCCGGAGCTGGTGAAGATCATAGACTGGATCCCTCAGGTCTGGCACCACCTCAACCGCTTCCTGGAGGCCCACAGCTCCTCTGACGTGACCATTGGTACGGAGATAACCCACCATACTGAAACACATATTAACAGACTATTCCCAGTGTCACTAATTCACTCTGCAAGAGTTGAACGTGAGTCTCATGTCTCTTCATCCAGGTCCACGTTTGTTCCTGTCATGTCCGATAGATGTGGACGGTTCTCGTGTTTGGTTCACTGACCTGTGGAACTACTCCATCATCCCCTACATGCTGGAGGCTGTGAGAGAAGGCTTACAGGTAACATTTGCCCTCTTTTATAGGAAAATCTGCCTTTTTCACAGTCGCTGATATCTTTTTTTATTAAATTTCACTGTAAAAGTGACCTCGCACAAAGTAGTTCTTTCTTGCCTCTCCATATCTCTCAATTTATAGAAACAAACAATTTATCGATTGTCTGTTTGTTTGTGTTTGTTTAGCTGTACGGTCGCAGAGCTGCATGGGAGGATCCTGCGCTGTGGGTTCTGGAGACTTTTCCCTGGGCAGCTTCTCATCAGCACCCTGATTGGCCAGCTTTGCTGCAGCTCCGCCCAGAGGACGTGGGCTTCGATGGATACTCCGCCTCCAGAGAGGGCCTTAACAAACAGAGTACTCAGAGTGACAGTGATGCCGACCCACTGGTGAGAAACACTAACTGATAAAAGCATTAGTTTAGTGTTTATTCTTACAGTTTATGATTTTCTGACAAACATTTCAAAAGTTATGAGTAAAAATAGCCATTTTTCATACCTCATGACCTGTTGGCAGGTATCCTCAGATCATGGTGCTAGCATGTTTCGTTGTTTTTTGCTACTATTGAGATACAGCTTCTCGTCTGATTTTGGGTCAGCATCAGCAGTTTGTGTCATCAAAACTTTTGGACAGAGGCAAAAATAAAAATCCAGGCATTTACAGGCAGTTATGTGTGGATCAGTCCATCGATCATTTGAACCAATTGTGAGAACTCAATCAGTTTTGAAGGAGTAGTGAAAAAACAAAATACAGTGATTTTCAAAATGGCACCTACTGTAATGAGTGAAGTCTATATTGAATATGATCAGCATTATTTAAAAAAAATATGCTGTTTGCTGCACTAGTTTATAGCTAAAAATGCAAAACTCGCAAAAAAAAGAATTGTTGGGAACATAATAAAGAAGAAAATTGGTCTTGGAAATTGGTTGCTCAATAAAATCATAATATAAACAATGGCTGAAAATAATTCACACATAATAATTTATGAACATTTTTGTAAGATGAATACTTAGCTTATTGGTGGTTTTATTCTACCATGCCATGTTGAGATCATATGACCTAATGAATGTAACTTAGTACTTAAAATAATTTCAGTTAGTTGCCAAGGCAACATTATTAAGTTTTGTTTTTTACGTTTACATTTTTCATCTAATATTTATATTTCATTTTCTTTGTTTTATTTTTTTATTTCACTTATTTAAAATAATAAAAAATGATGTTACATCATGTTTTTTTATGACAAAAAATTATTAAATGTTGACATTTCTGGAATTTTGGGGACTTTGTATGCAACAGATATACGACAAGAAGTTGTAAAAAAAATTGTAAAGAGCAAAATTGATATATAAATTTTACATAAAAGTATATTTATGCATGTGCGTTGTATAAATACATATTTTATATATTTATATATATATAAAACTTTCAATTCTTAATGCACCTCTACAGGTCAAAGATATGGGAAAACAAATTAGTATGTTCTAGATATAGTCATTTCTTTATACTTCAAATATGACTTCTTTTTAAACATGTAATGTCATCAGGCCTGACTGTTATTTTTGTGTGTTGTGAACAGATGAACATGCTCCTGCGTCTGAAAGAGGCGGCCAGCTGCTCCAGCCCGCAGAGCTACGACAGCGACTCCAATAGTAACAGTCACCATGACGATATCCTGGACTCTTCGCTGGAGTCCACGCTATGATCCAGCCTGATCCGTCCTCGACTCTAATGCCAGCCGAGGCAGCAAAGTCAAGTCATTACATCACATCTACGGGTGCTGGTAACCCAAATATAGAATGATGCTTCATATATATATAAAAATATAGAGAGAGAGAAATATATATGCGCCAAAACTCAACGGTACTTCAGTTTTAATTTTACAACAACAAAATCAGAAGAAAGTGCTTTGTCCCAATTTTTACCTCAAAAGTAGAAGTGCGGTCACATTAGCTACATTTTATGGACAAAAATGGTTCATTGTCTGTCGTCAGTAATGTAGCGATGTATGAAACAGAGTTCACACAATTCAAACCAATCCGAGTGACCAACCTCAATCTGCTATGAAATCTGCGTAGATAAAATTTCCGCCATCACACGAAATTCCCGATTACATGGATTCCTATTGAAATGACTGGATTTCACCTACAAAAATTCATCAAACTTCGGTAAATGTGACCGCACCTTACCTGTTGGAGAAACTTTCGCACGCAATGCAATGCTCAATTGTCTTACCCTCTACTGGTGAAACAGAGGAATTACATCTTAAAACCATCAACAGACCAGTCATCACTCAAAAGAACACTGACTTTCCCTGTATTGATGGACTTGCTCTTGACTTTACAAAACCAGCTTGATCGGATGCTGACCATCGTTTCATGTTTTACATAAGGATGAAATAGCATGGTGCTACACTTATGATTTTGGATTTATTTATTGTGATGATTGGAAAAAATACCTCGTTTGCCATCCGAGACGTGCTTTTGTTAGCCTTTCTGCATTTTTTTTTTTTCACCACCCGTTCCTTAACTGCTGACCGCATGTTCTAGTGTTCTACTGTAGCACAAAGCCTGTCTATCTATTTTGTACACTAGATCACGCTGTTTTTGGTGCTGAATAGAATCTGGTGCCTTACTCCATTTTGGAAAAAAAAAGCGGCACTATGTTTTATACTTCTGAAAAATGCTGATTTTATTAATTACAGGGCTCTACACTAGTCCTTTGCATTTGCCTAAAATAAACAGCCTCACAGTCATCATATCACATCAGAGGTACAAAATGTGTGGTTTAGAAAAGAGGAAGTGGATAAATGGAGCGGCAGGACTCCATCTGTATTGAAATTCACATTTTTAAGCGAAGTAGCTACACAGTTAAAGGGACATTTTACTTTCAAACATGTATGAGAGAAATTATGCTTTTTTATATGTGAAATACATATGATAACTACTGGCACAGTTCATCTTGAGTGGTTCAGCTGGAAGGCTTTGCTTGGTGCTTTAAGACCATCTCAACACATCTTGGCAAAAGCACAGTGAGAAATTGTTCATCATTTGGTGTATGAGTATACCTCGTTGACCATTTTGGCCTTTTTCATGTACATATCTTGCATTCAATGTGAAACTTCCACATAGTCATTGGATTAATAATATACTGTATTTGCTGCTTTGTAATGCAAGGATGCTTCTGGAGGATTTGTACATAAAATTTTATCTTTGATGCTCTATAAGGAATATTATTTGGATGGACAGTGAGTTTCCTTGCATGGGAAAGCATAATATATGGGGCTCTTCAGTGTTTTCACCTTCTTCACGTTGTCGAATGCTGTTGGTATGGTGCTGCAGGGTTTTAGTTCCACCGCTGCTTCCATTTCACTCCAGCGTATGATTCCTGTCAGTCATCGATCCTATGCAATATCATCGTGGATTTCAAATGGAAGCCAAATATCATAGCGCTGTAATGCTGTCAGCACTGCCAGTATGTTGTGTGTACACTGTGTATATAACTTGTGAATAATTTTAGGATATGTGCCTAATATTCATTTTCTTTGGATTATGATTATGATGAAGTCATTTGAAGCACAAATGTTGTATGTGATTGTTGTAACTGAAATGGGAGGGCTATAACTGAATGGATTTCATGTCACTGAATGTGTATGTCGTTTCTGGCTGTAATATATTAATGTAAATATTTGACTACCCTGCAGGCTGCATTTTGATGAATAATCTTTTTTTCTAGCCGTTTATAACAGTGCTTGGAAATATGGAATATTTTGTGTACAGTGTCTTTTTCATCTTAACAGTCCCACGGATGGTCTGTGAAACACAGGCAGCCCATAAAGATTTACTGATCACCTTACCAGTTTTAAATTATTTGTAATTCAATAAACCTAATAATTATTTATTAATTGTTTATTAGTATGTTTTCATGACTTCATGCAAGCACAATGATGAAAAACATTATACAAAAAATATATTCAAATCATTTTTATATCAAAATTTTTATTTTTATTAATTTTAATTTTTGTAAATTTTTATATCAACATTCAATCATAACATGAACAAAGAATACAATAAAAGCAACAGTTTAGCTATTTAAAACAAAAACAACCCATTTTTGACTATTGGCTAAAATATAACATGTTTATATGAAAGGGGAAAAAAATCAATCCTAAGCACATACAAATAAAATGAACATTGAGCAGTAGGTGTGATTTTACAAGGATTGGTGTGACACCTTTTCCAGAGCATCTTTCATACTACCTTTTGTTAAGATACTTACAATAGAACAATTAAACAACAGATTTACCTATACTTGCAAGAGTTTAAATGTGCTTTAAGATCATTCCAATAAAGAATAGAAAAAGATTAACAGTCTCAGATACATATTCCATTTCCAACAATGAAATGGTGTACATTGTAATTAACATAAATGAAACTAAGGGTCTAGAAAGCAGGTCAATGTACTGTATCTCTAAAGTGTGAGAGAGAAGATGCAACCTCAGTTATGGTTGGTTTGACCTCTAATGGTGATGGTCGAGGTGATGAAATCAAATCCCTGAATAGCTTGAAATCCAACTTTAAGAAATGCATAGTTAATCTTTAATATGGAAATCTGATAGGTCTACTAAATATCCTCTTTGTTTTAGTGTGTTTTTCCAGTAGGGTTCATCAACAAACATTAGGTAATTCTGAGGAACCTGATTAACAAACACTTTATAAACCCAATAAGAAAATGTATTTTTTCCCTTATCCTCCTGAAACGCAGCTGCTATATTATCGATTTGTGTTATCACACGTCATCCTTACTCCTTCCTGGGTCAAAATTTTTGCTTTGATTACAGCTGGGTAAATACCAGATCATTTCTTTACCCCTGAGATCCATTTTCTGAATTGTGAGTTTCAGTGTACTTAAGAGAGGGTCCAGTCTTTGTAGCTTTCGGTATTCAGAAACCACCCTTCGAAGTTTAATCGGTGGGTGATGCCCACTAGTTTCTGTAGGTTCTCCAGCTTTGCCAGTTATTCCATGTCTATGTCATCTCCCCCATGGTTCAAAGTAGGCAAAAGAACAGTGCCAAAAATGGCAACCCCAATCCTGTGTGCCTGATCAATCCAATCCGGATCCGGAGCAAGCACTGCTCCTTCATGATGTGACCCACCAAAGAAGACAAACTCTTTGATATACTGCCAGTAATCCAATCTTATTCTCGTTTCCTCTGTAATGACCTGAGGAACTCTTTCACAGGTTGGCCTCGCTCTGAATATTAAGGTGAAGTCTTGGTGTGTGCTTTCATGTTCTTCTCTTGACCACTCAAAGGTAAAGCCATCTGTTTGAAGGGGTTGTGTTGAAGAACGCAAGTAATCATCAGAGAACGTCTGACCCTCAGAATAATCTTTCAGTTCTGGGAAGTCATTAACAGCGTTCTCTGGTTTGTTTAAAAACCAAGTGTATGTTTTAAATGTAGGATTGTTTTCTTCTTTGTCCTTGTGTTTTTTTAGAGCAGGTATCTCAACATAAACCACTTTTAGTGCCTCTTGATCTGTGACTTGATGTTTGTTCTGTACCAGAAGGTAATTTAAATCACGCACGAAATGTGGCCAGTAGAGTTGAGCCACAATGAAGTATGGGTGAGCAGGAGGTTTGCCGTCTCTGCTCCAGCTATATGCAGACGTCCCCTGGAACTCATTAGCACAGTTCCCGTTTATTTTGGCATCTAGAAATCGTTTCAGAAGGGCTGGATCTTCACTGGCTCTGAAATCACCTTTAAATTCATGAACGATACCCCCGATTGTAGTAGTCTTTTTTAATTGTACGGCGTTATAGTCCTTCCCGCTGTATTTACCCTGTGCACGAAAAATGTACCAGCGGTAACAGTTTTGCCCCATTCTCTCCCACTCTGGAAATATGTAATCGTCACTCTTGTTTCTAAATATTATATTTCTCTCTAAATAGTTAAACCTGAGACAATCAACTTCAGACAGCAAGTGTACATCCCATGAAAAAATATACCCGTCTGGTTTTGGAGGTTCTGTGACTTCATTAATACTATCCATCACATTTTTAGCTATTTCAAGGCCGATTATATCTATGCTTTCTTCGTTGAAATGGCGGTTTACACATCGGATGATCTCTGTGAGCTCACGGCTGTCACACTTTATGAACTCAGTTGATGTACGTTGCTCCCCTTTTAGATATTGAATGGCTTTGTGGAAAGCTTGGAGAGCCTCTTCATCAGAAACATTGTAATGTTTGTTTCGAAACATGAAAGTCTGAGCTGCAAGTAAGACCACATCAGGAGATAATGTTGAGATGTCACAGTCATCACGTGATTTAGCAGCTATCCGATAATCTACATTTCATTTACAGTTCGATGTGGAGATGTATAAACAGACTCATAATAGCTGAAATTGTTCCATGTGGGATGAGATTTCTTGTAGTCAATAGCAGCCTGGATTTGTTCCTTTGCAGTACCACGTAAGCTCAAACCATGAGCAAGTGAAGTCTCATCAGAGAATGCTAATGATGGACGAAGTGTTAGATTCAGCATGTCAGAAACACTTTTTTTTTAGCTCTGAAACCCGGATTTGAGCTTCTGATAATTTCATGTTTGGGTCTAAATACTTCATGTCAATAGCCAAGAAGGACACTGGCTCACTGTTTTCTGCCATATATTACTTAAATGCTATATAGCCCTACCTATAAATAAAAAAAATGCATTTATATTAAGTTATATAGAAGAAGACATAATGCTTTCAAGGTAAACAGAGAAGAATTGCATATTAAAATCCATTTTTCTTAGGGTAAAACTTTGCATACTAGCATCTGCTTGTGCAATTGGGTTTTCATGTTATTTCAGCCAGTGGTAGACAAAATGTGAGTAGTTACTTACTGTTGCAATCAGGAAAGTGCACAGGGGGTGGATACAGTCGCCCAAGCTACTGCTCCTTTTGCCTTTATCAGGTCTCTCTCTGGAGAAAAGAAATACATTTCCATTCATTCCTGTAGCAGACGCTTTTATTCAGCAACTTATAAGAGGAAGCTATCCTTTTTAAAATTAGAAAATATATTACAATGCCATGTAAATCTAAATGTCTGCTTGGAAAGAATAATAATAAGAATTATTATTATTATTATTATTTTTATTATTATACATTAACAGTATAAAGTTTAATCCTGTACATATTTTTGCACACTAAATTGTACAACTACTTGCAAAACAAAGAGCAAAGAATCATCAATAAATAAGTACAGAAATAGTATATTAATATTACTTACCAAAAAGTAGTCTTTTTTATGTTGAAATGTAAAGGAAATATTGGCTTGCTTTTAGCCTAAAATAGACAGTAGTCTATCTGTTCCAGCGAGCCACACCACAAAAAACCCAAGACATCGTCTTCCCCTATTTAACTTACTCAACAGAGTGGGAGGGGAAAGAGTGTGGATGTGCAGGTTTTTTCTCAATATCAACATATATAGTTTACTGTGTTTTAAATGTGCTAAAGCAGGGGTTCCCAAACACGTTCCTGGAGCCTCCCCAACACTGCACATTTTGCATGTCTCCTTTATCAATCACACCTGATTCAACTCATCAGCTCATTAGTAGCAACTCCAAGCAGTAGCCCCTCACTGCAGAACAAAGATCCAGGGGGCGGGGTTGGATCCACATCCAGGGGGTGGAGATTGGTAGGTTTAGGGGTGGAGACGGGTAGGTTTAGGTATACAGGTGCATCTCAATAAATTAGAATGTCGTGAAAAAGTTAATTTTTTCTTGTAACTTATTTCAAAAAGTGAAACTTTCATATATTTTAGATTCATTACATGTAAAGTAAAACATTTAAAAAAAAATTGTTTTAATTTTGAGGATTAGAGCTTACAGCTCATGAAAGTCAAAAATCAGTATCTCAAAATATTAGAATATTTACATTTGAGTTTCAATTAATGACCATCCCTACAGTATAAATTCCGGGTATCTCTTGTTCTTTGAAACCACAATAATGGAGAAGACTGCTGAGTTGGCAATGATCCAGAAGACGAACATTGACGCCCTCCATAAAGAGGATAAGTCACAGAAGGTCATTACTGATAGCTGTGGCTGTTTACAGAGTGCTGTATCAAAGCATATTAAATGCAAAGTTGACTGGAAGGAAGAATTTGGGTAGGAAAAGGTGCACAAGCAACAGGGATGACTGCAAGCTTGAGAATACAGTCAAGCAAAGCTGATTCAAACACTTGGGAGAGCTTCACAAGGAGTGGACTGAAGCTGGACATCTTCAGGAAAAGGGCTACCAAGCCACTTCTGAACCAGAGACAACGTCAGAAGCGTCTTACCTGGGCTGTGGAGAAAAAGAACTGGACTGTTTTTGTTTTGTTTTTGTTAAATGTGAGCCTAAATCATCACAATTAAAAGAACTAAAGACTTAAACTACTTCAGTCTGTGTGCATTGAATGTATTTAATACATGAGTTTCACAATTTGAGTTGAATTATTGAGATGCACCTGTATGTAAGGTGGGAGGAGTTGGATCTAGATCCAACCTCGCCCCCTGGATCTCGTGTTCTGCAGTGAGGACCATCTCACTCCAAGACCTGAAATGGGTGTCAGACAAAGGAGACATGCAAAATGTGCAGTGTTGGGGAGGCTCCAGGAACGTGTTTGGGAACCCCAAAGGAACATATTCATCTGTTAGAGGCCAAAGCAGAAGTATAAGGTTACATATCAGAAATTAAAATCTGTCAACATCAGGAGGAATGTTATAAAAACAGACATGTCGGGTCAAGATTTTGAGGACTGCTTGCTTGTGAACAGGTGCTTCTGGATTAGTCAAAAAGGAGTGGTAAAGATGCAGTCTGATAAAGAGACATGTCTCTGGAAAAATGTCATTTGAACCTAAATTAATGTAAATGTGAATGGCCAACATTAAACTGTTACTAATTAAAATAAAAAAGTTTGCATCCATTTATGTTCTTTTGCATTTGCATTTCTGTTTTCACTGTTAAATACCACCTGCAACAATTGTATCTGAACCAGTGATCAGGTGGAACCACATACACAATCCTCATCCCCTGGTGTTTCTCAAACCATAACACAGATATTTTTACAAAAGCAAGAGTGTGGTTATCAGTTTAAACTCATTGTATTAGAGCTATTGAATGGGAAACAGTGTGTGATAAAACATTTCATGCATCACCCCACACTTATTGTAATTTTTGTGGGCCAGTGTGCCATATGCTTTGGGTCTGTCCAGATGTGCAAAATTTCTGGGATATGGTGCTGCATGTTTTGTACAAGGTCACTAGGATTTGTTTTCCCAAAGATCCTGTTCTGTTAGTGTTGAATGATAATTCTCAATTTCCTCTGACAATGACCTGAAATTTTGGTTCGCTGCCTTGACTGCTACAAAGAAGCTATTAGTTCAGCGGTGGAAACCTCCTCATGACCTCTTTATCAAGCATTGGTTACATTCCTTACTGGAGATAATATATCTGGAACTGTCATCAGCACCGACCAATCATGCTAAACCTGTCACTTTGTCTATGTGGAATAACTGTGCACGTACAGTTAGGGAGATCTCAGTCATTTAAACCATCTCCACTATTTTTGTTGTTAATATTATGATTTTATTTATTTATCTGTATTTTATTGTATTTATTTTCAAGTTCCTGATGCGCGGTGGGCTGAGTGAAGGATGGGGGGAAGTTGTGTGGGGTAGTAGTTGTTAGGTGATTTTTTTCGTTTGTTGTAACATGTTTTATATGCGTTTTGAAAATAAAATAAAAATAAAAAACACTGAATACTGAAAACTGAACTGGTAGATTTGGGGAGCTCTGTATAGCTCAGAATTAAAATTGTTGAACAATTAGGTTGTATTCTGGTAATTATTACACTTTAATTATTATTTCTTTGTTCTTACAATGTGAAATTCAGTGTAGTAAAAAGCATTAGTATCAGTAAAAAATCATACTTTTAAATTACATTTTTAAATTTGCTTAAGGAAAATATTTATCAATACAGAGTCCAATGTTTGCAGATAAGCAGAAGTGTAAGGTTATGTTATCATAATCTGTGGACATCAGGAGGAATGTGCAGCAGTTATAAAAACAGACATGTCAGGTCAAGATTTTGAGGACTGTTCCACCAAACAGGGGCTATCTGTTGAAATGTGTCAAAATATAGCTACACTTATGTAACTTATATAGCTAACTCTGGTTTTAATTCCGGTTTTAACTACTAAACATCCCCTGCAACCAAACTGTCCATTGTATTTGAACCAGCAAAGTTTTGTTATTGATATTTTGCTATATATGGCCAAAATACAGTATGTGGACAGCATTCTAATAAATGGGCTTGGCTTTTATATTGTCATGCTGGAGCAGAGAAAGGGTCCTCTCAAAACTATTGCAGAAAAAAACTGAAAACAGAATTCTCTAGAATTCATTCAGTGAAGTAACATTTGGCCATAAGTTTGGGAGTGCTGCAGGTGAGGTAGAAGAAAAACGTTGTAAGTTTGTGAACACAAGTGGTGAACTGTGTCTGAAGGTTTATAGATAGACCCCTCTATTGGTGAAATTGAGGAATCACATCTCGAAATAGGAAGTTCAACTTTTACCTTTCTCGAGAACGTTCAAACATAAAAGAGAAAATTATTTGTTATATATTCTACAAGAAAGTCCAGAGTGGTAAAATAAACTGGATGTTGTATATCTCCCTGAAAAAAAAAAAAAAAAAAAACTGCTGATGAAATTAGACTACCAACAAGATCTATTAGTTTTTGTAGGTGTTCAGTCGTGACTCGTGACGTCAGTGACGTTTGTAGGCCAAACCGGAAGACTAATTCGCCACATTTTCCCTCGGAAATATCCAAATATGTTAGTTTTAAACATATGGGGACAGTAAGGTCAGTGGTTATCACTTGAATTCATTCATTCACGTTTTGTTCTACAGAGTAAATGACCATTGGCCTACCTCAAACGATAATTTTGAAGAAACACAAGTTTATTCTACTATGCAACAACATAGCCTATACGTGCGTGCTGTGGTTTGTATGACACGTTCCCATTTAGCCTAATCCATATTTAGTTGTTGTCAATTGTTGGGGATTAAAAATGAACAAAACAGATTAACAAAACATTACACGCTATTTCTTCAGTTGTATGGACAGCTTTTTCAGTAACGACGAGCTACATTTTGCAACAAGTTGTGGTATAGATAAAATACATAATTGCTGTTTTTATGACACATTGCTCTATTTCCCAAGCAGTTTCAAAGCAGTGCTGGCAGAAGGTTAGCAAAGTTCGAGTCGTTTTAGTGAATCGGCTCGTTCGGAAGGTGTATTTAAATGAACTGATTCAGATCTCTGTGCGTGAGTCCTCGCGTCTCTTTTACAGAATTATTTATGTTAACGCCTTAGTTCATTAATATTATTTCGTTTCATATTTTATTTTGAAAAAAAAAAACGATTTAATGCACTGATCTATAATAGAGAACAGATCAGTGATTTAATGTGTTCTGCCTGTTTGATGCTGACTTTTTAATTGAGATTTATTTATTCATTCAAAAACTTTTGTTTTTGTTTTGAATCCAGAGAAATGTCTTCTATGGCTAATATTATCCTAAGATCCCTTGTGCTAAAGTTTGATTGTGATTGTGGTCAAATTGAGGCCGCTTATTCTTGAGGTTTCTGCTATTTATTTGTTAGTCATTTAGTTCTTCAGGTCAGGATATTCGAAACGAAGACTGTGGTGAGAGAGCATTAAAAACATTTACTGCTGAGGTCAATATATCTACTGAAGTATATGGATTTTTTTCCCCCACTACAAAACTGTGATAATAAACAGAGATTTTACTTTATTTAGATTTTGCATTTGATAATTGAAACCTAAATGTAACATTTTGAAAGGGTACTATTCAAAGGGGCCTTGCTTAGGCTATAGGCCTATCTTATGCATTGTCGTTGTCTTTGTTTTCCTTTCGCAAATTATTCATAGGCCTAATTATTTGCAATCAACCACCCTAAAGAGAGACGATGAAATTTACAATTTATTTGCAAACAATACAAAACATTTTCAACATATACATATGCATACAATGCGTCACAAAGAGGTAAATTCGTATAAATTATACATACGTCTACAACTTTAATAAAGAATCTAAAACTCAAAATTCTTGGTATAAAATATCCATACAAAAATATTTGTACAAAATACTGTACAGTTCCTCCCAAAAAGCTGTGCGAAACAGCAAAATCATTTTGCGAAGAATTTTCAAATAAGTCAATATAAAGTGATATGGAAAAGAGTTGCTACAAACACTCATTCGATCGTAGAAGTGAAATTACACGCCAGTAAAAACCATACCATGGTTATGGCGTACACTTGTGCTTGAATACAGACATTCTACAGCTGATAAAGTCGCTTATGAAACTGTTATTTCATCCTCTGATTCAGAAAAGTCCGAGTGTTTGAATGAAATGCTGGAATCAGTGCTGTTTGAAAGTTCGCGTGTCTGGGAGAGGCAGCAATGTGATGTAGGCCTGGCGCAAGCGTCGTCTTCATCTTCCTCATCCTCAGAAGACTTTTTACCCACGTCGCTGAGATCTGGGTGAGGATTTGTTTTGGTCGGCAGGGTTTGTTCTCGGCAACCGCCGGAAGACAGCAGCTCCCTCTCCTTGGAGTTTCTCCATTTCATTCTCCGGTTCTGGAACCAGATTTTGACCTGTTTAAAGAGATTTTATTGTTAAAGGTTGAATCTTAATAAAGCACAATGAAGTAATAACATTTTGCCTCGATAAACAATTAACAAATCTAAAATAGTAAATTTCAGATATTTAAATGCATATTTAAATGTAGCCTAAATATATTTTTCTAAAACGTTTTGTTATAATTATTTTTTATAGGCTAGAACTATTAGTAGTATAATACTTTTCCACTCGTATATTCACCTGTGAATCTTTTAGGCCGAGTTTCGCTGCGAGTTTTTTCCTGTCTGGCTTGCTGATATATTTTTGCTTTTGGAACATTTTCTCCAGAGCTTTGCGCTGCACATCAGAAAACACTGCCCGGCGGAGCATCCCTCTTCTGGGCTTCCCTCTCGCAGCAAGAGGCCAGGAAAAAGTTCCAGGAATGGGTACAACCGATGAAGGAACTGTTACAAGAGACAAGTACATAAGGTAAATAACGCATTCATGCACACATTCACAACAGTGTCAAAGAGTTGCATTCCGTTTTTCGCCCAGGAGGCTAAAAGTTAACGTTGCGTTACTAAGGGCAATTGGGTGTTGCTTTTCCCAGGGACAATCTAGAGTGCTGAATGATCAGGGAGAAAGAAATCTTTTCTTCATTATAATCATTATTTTGAATTTATTCTCTTAATGTTTTGAGTGAAATGGCACGAGGTGACTAATTAGCACATGGGCCGGATCCACGCTGCATTGGTATGGTAAAAAGGCAGAGTATCCTTTTCTACGAGCCTCCCAGTGAAGGACAGAGGAGTTAATATACCGTGAACGGTAATTGTGTAGTAATGAACTGGCTGAGAAAAGACTCCGGACAGACGGCTAAGGCCATATATTATTGCCACAAAAGGAGATTTACACTTTCAAACTGAACGCAACTGCATGCCGGAATACTGATGACCGGGGACCGCGTTTTTTGCCCTCAAATAATTTATTAAATGAACACGAAAAGCAATTGAGAGCGCTCAAGTTGTTTTGTTAAGGTATTCAGAGCGCGCAGTGAAAAGAGTCGTGCTCTATTATTATTTGGCGCCGATAAAAGAATGGACCGTAGACATTTAATGCCTCAAAAGATCATTTTAAGCTCGTATTTTAAATAGTCTGTTGAAAAGTAGCCAGTGTAGAGCACGTCCAAACCGAAGTGTGTCTGGCGCGCAGTCAGCTGAAGTTGATGTTTGGCAACTGCAGCTACATTTTCAATGGTTTTTGTCAGCGATTTTGTCGATTTTTCTGATTTCTCGCTCTCCATTCTAAACGCACAGCTCTCGATATTGTTCTTTTGCAACTCTTTCCACAAACACCAATCACACTCTATGTGGTCTGGTGAGAATATTGAAACCGCTCAATGGCTCCTAATGGGCAAATTAGTCCATGACTGGTAAACGCCCCTCTGTCGCTGGTTAAAAGTCTATCTTTGGCGGGTTTGTGGGTGGTTTGCCCCGGAGGGAGCTGACCAGATTGGTCATGGTGCTGACGGCATTGTTGGCAGTCAGCAGGCCGAAATGCTCCCTCACTGTGGGAAAGACCTGCGCCAAAAGCGCTAGTAATTTGAGGACTTAAAGAGAAGAACCTCACGTTGGCAATCGATTAATCTAAACTCTAATTCTTTTGCATCTCTCTCTCTCTCTCTCTCTCCCCTACTCACAGTGTTGATTGAATTCAAATCACTTTAAGTGGACTGTACAAGCATTTAAATCTGAATACTCACCAGGGAAGTACGAGGAACGGACGAAAGGGCAGAATGAACCATCAAAATAAGGCACCGAGAATGCTTTGGGATGCATGCCGTGAACGGACAGTGGAGATGTGGCTAAAACAGAAACGCAAACAGAAGTTAGTGCTGTATTAACTTATATTTTGTCATTATTAATAGAAATATTAGGTTTATTTTAAACACTCACCTTTCTTTGGTGATGGTGCCAAGATGGCACTCACCCCAAACTTGAGGTAGGTTGGATCCTTGCTAGACACTGACGTTTTTGGGGAGCAAGATCCATGTTTCTCCGTGATACTGGGGCTGAATCTGTCCAATAGCCTGGAGTTATCCGGGATGGAAAGAAGTGTTGAAGTGGGAGGAGAGGCGCATGGCGAGTGCGCGTCTTGGTTCAGGTAACCGCTAGGTCTGTTGATGCGCAGGAGATCCTCCACCAGAAAGCTCGGGTGAGCCGGGAAAGGTGAATGCAACGATGCTGCAGGACGCATAAATGCTGAATATATTGCAGGTGGTGCAATAACACTTGGGATCATCATTGTCCCGGCTATTTTAATGCGAAATTAGTCGATAGGGTTACTCCTGTTAGGATTAGAAATGTCTCTTCTTCCAAGCTCTGAACTGAACGAGAGGCGATTTGCTTCTGGACGTCTCCGTTTGGGAAGGGGTCCTTTATATCTAGGCCCCTGTAAGGGTCCTTTTAGGACTGACAGCCACAACAATGAGACTCAATAAAGTCCTCTGCTTGAGTCCCATTGAATGATGCCTCGGAGGTGCCTGATTGGTCCGACAGAGCAATTTATGATTGGATTAGACTTCATAAGATTTGAATGGCCAGGGCATGCCGCTTAACAAAGAAGATGTGGTCATAGATTTTGCATATCGACAAACTATTTATTTATTTAAAGCACAAGCGATATTTATTATGTATTTAGTGTCATACATATATGCTACTCGTTTGCAAATATATTTTTAATTTACGACACACAATGTGAATACAGCGTAATTATTATTGTTGTATGATTATTTTTTTAATGTGAACATTGTTTTCGGATGCATAGCAGTGACTGAATATAGGCTAAATATAGGCCTAATGCATTTCTGAAATAGGCCTAGAAGATAGAGTCTGAAACATGTTTTTATCTTTTTGGAAACCTTGCGTAAAATATAAATAAAATAGGTTAATGCCCCTCAGACTATATGCGCATTGCCTGTATTATATGCACAGTTCTGATCCTGTTTTATGCTGTTCCTTTAGCTGTCAAGAACCTCCCGATTAAACCCCCATTTAATAATCATTTATGCTGTATGCTGTATACTTCTACTGAAATCCAATCTGGGCTCTGTCACGGAGTACAGCTTTAAATGGATTTGTGGTTGAATCGCCATGACAGATGTGTTAGATATATATCCCCCGTGTTTGAAACCGGGCAAGTCTTCATTCACGTTTACACACGCTCGCGAGACGTGTGCAGCTCCGTTTGAACCGTGAACTGTCACCCTCAGCTGCTCGCGCCTCGCTTTCTTTTGCCCTCACAAAGATCTCTGACACAAAAACACACCGATCTCTGTTTCTATAGACGACGAGGCTTATTCTGCCAGTTTAACCGCTTGAATAAAAGTGCATATGAGATTTGAAACGCATGCGTAAGAGGTGCATTTAAACTCGTATTTAACTGATATGAGAGACTGGACACACGCAAGTAATGCTCGTGAACGCATGATTCAAAGCTTCATATTTTAGGATTGATCCTAGCAGTTAATAAAGACAAACTTAATATTATAAAAAAGTGACAATAATAAAATAATATAGTTTAAACAACAACAACACCACGCTACATGCGCAGTGCCCGAAAATGTTCGTATACAAGCGCTCACGGTTTAAAACTCTCAATCTTTCCACAGTCTTTATTCTCAGTCCTCCAAACTGCATGTGTTGAAAAGGTGTTGAAAGTTTCACGTGTTCGTAACGCGCTTTATAGCGTAGAGGTTTCACTCCTCTGAGCATAAACTCTTTTTGAAGCAGTCAAGCATAGAAGATGGGCCTTTAATGCCTCTCATTGATCTTATCTTGAATGTAATAGATCGTATTTATTTATAACTCTGCTTTTAATCTTTATCATCTTAAAATTAGTTTTATAAAAAATGTCAACAGTTCTAATGTAAATATAACAGTAAGGACAAATTCAAATGGACTAAATAAGCTAAATGGGTATCAAAATAAAACCTCAATACATTACTAATGTTTAGCACGCCCAATTTAACTATCAAACTTTACCAAAGGACTCCAAATTGCCACCAAGATCATATTTATCCCATAAATTTATGTTTTTCATTTACATTTTTGTGGCTATATCCTTTTACCATAGCTATGCATATAGGATACTTTTTATGAATCATTTTTATCTGTATCTGTGTGGATGTCCACAAAGTAAGATTTGTCTGTTAATTTTTTTTGGCCCCAAAGTATAAAAAAACACACACACACACACACACACACACACACACACACACACACACACACACACACAGACACGTTTACCTAGGTAGCCTATCTAATTATGACTTCCCATAGACTTCTTTTGTACTTAAATTAAGCTAATTATAATTACTATAGACCAACTCTATTCCTACAACAGGACTTTTAGCATTTTTAGAAGTGAATACAGGCATTATTTACTCCTTACAAAACAATTGTTCCTTTAAGGTATGTCCGGAAAGTTTTTTTTGTTTTTTTTAAAGTTAGCTAACTTGTTACTTGTTAACAGCTATTTTATTGTTTAGACACACACACACACACACAAACACATTCTGTAAATGCACCTTAAGCAAAAGTGATGAGGCAAATTAACAAAACAAAGCCTTTTTCCATTATGTTAAATTTTTTTTATAACTCCATATTTCTTTGCTCAGGAAAATCCTTCTATTGTTGCAGACTAGCAGATGGTTAGCTGGAAACATGGCTTAGTCTCGATGACCGAAGCTAATTTCTAATAGCTGTGGAAGCTTGGCACATTTTTTTTCCTTTTAGCAAAGGCTAAAAACAGCTGGTGGGATTTGATTAAACCCATTAAATGCACATTTCCAAGATATTATCCCCCTCCGGAACACCTCGACTTAAGTGCAGACACTGTTGAGGGAGCAGCTACGGTGCCGTCTAGATTCTTTACACAGTTCCCTTATTTCACAACAATATACTAAATAGATTAACTTGTGCATTATCTGGTGTCAATGTTGCCTAGTTAAGAGAAGGGCTGAGTAAATATATTACACATGCATGAAGGGTTCTTTTGGGATAGTTTTACTTGGTGTTGGATCTGGCAGGTGTTAAGTGTTTACTCCATTTTTATTAGTTAAAACATTGGATTGGACAAACAGGAAGTCTTCCTTTTTTGTGTGCTCCTTAAGTGCATTAGTTCTTTACATTTTTAACTATAGCTGGACAAATAGAATTTCAGTTCTTTGAAATAAAATTTTGAAGTTACATTCCATACAAGCTTCATATATTGCAAATAATCAGATGATATAGCAGGCCGTTTCTTCCAAAGCATGATTTTTTTTCTGTATCTTTCTAAGCATTCAGAGGATTTGCATTGCCAAAAAAAAATATAGAACCGCTGACAAGCATTAAATCGATATTAACTCAGCATTTAACATAACCCTACAAAAACCACAAATCTATTGAACAAAGCCTTTAGTACGCCTGGTCTCGGTCCACCTGTTCTTTGATATGTCAGGCAGCCAACCCGCGTTTGGTCACAGCAGGGATTAACGTTTTTTCTTTGGCCTTCAGTCTTGAACCCTCCATTGGTTGTCACCGTTCGACGTGTCTGCAGGTTTGGATGAAGAAAGGACTGGGACGGCAGAGACAATTTTTCTGAGACTATTAAATTCAGATGTCCCTCCTATTTGGCTGGATGCATAACAGGTGCTGTTATAATCCTCTTTACATGGAGTTATTGTTCTCCAGACTCAAAAACAGGAACAAGCCTGGCTATTCACTGTTCTACAGGCCAGTTTTTCAAATTTCACTGACAGCTTAGGCCTTCCCTGAAGCAGATCTTTTGTGTATAACTTTTGTCCATGACTGAATGCGAATTTAATTGCTCGTTGATGACAAAATGTTCCTGATAGAGTATGACTTTTATTTTTTATTTTTACATTATGCAACTCAACATAAATTTGAACAATTCAGACAGCATAGAAACACTGTTTTTAATGTGTTAAATGGCTAAAGCAGGTTTTTTTTTGACTGAAAAAGGTCTCATCACAAGGCATAAATGATTGTAAATAAAACAAGGATTATTGGATTTGCAGCGTTTTACAAGGAAATACTATTTCAGTCTTTCCACTTCAAAATTTCACATTTAATTCAGTGTTACTTGCCATTTCTTTGTAATCAATTGTGAAATTTACTAGCAATTTCTGAGTGAAAACTGTTCAACACCAAATGTATTTTTTCAGTGCATAAGAGTCTGAGGTGCTCCAGTGTAGAATTTGTGTGATATATCAATATATTGCTTCATAATAATCACTTTATTTAATGCTTGTGGTTTCTGCTGATACAGAAATTAATATTTTATTCTCCACTAATGATGCTTCCATCCCAGCAGAATAACTGAAGTTTTAATGAATGCACTGAGCAGGATTTAAAAGGCAGCGTCTGAGTCAAACCTCTCAAACAGTTTCCGATTTTAACTTGTGAACTGTGTCCAGGTAGGTGGTAATGTTAGTGTGGATGTGTCTGTATGGATGAGGCCCAGGAGAAATGGAAAGTCATTTAAGAGAAGGACAGAGGGACTCCAGCGCCTGTTGCCCGGTCTGCACTGACACATTTAATCGGATTTTGAGCGAGTGTGGGTACTTATGTCAGTCTGTGTTTTGTCAGAGCCGCAGAGCGCTGGCTGGCCACGGTGCCTTAATCTCCCCTGCTTTACCTTCTAGAGGAAAAACCCAGAAAGCCTCATTTAATTCACATATAATTCTCACTGAGCGCTCTGACGCATTAGCATAACAGCAGGAAAGCATTGCCTTTTCAGTGTTTTTTTGTGAATGTGTGCTTGATTGTCCTTTCAAGTAAGTTATACCTGCTTAATAGTATAGAACTTTGCATGGCCTATCTATCTATCTAATCTGTCCATCTGTCTATTTTTCTGACTATCTTCACTGAAAAAATGTTGGTGTAGGATTTTTGCTCAGAAATATCTAGTAAATTTCATGAATAATTACAAATAAATAATTACTTGCATAGTTACTTCTATGCAAGTAACGCATAGAATTAAACATGAACGTTTGAAGTAGAAAGACTGAAATAATGTTTTTATTTATTTTATTTACTACTTAAAATCATTCCATCAGTGAATTTTGAAGACAGCATGTTTTACAAGTAGCAAGCTTCTGATCTTCTTTTCTTATGCACCGTCAACTCTTATTTACCTGTGCCACAAAAGAAGAAAAGCTATTTTCAAATGATCAGAGTCTTGTTTTTTTTTTTTTGAATGGAAGAGGATATGAACTTTTGAACCAGGATACGGGCGATTTCAGGTTAGAGCTTTGAGCCGTAATGAACCCTTCGGTCATCGCACAGCATTGGATTCATGCGCAGGTACTTTAGTCAGGCAAACGGTACTAATGAGCTCTGACTGACTTTGCACTCGGGCACAGCAGTGGGCAGCCCCCTGATGGCAGGACCCCAGTGTGACCAAAGCTCTGCCTGCTTTAAAGCACAACAGTCATTCATGTTCATGAAACTGGTCATGTGCACTGACAGAAGTTTATATTGACTGATCTTGTTACGCATCGCTTTAGTCATTGGCCTCAGTGACTCAAGGGTTACAGGACGTCACTGATCATTACCATAGAAGGGTAGGCCTATGTTTCAAGTGTAATACAAAAAAGGTGTATCTTTTTTTTTGATCTTTAGTTTTTAAGTCCATTTCCACCACACAATGGAAAAAAAAAAGAAGATAATTTTGACTTTTTATATCACAATTTTATATCGCAATAAAGAGAAACTCAGAATATAATTTTATCTAGGTATCTCTCTGTAGCAGAATATATTTAATATGTACATTGTGCACATTATGTGTGATATATCTTATGTATACTGTTTGAAAGTGTTTGAAATTGAAATTGGAATTCTGACTTTTTTTCCATTTTGACTTTTTTTTTCTTTGAATTCCGAGCTCCATCTTGCTTTTTTGCCACCACAGAATAAAAAGTAATTGCAACTTCTTTTTTTTTTTCGCAATTGCAAGATTGTTTCACAATTCTGACTCCGCCTCAGAAGCTTCCATAATTTTTGGTCTTACATTTACAAGGTACTGTATTTGCACAAGCTAGTTTTCTGGTTTGTGACATTAGGCTGCGCATTTCTTTTCCATTTAACGAGTTACCAATTACCTTAAGAATTTTTATTATTATTATTTTAAAGTCACCTTTTTAATTTTTGTACTAGGAATCTTCTAACAGTATACCCTGACTCTAAAGTTTTGTCACTTTCCATGACTTCTATAGTTTCTCATTTTCTCAAAAAAAAAAAAAAAGATATAAAACTGGTTTCACGTTCATATAGGTTTTAAGTGTACCTGGCCCAAAGTCAGACATTTCTGACATAATTGGCATAATGTCACTTAAGAGCACTCGAGATGTATATTTTGGTCCATGTATTTTGTTCAGAGCTAAACATGTCTGACTCTATAGAAAGTTCTTGAAGTAATGTTGAAGTATAGGGAAGTGGTGTGTGGTCAAGTATGGTGACCCATACTTGGAATTTATGCTCTGCATTTAACCCATCCAAGTGCACACACACAGTAGTGAACATACGCCTGGAGCAGTGGGCAGCCAATGCTGCGGCGCCCGGGGAGCAGTTGGGGGTTCGGTGCCTTGCTCAAGGGTCTCACCTCAGTCGTGGTATTGAGGGTGGAGAGAGTGCTGGTTATTCACTCCACCCACCTACAATCCCTGCCGGACCTGAGAATCGAACCCACGATCTTCGGTTTACAAGTCCAACTCTCTATCCATTAGGCCACGTCTGCCCCATTATTGTATATTGTATATACTTGCTGTGTTATTGTTACCCACTCCATAAATATTTTAATTGTCCATTTTCTGACATATCTGCTCTCATTAACAGGTCCAACATGCCTTTTCCAGAGCTTTTTTTTTAATCCACCTTCATCCAAGTAGATGATTTGTTGGAATAATCAATGGAGTTTCAAAAGGTCAGTGCTGCTGTTTTCTTTTCCAGATCAACATGTGTCCTTTTCCTGGACCTCAGCTCACCCCAAATACTTTCCCACTGGCATCTCTAAACACACAGGGAAGGAGATTTCATGGAGCTTGAAATGCACAGAAGTTTGGAAGCAAAAGAGAGGGAGCGACCCTGATCTGAGACAGGCAAGCTGACCGTTGTGTCACAGTTCAGTCTTTGAGGCAAACTTAGTTAACTTTATGAGCTGTATCCAATGTTCTCATCGCACTGTTACACCACATCATGATGTAATCACCTGTTAGAAACATTACTCTGTTTACCAAAGCCATGCAAACAATATTTCTTCACGTTAAACTATATGACTTCTGCCAAAATAACCAGCATCCAAATGATAAGCATGAAATAAACATGCTAATCTATGCTAAAAAGAGCAAGTAAACGAGTAACATGTCCTCAACTCTAAGAATCATTGATAGTAATAGTAATGATTTTCTCATGATATTTCTAGCTGCAGATTCTTTCAGCAGAGCATCTGTCTCCCTCTTCTTTGTGTACTCGGCCTCATTGAACAGATTTTTGAAGGCTGTGTGTGTGGGGTGTAGGGGGGGATTCTGGGGTTGTATCAAAGTATCCAAACACTTCCCTGCTTTTGCATAAGAATGTGAGCCTGGTGCCTCTGATTTCTCTGAAGATGCCCGTGGCACTGACATCTCTAATCCCTGAAATATTGTCCGGCCTGCCTGAATGGCAGTGCATCAGAGCGCAAGTGTAATTATTCTCTAATACGTCTGAGGCTATTGCATGTTCTCACACATTTACTGAGAGGATTGAGAACAGCCTCTCTGTGGAGATGAATGGTGCTACACAAGAACAACCTGCTACACTCACACTACACACTTTGCCTTTGTACACTTTGTAAACTTGCACTTTGAGGACTTTTAGTTTGCAGTTCTTATAGTATTTTTAAAATTATGTTCTTAATGCAGACTTGTGTATGTGCTTCAAAGCACATGAAGTAAGCTTTGTTTCTTTTCACTTATATTTACTTGATTTAATGCAGATTTCTCTTCTCAGCATGAAGTTTGACACCGATATTTGTATTTATGTTGTCTTTACACAGCATAAGCGGAATATATGCAGTCTTGGTGAGCCTACTTCTCACACAAACATAAAAAATGTAACCGACCTGAAACTTTTGAGCAGTATTGTAATTTGAGATTTAGTTGGAATGACATTATAGTGGGAATTTGTATTAATTGACAGAACAAAAGACAGTGATGTTTGCATATACACTGTTGAACAACGTACAGAGGTTCAAAAGTGCTATAGTTGAAGAAACACCGACATATACCATGAAAAGGTGTGTGTAGTGTAAATAAATCATGCTATAATCATAAGAAAGCATTTATTCAGAATTTACAATTGCAAAAATACAAAAAATATTTAATTCTGAATATAGAAACATGAAACGATCAACAAAAATCCTGTAAATTATAAATTCTCTAATTTATTTACATAGAACCAAAGCTGTCATTTAATAAGCTGAGCTGTTTTTGTCCAGCAACTTCTAGCAGTAATAGTGGCAAGATTGTGTTGCGATCTTATGTAAACAGCAGCAGTGGAGGGGTTTTAGAGCAGTTGGCCAGCCAACCCTTCTTCTTGAAGCACTCTCTTTTTTCCCTGGTCTCTGAACCCAATAATAAACCCAACAGAGCCACAAAGAGCCTCAGTTCATTAGACTGACATAGAGCCCTGAGGAGTCTTCAGCTGACTCCGGCCATTCTTCCACACAGAGTGGAAACTAATGACAGTGAGCTGGTTCTGATTAGACAAAGCAGACGGCTTTAAAATTGGCTTGTGTCCCATTATAAAGCACACCGTCATTGTATCTAATGGGATCCCTCCATTGACACCAGGAGTGTGAGTAGAGGTTTTCCAGAATGACCCTCATCAGACTGAGGTTGTTGATTGGAATTGTTCAGGGGTTAATCTGCAGGAGAGGAGCATGATGGGAAAGTGAAGTTTCTAATTAAGGCCCGTCATTACCTCTATGTGCACTTTCACAGGCTTTAGTGCAGCACAAGTGTGCTGAAGTGGATTTGAAGTTGGGTAATCTAAGTTTTATTCAGCACAGACACTGCTAAAGTTCTTCTTGGCTCTTCTTCTAATTGAACATTCCAAGAGCCTGAGTGTAGGACAGATGCAACTTACATGAATTGAGTGCATGCAACCAACATTATGCTGATAACTTTTGCTTCTAAAAACCTGATAACTTTGAAGTTTTCTTTTTTCCTCATATTACCAATGCAATAAAAAAAAAAACATTTCAGTGATAGAAATTACCTAAATCTCTAGCTACGTGTTGAGAATGGAAATTTATAAAATACATTGGTAACACTTTACTTAAAGTCTTTATGTATAATGCATTATAAAGGTATTATAATGTACATTGTAATTCATTGTACCTTTTCTCCAAAGTTAAAAATGCATTATAATATTTGAAGGTTTGTTCATCTTTCTCAGCTTTCTAAAGGTGTAACAATAAATATTACAACATAATATAACTGTGGTTGCAATTATTCATTAGATCACACAGTACAATGCATTATAAGGTGCATTACAAGGCATAATTCATGCATTAAAACTACTTTTTATAATGCATTATATATATATAAAGGGACATCTTTGGTGCAGGTTGGGGGATTGGATTAGGGCGAGAGTGGCTGGGAGGCGGGCCGTCAGGAGTAAGTCTATTCAGCAGTGTCTGAGGACCGCTATTGTGGACTTGAGAGTGAGTGTCAATAAGGGGGCAATCAAGCATGGAGGCAAGGGTTATTTTAGAGGAGCCATCCCTATTCTGCTCTACCTGTGACAGGCCCTCATGTGCCTTCCTCAAGCCTTGTGGAGCCGCTGAGGACAAAGAGAGAGAATAACAATCCTGCTATGTGCTGCTCATCTTAAAGGATGTCCGTGGAGAATGTGACCTCCCTCACATTTATACAATACATATATATGCTCATTACTAAACACAGCCTAAATTCATCAAAATAAACAGTTGCTCATGTGCAGCATAACACTTTTCTCTCTTTCCTACAAGTCAAAGTTGTATCCTTTTAGTTCATTTTGAACACGATAAACTAGATTTTTATGTTTTCTGAAGAAATGTGAATGGTGATTGCTAGTGTGCATGAATAACTTTTAAATGTTATTGGTGTTGGCCTGATAAGTAAAATATTTAAGCTAATAAATTATAGTCAAATGATCATTGGACCCCACATTATTTCTAGTACCTTAATATAAATAAAATAGCCTTTTTCAGTACCTGTCATATTTAAACACAAATAAAATTGCCTTTTTCAGTACCTGTCATATTTTATCTATTGCACACAGGCATTTGGTTTCTTTATTCTTTATTATAATTGTGACATTTATATTTTCTATTTAACTTGTATAAATGAAAGTTGACCATTAGCTTGAATGTTGTTTACAGCTGACCTACATTTTTTTCAAATGATTGTGTCAGATTGTTTTCGACCGTACTTGATGTTTGGTGTCATATCAAGCATGCCGGAGATCTGGAAAGTTATACAAGAGTTATACAACATGTAAATTGATATATAATATTGGTGTATTGATTATCAACTTCAAAATATAAATAAGATAATACATTTTGGCTATGAAATAGGCCAAAATTTCCATATCGGTGCATCTTTAGTCTTAAAAAAGTTTCAAACATTGATAATAATAATACATTTTTCTTGAGCAGCAAATCAGCATATTAGAATGATTTCTGAAGGGTGACACTGAAGACTGGAGTAATGATGCTGAAAATTCAGCTTTGTATCACAGAAATAAATTAGATTCTAAAATATATTCAAATAGGAAACATCTGTTTTAAATTGTAATAATATTTAAAAATATTTAAATATAAAAATAAATGTAGCCTTGGTGAACATAAGAGACTTCTTTCAAAAACAAAACTTCTTTCCAACTTCTCTTTTGAACATTGTTTGATGGCTTAGCAAACTACTGTTAGATCTATTATCCAATTTTCTGCATATTAAATAACTCATTTGCACAGTTTTTACAGTTATTGCTTGTGCATTTTGGGTATACTTTAATGTCTGAATGATGCTGAAAGATGTTTTTATCATATTGTTTTATAAATATGAGCTCTTCATCAGAGTGCTTAACATACTACTGTGCATCTAGTTCTTGATTATGTTTGCATATGAGGCATCCCATGAAATTTTTCCTTGATAATATTACAATTATTCAGAGACAGCGTGAGAGAAAGTTTAATGCACCTGTGCATATGGCTTGATTCCTCTTAGTTGTGTTACATCTGGTGTTGAGACTGAACCAGTTTAACTGTGTCCAAGCAAGCGAATCATTACACACCACCACTCACACACACACACACACACACACACACACACACACACACACACACACATGCACACAGCATTTCTCTTTGCCCCATTACTCACAAGCCAGCGTGACCAATCCTGCTTTGTCACCAGTGGTCAGGTCATTCAGTGCCGGGCTGTATTTCTCTTTCTCTTTTTTCCACACACTCACTCGCTCAGCTGTCGCATGAGAGGAACGTAAAGGGGGGAAAGACATAGCTTCTCTCCCTTTGAGGCGGGTCACCGAAAAGAGTCACAGAGACAAGAGCGAAAGAAAGAAATGTGCGATTTAAAAGAGATTTAGAATTTAAAAGAAACTGTTGAAAAGTGTGTGTGTGTGAGGGGAGGAGGCTGAATTATCATTTATATCAAGAAGCAGATAGTTATAATCTTATCAAATATTTATAATCTCAAATTCATGGTTTGTGATCTGAAGAGCTCAGAGTTCACACACAGTTCTGGTTCATTGAACAAAACTTATGCACATGGATTTATGTGCATTTTTACAAATTTTCACCAATGCTAAAAGAATGAATTCAATTGTGAAATATTTTTCAGTTTTTATCTTTAAGACATTAACCTGAACCTTAAAAATTGCTTTCGTTGAAGCAAACCAATATAGTCTTATTGATTTAGACATAATTTATTTTGAATAAAACACATCAGTTTAAATACACTTTTGTTACCTGACCATCCTCATAGTGTATAATCATTAATTTTATATGATTTAATAATTTATACATGCAATGTATATGTACTTTATTGAACTGAATGAACAATTTTATTCATAACTTTGCATAACTGACTGTAAATTGTTTTGTCAGGTAACCTAAAATGTGGTAAAAGCTACTCTAAGTGGTTTTATTCTTGCCAAAAATATAATTTAATAGGACAGACTCAATTCGAATCCATTGCATTTAACCAACAAAGTGATTTTTTAAGACCCAGATCAGTTGTAAACAACTCTCAGTGTATATTTTTACGGTCTAGTCTCCTCAGTCTGTTCTCCATATGTCGTGTCCCCTGTTATTGGGACGAATGGACATCTTGCCACCAAGTTGGTTCTTAATTCTCCATGTCAAATACAATGGCAGCAATTATATGCTAATCAGCGCTGGCCTGCCGTAGCCCTCTCGCTGCAATGTGCCTCTCTGTGTGTCTGAGCTGGTACCCGAGCGTGTTTAGTCACGGCCTATTACAGCACCATTACAACGGTCACGCTTTAAATCAGGCTTTCTCCACGCAGACGCTAGTGCTTTCAGCCTCTGTGTTCAAAATCATATTAATGATAATGATATGTAGTAATGATAGGTTATAGTCATTATTAGGAAGATAGTGAGTGTAATTGTATGTAATGAATATGATTTTTACAAAAATGCTTATGGCTTTTTTGCCATCCCGTATTTGTATTTTTATGTATCGGACAGGTGCATGCACACAGATTGATAGTTTAGCACATTTCAAAAAGGATACGCATTGATACAGAATTGCATTTAGTGTCATTCCATGTGTTTTCACTTACTGTAAAACGATTCTTAATTTGATTGGTTTTAAAGTAAGTTTTTAATATCCTTGTATTTAAAATGCATTTAACTGAGCTCACATGACTGTGTTTTGGGATGTAATGCATATTTTTGTTCTTTATCTAAATGGACTAGCACATAGTCACTGGGACATATATACAGGTAAACTATGCATGACTTTAGAGTAGAGTAAACTATTAAAATACTAGGAATTTAATTTATGTAGAAGAAAACTGATATATAATTTGAAGAGAATTCAATTAATTACTTAGTATGTTATTAAAAATGGATGTTGATGTTTGAATATAACATTTCAGTAGTGCATATTTCTTGATGATATTTCCTGTACACCAGGGCTATTATATTTAACTAAACTAAAATCAAATTTTTGTTACTTTATATAAAATATATGTTAACTGAAATAAAATAAAATAAATTAAAATATAATATAAAATACAAACTTTTTTTTTTCATTTTCATTTAGTTTTGCTTGATGTACTAAAATAACGAAAACTAAAACTAAGATAAAAATAGATAAAAAGTTATTAAAAAAACTAATAAAAATAACAAAAACAATGTTAATTTGATTGTCTATTTTAAATTATGAAATAGAAAAATAAAAACTATCTTTGATACTAAAATAACACTGCTGTAGATATACAGAGAAAAATTGGCATATGATTGATTTTGAAACAATTTTCACTCTGAAATTGTGCAATAATTACAAAGAAACAGCAAATAAAATATTTAACTGAATGTGAAATTTTGAAGTGGAAAGACTGATTTTCTTCTTTGTTTAACTTATAAAAACATTTTGTACAGTGTAGTAGTAGACCGATAAATGAGTGAATGCCTTTGAGGTCGTGTTTAGTTAAAAAACACAAAAAGACAGCAGTTTTTTGTGCCCATGATAATATAAATCCTGCCCAGAAAGTGCCCCCCTTTAAACCTGCAAGAGGGTTTTGCTGAAAACTGTATGTTGTAGTCTTTCTAATTTTGATGGTAATATAGGGGAGCAAATTGCTGTTCTCACAAAATGCAGGAAAAGCAAAAGTTTGCCGATTAGCATATGTGCTGCGTGCTGGCATCTCCTTCGCTCTCTTCAGTCATCGAAACAGCGCAGACCGGCCCCGCTTTTAGCCCGGCACACACCCACAAACGCTTCAACCGCACAAAGCAGAGCCTGGGATGAATGGCCACTTTGACAAATGAATTGTTTTAAAATGAAGCTCCCTGTCTGTCTGTTGACTGCACCTACGCCCCGATCTCCCCAGCACCCCCTGCAAAAAAACTTTAACACACCCCCAGTGGCCGCACCTCCCACCCCCTAAAAGCAAAGGCCCCTTTTGTTAACCTAATGTGCATTTACCAGTTGCTTTAGCCGGAGACATCTGCTGTGTGCAACCAGTCAATATTGTGAGGCCAGTTCAAAGCAGCCAGTTCATTATTCCTGTCAGCTTAACAGGCAAAAGGTGGCAGACTGCGGGAGTGCTGGAGCACAATGCCAGGCACAATGAAGGGCTCATTACGCCATGATTTATCAGGACAAGATGCCCGTTTTCACCTCGGGTCGGCACCGGTCTTTAGGTCTGGCCCTTTCCGCGTCGCCACCCCTCACAGTGAGATCTTCAGAGAGAGATGATATTGTAAAAGGTCACGCTGACGTGGAAAGCACGGTGGCTACGGTGAAGTGTGTCCGCTGAGGGTGGCAGCTCGGTTGGAGGCATTCAAGGCTTTTATATTGTGCCTGTGATTTTAAAAGACTTTTTATGACATCTTTGTACACCACTGGCCCGGTTTTATAAGCATCAACGGCACATGTTTGTCTTACTCGGACTGTTTACTTTAGTTTTTTTAAAGTAGCCAACAAACTGTTCTCTTTGACAGTTAACTTAAATGATGTGGTAACATTTAAATTACAGGTCTGGACATAGTCAGAAATAATTCAATGTGACTGATTCAACATTTTTAAGGCTCAGATTGGGCAGAAATAGCTCCTTAGGGTAACAGGTTTTGACTTTTGTCAGTGTTTGTGAAGATTGGTCTGGTTTGCTAAACTTGCAACAACCTTTTGACAAAAAAAAGTGAAATTGAAGTAAAATTTCTAAGCCTCTAAATGATCAGCATGATCAAAACTTTGCGGAAAAACATGTTGTACACAATCTACTACATGCCTTCTGTCATCTGACTGATAGTTCATACTTTTCGGAAAGTAAAATGCTGAAACCTAAGAATAACTTTTATATTGTTAATAATATTTCAGTATGAACATTTAGTGGACTGAACCAAGGTTTTTGTAATTATCATACATCATTTTGTAGAAAAATCAGGTTAAAATGTAATAAATATGATAGTCAAAAAAAAACAAGCAAATATTTTATTTTATATTTACAAATATTTTTTTATATTTCATTAAAATATTTTAATAGGTTCAATAATCTATTGTATTTTTAAAAAGATTACTTTTGTGTAATCATTGCTTAGGCCAACCAATGTAAATATTTAAATTTTTCAAATTACAATTTTTTCATTTATGTGATCTTGTGCATTCTGACTTACCCCAATTATTGCTTATGACAACTTATATATTTTATATATATATATATATATATACACTGTATATATTCTCAAAAATATCAGATATGTATGTGTGTGTGTGTGTGTGTGTGTATATATATGTGTGTGTGTATGTATATATATATATATATATATATATATATATATATATATATATATATTGTGGAACATATGTAAACATCTGTTATGTAAAACAGTTTAGAGCAATCATAAAAAAAAGGATTTCATGATCCCTCTCTTTTTAAATGATAAACCTTTGTAGTATATGGTTTTAAGAATTAATATAGCACTGGATAAAAAAAAAAGACTTTGAATTTTATCAGACAGGGCAGTCAACTTCTACTGCCTCACCATCTCATTGACTCTCTAAGACATTATTTTAAATTTCATACACTGGGCTGAACCATAGAAATTGGTATTTAAAGACATGATCCACCTCTGCCCTCTATGAAAGCCAAGTATAGGTCTCATAATGCTCAGAGGAGATCATGTGAGGTGATGAGTATGGCTCATTCATGCATATGCAGTGAGATCATAGCGGCTCTTCTCCCTTCAGCACACTGCACACATACAGAGCCTAATTGCTATTTAATGTATGGAGGAGACTAAATAGGGCAGAAGAGAGAAGATTCAGTCTCGACTCATGTGGCGTTTTGTTAAGACGCCACGGCCACACCTCTTTCTGAATCCATTTGCCTAAATCACAGCGTCTCCAGAGGCCCGCTGGATAATGTACCAGCCAAGCCTGGTAAACTGTTTTGTTAACAATGCATTATGAAGGCAAGAAAGGGAGGACTAAAAGAAAAGAGAGAGGCAAAAAAAGAGGTGGACACTTCTGAATGCCAAACAGTTGGGTGGGTGTGTAGGGCCTCTCTATTTGGAAGAGCAAGAGGTGACACCCCCGTCTCATCGCTCCACACACACACACACACACACACACACACACACACATATATGCACGGCCCATTTGCGCCAGGCCTTAGTCACACCACCTGCTCTACCCATTTTTCTAATACACACTCGTTCACAACCACGATGGCAGCAACAGACGGTGTCCCGCTCCCCCCGACCGCTCTCTGTCCCGTTTTTACCCATCACTTTCCATCCCGCTCCTCCCTGAACGCAGGGTTCAATAGAAGATGACAGCGAAGATTGAATGGCCGTCACGGAAAAAGCAAAAGACATAATGAAATGATCAATAACGCTGAGATCAGAGGACTGTTTAAAGTCTGTGTGTGTGTGTGTGCGTCCTTATTTATGGGTCATCCGTCACGGTTAGTGTTTCCTTGTCATGACAGGTTATAATAAACACCCTTTATTTGCTCGACATCACCTCTGCTTCAAAGGGGGATTAAATGTATCCCAATCTGACACTGAATCATATTCATTTTATGAGAGGTTTCTAATGACCATGTTTTTGATGTTTTTTTCTGATTGTTTTATTTATTTGATTTAAATTCATTTTATTTTAGTAATTGTTTGGTAACACTTTAGTTTAGAGACCAATTCTCACTATTAACTAGTTGAAAAAGAAAGTGATGTGACATACGGCCAAGTATGGTGACCCATACTCTGAATTCGTGCTCTGCATTTAACCCATCCAAAGTGCACACACACAGCAGTGAACACACACACACACTGTGAACACACACCCGGAGCAGTGGGCAGTCATTTATGCTGCGGCGCCCGGGGAGCAGTTGGGGGTTCGGTGCCTTGCTCAAGGACACCTCAGTCGTGGTATTGAAGGAGGAGAGAGCGCTGGTTATTCACTCCCCCACCAACAATCCCTGCCGGACCGGAGACTCGAACCCACAACCTTTGGATTACGAGTCCGACTCGCTAACATTAGGCCATTCCCCCTTAGTTGCTTATTATCATGCCTATTATATTGGCTGTTTATTAGTACTTCATAAAGCACATATTCTGCATGACCATATTCTACATCCCTAATCCTACCCAATACCTAAATTTAACAACTACCTTAATAACTATTAATAAGCAGCAAATTAGGCAAAAATCATAGTTAATGCTTTGTTAATGGCAAGAATTGGACCTTAAAAGTAATTGTTTTTATTGGAAGCGTATTTAGGCCTGTTTTGCTAGTAACCAACTAATTTGATACCTAATCCGTCAGTTTATCTATATTATGTATTATGTCCTTTATTAATGTATTTACTTATACAACTACACTACTGTTCTTGGGATTAGTCATTTTTTATAATATTTAGCAAGGATGCATCAAATTGATCATATATGACAGTAAAGACTTTTAAATTGTCAAACAAAAATTGTATTTCAAATAAATGCAGTTCTTTTTAACTTTCTAGTCATCAAAGGAAAACATTTTATTTTTGTATTTTTGTTATTTAATTCCTTATTATTCATTATTTAAAAATGTAAATGCTATATTTGTGATCAAATAACAACCTTGGTGAGCACAAGAGACTTAAAAAAAAAATAGTAGTAGTCAATTTTTGAATGGTCGTGTAAATTATATCGTGGTTCTCAGCTGGTTTTAGTTCAGGAACCAGAATTTATTTTGGTCATCAAGTGGTGACAAATAATAACATATATTAATATTACCTTCAACTCTTTAGGCCTAACAATATGCTTTTTTTTAACACAGCATTGGTGGAATAGGAAAATGTACAATTTTGTAAATGCAAAAGATGATTTCATGATAACAGATGACAAAATGACAAATAATCTTTTGCAAAAATAGTGTCAAAATTGATGCCCAGACATTAACAACAAAATGTATGGGAATTGTTTGTTCCTTAATTTATTTTGATATCCTAATGATGCACGATTATATGGTTAGTTGCATTTTATTATTTACATTAGCATTTTCCCCTGCTGCTCATGACCCTAATCGACCTGCAATCCAGTTTATGGGCTGCAACCCACCAGTTGAGGACCACTGTCAAAGGTGGTCTACAGTATACAGGTGGACCGGACCCAGACCAAACATTGAACATTTACACAAGACATGTTTCTGCACATTCTACACATTCTTAAATTTTTTTTAAATTATTTTTGAAAACCATGTGAAACATACTCGGAACTTAAAAACACAGTTTGCAACAAGATTTATAGTTTTAATAATAAAGTACATAAGCATGTTTACTTGTCCTGTCAAACCTCTGGTCAATCTCTCCCAAGATCAGACTAATATCTAATTCAACAGCCACCATTTAGCTTCTCACCATGTTCCACACTTGCGGTCTCTCAGGACAGCTATCCCCAAAAGGACTTAGCAAATCCAGCCACTATGAGGAGAGTAAGTCCCTCTCTGATTAGCCATTAGCCCCTGCACCGGTGGGCTTTAGTGCCCCAGCAGCACAGCTTCTGCCACACTCCCCCTCTCATGCCTGTCGCTGTCTTTCGTCCTTTCTCTTGACTAATTGGCACAGAGGGGTATCTGACAGGGTTGTAGCCTGTGGGAATAGCCATTGACATCTGATCTGATGCTCACTTAAAATCAAAATCAGACTAAACTGCACTGTCGGGCCTTCTGAGCTCCCATGAGGATGCAGATCTTGCCAGCAGTGGCTCAAGGTTTGGGACACTGATGTCAACACTGCAGACAGCACATGAGAGATGAAAGAATGAGGACAGACCATTTTCTCTGCCTCACTTTTATTAGCTGGCAACATATCAGTGTCCAGATGATACAGTATAAGTGAAAAGTGAAACCTTGATCTTACTCTCTTGATCTTGCTATGCTATCATATCTTACATAAAATCATCATCATGTTTTCTTACCCCACACATGCATAGATTAGATTTCTTATATACAGTATACCCTTTTAGGATCAGTAATTTTTTTTTAATGTTTTTGCAAGTTTCTTATGCTCCCCATAAAATGATAATATATAGTAAAAAAGGATTATTGTGAAATATTATTACAATTTAAAATAATTGTTTTCTATTTTAATGTATGTTAAAATATAATTTATTCCTGTGGCGCAAAGCCTAATTTCTTAAAATCATTCTAATATGCTTATTTTGTAATCTGGACATTTCTTCTTATTATCAATATTGAAAGCAGTTTTGCTGCTTTTTTCAACATTTTTTATTTATAGAAAGTTCAGAAGAAAAGCATTATTTAGAAGTCTTTTGTAAGATTATAAATGTTTTACTGTCACTTTTGGTCAATTTAATGCATCCATGCTGAATAAAAGTATCCATTTCTTTACTAAATAAAAGCAGGTAATTGTTCATTGCAGTCAGATTGAAGCCTTGTATCTTCTTTGTATTAGATTGCTGAAATTTCTTCCATCATTTCTTCATTTATTTATGTTGGTCCAAACCTGTATGGCTTGCTTTCTTCTGTGTAATAATAATAATAAAAAATATATATTTAGAAAAATGTCTCAGTTTTTCTCTGAATGAACTCAATGAAGTTCAAAGTAATAATAATAAATCAGTATTTAGTAAATACAGACTTTTTGTATTCTCTGCACTCTCAGAAAAAGCTGTTACTGGGGCAGTGCCTTTTCAAAAGGTACACCTTTGTACCTTATTCACCCCTAAAAGGTGCATATTAATACCTTAAAGGTACATATTAGTACCTTTACATATTAGTGAGAGTGTGGTGTATTCTGTCAACATCATGTCTTTCAAAACCCTTTACAGTATGTCAATCAAACTTGAATAACTTATTAACTGTCTGTGACTTTGTTTTTCAGTCTGTCCATCATGTATGGCACATCTACTACTTTGGTGATGGTTATATGGTACTTTTTGGAGCTTGTCCCCAGTCCCAGGCCCCATTCACTTCACCATATAGGAAAGAACATTCTTTATCCTATGGTCATCCACAGAAGACAACCATTTTTAACATGTTTGGAATGACATCGGGATGAGAAGATGATGACTGAATTGTCATTTTGAGTGAACTATCCCTTTAAGAACTACACTATATTGCCAAAAGTATTGGGTCGCCCCCCTTCTAATGAACAGGTTTGACTACTTTAGTAACCCCCTTCTTTAGAACAGAAAAACGCACTATGAGTACAATTTCCATCTATCTCTAATGAACCCATATTAAAGCATATAATGATCACACCAGATTCTAGTTTTATACAGAAATCCACACTGTGAATCAATAATTTTCTTTTTGCTTGCCTACACAGAGGCAATTTTATAGCAACAGTTTTGACCCGGACACGTGACATTTCCTTTTCTATTAAACTAACATGAGCTCCCAATCCAGCATATTTTTCTCGTGTGAACGTTGTGTCAAAACACCCGGTAAAAGGCAAGGTTCAAAAAGAAAAGCGCTCGTTCCGGGATTGTTACTATTCATCCCGTCCCAGTGTGGTTCACAAGAACTCCGGCATTTTCTGGCTTCCGGGACTGGTCTGCCTACTTGAAATAAAACCAAGAACTCATTCCTCCGAATCCCAGTTTCGGCGACACATTGACACCTCTGATAATTCACACTGTGTGACTGTAATTTGCCTCTGATGCAGACCTTGATCGGGCTAAAATCCAACTTGGCATAAGGGTGAACAGGACTCATCACTCCATGGCCAACACTTTTATAATGCTATTATGTGCATGTATTTCCTCCAACTTTTGGATTATACAGTAAATACTGTGGTCAAAAGTGTATGCCAGATGAACTCATGCACCTATTTTTGTCCATCATCCAAAAGATACCAAGTAGCCTCATTTTTCCCCCCAGCAGCCCAACATCATCCTCTTTTCATCTGATTTGTATCCATCCGAATAAGATTTGTAAAAAAGTTCCCATCCCATTCTTGTTGCGGCATTTCTCTATCACCCATTCTGAAAAGAAACTGAGAACAGAAACCATCGTGAGACTGAACATCACAGTCGGTCGACTCCTAAGCAAACATCTCGGCCTAATGACTCGCCCATCTTCTCCACCTCTCCAATTAAGGTTCAGTCACGGGGGTGAGAGAATCTTCTAATGCCTGCTAATCTCTAACACACACACGGCCCTTGCTCTCACAAACACAGCCTGGAGATAATCATCGAACCACCCAGGCAGCGAGAGTGAGCATGTGGAGGAATGAAACGAGTCCAATCCCTGCAAACCTTCCTTATCAACCAATAAATGGAGAATATGCAAATGCTGATTTGGTAGGAGGAGTACTTTAGGGTTTATAGGGATTAGCGCTTGTTCAGCTCAGCTCCCTGCAGAGCTAGCACACTAATACAGGTGTTGGTAAATTGTTGTTAGCCTCCAGCTAATTTGGTTCCTTTCACTGTGGCATTGTGCTAGCAGCCTGGCCATTTGTAGTTGTGTTTGCTCTTTGGTTGGGAGAAATCTCAGTGCTGTGGTGGGTCTGATATGATCCTCCGCTTGGTTCAGAGTCCACACTCTGGGCTACTTTGGATCATCTTAATGAGGCTCTTAAAGCCAAAGTCCTGCTGAGAGGCCAATGAAGACCTAGAAGATGCTGATTCCACCTTTTGTTGAATAAGATCTTGTTTCGTAAATGCTCATGCTCATGAGGCTTGTTTAGTATGAATTTTGGCACAATATCAATTTTGTAAGTAAAACTGAGAAACCATTCTTGCTCAAATCAGTCGTGGCTGATGTGGGAACGAGTGTAGAGGTTAGCGACTTAGCATGTTTCCAGACAAGAGGTTGAGTTGCACACAAAGCTGAACCTCAGAGAACATCGGCAGTTCAAAGAAGTCATTAGGATAGTCCAGACGCGCGACAAAAGGGAGATTTGAAGTCTGCAAACAGAACTGATGGAGAAAACCTAAATCAAACATAGATATCCGCAATAAGAAGCTTTCTCTTATTATCGCATTTCATAGAAAACAAAAGGCTCAGTGCTTACTTTTTCTCTTGGGAAAATCTGGGAATCTCCCAAGCCCTAAAAATCTCCCAAGCTCTATCTGTCTATCTGTCTGTCTGTCTGTCTGCCTGCCTGTCTGCTGTCTGCCTGCCTATCTACCTATCTATCTATCTATCTATCTATCTATCTATCTATCTATCTATCTATCTATCTATCTATCTATCTATCTATCTATCTATCTATCTATCTATCTATCTATCTATCTATCTATCTATCTATGACTGAGTTGTGTTTTTAAAGTCAAGTTTTCTGTATGTTTTAGAACCTGATTCAATTAATCACATACTGTTTTTACGTTTTTTTTGTGGTCCAGGGTCACATACTGTATGTACATTTCAGGTATAAGTATGTACCTTAAAGGTACCAAATATGCACATTTTGGGGGTAGATAAGGTACAAAGGTGCCCCATGGACAGCTCCGGTACTTTGTTTCTGAGAACCAGGAGCTTCATTTTTCCTTTAGTAACAAAACCAAAGATCTGTTGTAACATGAACAACTTTTCTTCAAAGAACCATACACAGCTTTTGCTAGGATGCTGCAAATAACAGTGAAAGAACTATACTTTTTATTGTATCTCAGATGGTGAGTGTTTAACAAATAGCTTATTTTGGATACTGAGCATTCATTCCCTCATGACTGAATCAGATTACAGGTGCATCTCAATAAATTAGAATGTCGTGGAAAAGTTCATTTATTTCAGTAATTCAACTCAAATTGTGAAACTCGTGTATTAAATAAATTCAATGCACACAGACTGAAGTAGTTTAAGTCTTTGGTTATTTTAATTGTGATGATTTAGGCTCACATTTAACAAAAACCCACCAATTCACTATCTCAACAAATTAGAATACTTCATAAGACCAATAAAAAAAACATTTTTAGTGAATTGTTGGCCTTCTGGAAAGTATGTTCATTTACTGTATATGTACTCAATACTTGGTAGGGGCTCCTTTTGCTTTAATTACTGCCTCAATGCGGCGTGGCATGGAGGTGATCAGTTTGTGACACTGCTGAGGTGGTATGGAAGCCCAGGTTTCTTTGACAGTGGTCTTCAGGTCATCTGCATTGTTGGGTCTGGTGTCTCTCATCTTCCTCGACACTACGTTCAGGTCAGGCGAGTTTGCTGGCCAGTCAAGCACAGTAACACCATGGTCATTGAACCAGCTTTTGGTACCTTTGGCAGTGTGGGCAGGTGCCAAGTCCTGCTGGAAAATGAAATTAGCATCTCCATAAAGCGTGTCAGCAGAAGGAAGCATGAAGTGCTCTAAAATTTCCTGGTAGATGGCTGCGTTGACTGTGGACTTCAGAAAACACAGTGGACCAACACCAGCAGATGACATGGCAGCCCAAATCATCACTGAGTGTGGAAACTTCACACTGGACTTCAAGCAACATTGATTCTGTGCCTCTCCACTCTTCCTCCAGACTCTGGGACCTTGATTTCCAAATGAAATGCAAAATTTACTTTCATCTGAAAAGAGGACATTGGACCACTGAGCAACAGTCCAGTTCTTTTTCTCCACAGCCCAGGTAAGATGCTTCTGATGTTCAGAAGTGGCTTGGTAGCCCTTTTCCCTTGGTAGCCACAGGTTAAGAAAGCCAGGCAAAGACTGTACCATCTGCGACAGCTGAGGAAATTCAGGGTTTCACCATCAATCCTGAAAACTTTCTATGCAGGGACCATAGAAAGTGTATTGACTCAGTGTATCTCAGTGTGGTATGGAAACAGCTCCAGCCAAGATTGCAAGGCCTTGCAGAGAGTTGTGCGCTTAGCTGAACGCATCTCAGGGTCTGCTCTCCCCTCTCTGCAGGACATCTACCTCAAACGCTGCAGAAGCAGAGCTGCCAAAATCACCAAGGACTCAAATCACCCTGGAAACTGTCTATTCACTATGCTGCCATCTGGTAAGCGCTTCCGCTGCCTGATGGCAAAAACTGAGAGACTCAGGAGGAGCTTCTTCCCCCAGGCCATCAGGCTCCTGAATTCAAATTGAACTGAACTCAGCCTCTTAACATCATGATGACTTCACTTACTAATCACTCACAATCAGTAAAATACTCACACTCATTATCATCTACCTCATACTGACAGTGTCATTTGCACACAATACTGTCATTTGCACACAACACTTTCTGTATCTTGATATCTTATCATATTTTATATTTATTCTTTTTGTGATTGCTGCTCATGTCACCATGTTCAACCTGTTTGCACATTCCCCCTCCCGTACAGTCATGCTTATCTTAATATTTAATTCTACAGCATACTGTCATGCACATTCTCTTATACTTTATATTTTATATTCTGTGCTTTATATCTTATTTTTTATTCATTTTATTTTATGCATACTTTCCTTGTGTTGTATTCTACAATATTTGCACTGTCCATGGAGCGGACCTGATTCACATTTCACTGCTGGTTATACAATCTCTGTATAGTCGTGTATGTGACAAATAAAACTTGAAACTTGAAACTTTCCTGAAGACGTCTGAGCGTGGTGACTTTTGATGCACTGACTCCAGCTTCAGTTCACTCCTTGTGAAGCTCTCTCAAGTGTTTGAATCAGCTTTGCTTGACAGTATTCTCAAGCTTGCAGTCATCCCTGTTGCTTGTGCACCTTTTCCTACCCAATTTCTTCCTTCCAGTCAACTTTGCATTTAATATGCTTTGATACAACACTCTGTAAACAGCCACTCCTTTCAGTAATGACCCTCTGTGACTTACCCTCTTTGTGGAGGGTGTCAATGTTCGTCTTCTGGATCATTGCCAAGTCAGCAGTCTTCCCCATTATTGTGGTTTCAAAGAACAAGAGATACCCATCATTTATACTGTATGGATGGTCATTTATTGAAACTCAAATGTAAATATTCATATTTTTTTAGATACTGATTTTTGACTTTCATGAGCTGTAAGCTCTAATCATCAAAATTAAAACAAAAAAAACTTTTGAAATGTTTTACTTTACATGTAATGAATCTAAAATATATGAAAGTTTCACTTTTTGAAATAAGTTACAAGAAAAAATGAACTTTTTCACGACATTCTAATTTATTGAGATGCACCTGTATGTCACTGGCACATCAGATCTCTTGATTCCTATGTGATGCATTTGCATGTTATGCATATGTATTACTCTGGTTTTGCATCTTTCCTTCAGATTCACAGCCTGAACTATTTTTTCACTCATGATATATGGATGTGATTGATTTGTATTATTTGATTTGCGTTTTATTATTTACATTCTATTATATTTCGCTATATTTTTATATATAGTATTTTGTTCATTTATTTATTTATAGTGTATCTGAAAAAATATATGTAGAATTATTATATTTATAATTAATATTTGAGTATAATTAATAAATTATATATTTTTAAATTGTTTAATTAAAAAAAAGGGACATATCAAATACTAAGAAATGTTTCACTTAATTTTTCACATAATTTTGTAGTATAATTTATACATATATTTATATTATCTATTTATCTAAATTAATTATATTTATTTTTAAAAAGCTCTCACTGGGGCGGTACCTTTAAGGTAAAAATATGTACCTTTTAGGGGTAAATAAGGTGCAAAGATGTAACTTTTAAAAAGGGACTGGCTCAGGGACAAGTTGTGTGTACATTCATTTTCAATTAACTAACTGTGGAAAATGTGAAAACTTTCTTTAAGACACACATTTTCATGTACCTCCCCCATAGCAGAAAATAACTCAATGTAAATTCATATGTAAATTCATTCATGTAAAATGCATTTGATGAAGCAGTCCCTACAAGAAATACTTTGGCCAGCCGTGCGCTGTAATACACTTCACCCTCTCTTCCCATTGTAAGCTAACGTATCTGTGCTTAACACAGCATGCCGGACAGATGTGCTAATGCATTTCCAAGTATTAACTGAACCTGCTGTGGCCTGGCAGGGGCCTCATCTACGCTCCCATCTCCCTCTGTGTCAGGCTGCACTAATCTGTTTGCTCAATTAATTACGCCATTGTTTTGGATGAGTTGGCAGGAAGCCTGGTCAAAGCAGGTCTGAGACCAGCTTAGCTGATGGCATTTGGGCCACAAAGCCGAGCTGAGCTGCATTGATACTAAGCCTGGATCGGCCACTCTGCCAGCACAGAGACTCAGTCCGAGACGAAGGTACCTGTTTAACGAGTAATGATGAAGTTGTTAAATTATGCAATGGACTACAAAAAAACTGTGCAAAAGAGCCATTTTCCCCCCAAACCTAAATGATGTCCACATTAAAAATGGATGAATAAGGAATACTGTACATGGGAAATAGGACTTTTTTTTTTACCATGTATTGCTTGTAATATAAAATTGTAATAAATAAATATGAACTGATTTCTATTTAAAAACTTTAAAATGTTTTAAAACAAATTTAATAATTTATTTAATTATACATACATATACATATAATTCATTTAGTTTTTAAATAATATAGAAAGTATTTCATATTCATGTTTATTATTACAAGCATTATTAAAAATGTTTAAACAGTACATTTACAATACATTGTTTAATATTTATTATAATACATTGCAAGGAAATATACAGTATATACACTATACAGAAGCAGAGAAATACATGTGTGTGTGTGTTGTTATATATATATATATATATATATATATTCTTGTAATATTATAATAATATCTAATATAATATATACATTCTAATAAATTTATTGTAATTTATTATAATATAATTAAATATAATGCATTTGTTTTTGAATTAAAGTTGATAAATAAATATAAATACATTTAAATGACATCAATGAAAGATTGTGCAAAATGAATAATACAAAACACTCACTACCTATTACTCTCATCATGTCAGCATATGATGTAAAATACAACATTCTTCAAATAAATAAAAACTGACAAACATAATAAAATCCCTTCCAGATCTTGGTCTGATATGAGTCATAGGGCGTTGGGCCAGCCGCTGTTAAGATTATCTGACATGCAAATGTAAAATATAACAAGGCAAACGGTCAAGTCTAATGATGTCACTCCTGTTCAGCTCTGGGATTGTGAAGCCTGTGATTCCTGCACCTCTGGGACCACTGAAGAATTAAGCTCACATTATTGGACAGTGCTTTTTTGACAGTAACTGACAGTTGCTTTTGACTGTAAAGGGTATTGAGCTCTAATTAAGCTAATCCTCACCCGGGGATCAGCTGGGATCGGCCTGCAATCCGCAGTCCCTCTGTGGCAGCTCCCCGGTTCTGTTCTTGAAACCTCCCCGTCCCCGCGCAACCACTTGCCACTTGATTCGACCTGACGTCCCGAGCCGCCCGCCTCCTCGCAAGCTGCAGATCCTGCAAAGGTGCTACAATGAGGAGCAGATTGTGCTGTCAGGCTCCATTAATGGCCATCATTAGCATCACACTCAAGAGTCAGTGGCTCTGCTGGCTAAGCCCTCTGTGTCTGTGGGCAGGTTTCAATTGGCCAGGATATGGGACATATTGCACTGCAGTGGAGCATTAGGCCTCCTGGTTCTGTGGATTCTGGATTAGACATCCATTTTTTTACTTAAAGATCTTACGGTTAAAACAATCTCAGAGTCATTTGGAGGCTTTTAATACTTTTGCTGTGAAAATGCTACATTGAATATTATGAGATATTTCAAATCTAATTTAAACCTAGAAATAAACTAGGTTTTATGGTTTCAAAACATTTTAAACAAATGTTATAACCTAAAATGAATATGAAATATCTTGGTCACTAATTTCTACATCACTATTCAGGATTTCAAGTGTTGCTGTCAATAAAGCAAAAGAGGGGCCATATATATATATATATATATAATAACTTTTCACTCAAATAGGTTTGCTGGTTATATATATTTTTTTAATTAATCATTTTTAAAATATCTAATACATTGTTTGCATTTTTACTCATGATCAATACATTTAAAATACAATTTATATAAAAATATTTTTTCATTAACAACAAAGCATGCACAAATTGACATATAGACCTATTTTTCCATTCATTCATCACTTTATTTATTTATTTTTGGAACCAACTTTATAATAGACATTCTAACTTTCTGTCATGATTTAAATACATTTTACTTAAAATTTTTATTTTTAAAAATTGAACATTTAATTTACAATTTAATTCTAGTTCTTTTTTAAATGTCGAAAACAAAATATTTAAAATCAATAAGCTTAATTTTGCATTAATTAATTCATTTATTGAATTTATTTATTTATTAATCCATTTGTTTAACAGTCCTATTCATTCATTCGTTATTTGTTTGTTTGTTTATTTATTTATTTATTCGTTTATTCTTATCTTATTCAATCATTAATTTATTTGTTTGTGTAACTGCTTTATTCATTCATTTATTCATTATATTTCTTTTTTTTAACAGTCTTATTTATTTATTCATTCATTTGTTATTCATTTGTTATTTATTTATTTACATACTTATTTGTAAATATGGTTGGCACTACTTGCTTTAAATAACCTTTTTGAATGTGCCACCTGTAAAGACAGATATTAGATTAAGAAAAGATATTAAAAAGTTGAATGCACTTACATGCACTTAAGTTACCACTAGCTATAGTGTTTATCTGTAGCCTTCTATTTCTTAGAATTATTGATTGCGGAGTGTAGTTAAAGATAAAGAGTTAGAATTACAAGTCAAATGCATGACTTCAAGAATTCACATCCACATATCAAGCTGTTTTGACATTTAACAGTATGGCTTTAAAAAGTGTTTTTAATGACACTGTGAATGAAAACCCTCCTCTGAACCTCAGCATGGCCTCAATCGCATTTCCAACATACGTTCGTCTGATCGAAGTCAGGCCACAATAACTCAACATGTGTGTATGACAGTGGCCTACACAAAGCCATCTCTCCTCCGCAGGCTGCCACAGACCCCCACTAAGACGGGACAATAGGAAGCCATTTTGATTCCACTCAGTGGTAATTAACAGACTATACTCCTGCCGGCATCTCCAGAGCTCACCGCGGTCACCCTGTTACCGACAGGACAGCAAGATCGAAGCCTTTTGTCTTAAGCGGCGAGGGGGATGTGGATTCATTCATGACACATTTTGTCATTCCTCCCTCTCCTCGACGAGATTGGTTTAAGCTCAATAATAGAAAAAGAGCAGCTTTTCAGAGGGAGGCTTAAAGTTAAAAAATCAGCAGGGAAAATTCATTCATTGCATGGGCAGATCCAGATGCACTGTGGGTTGCTTTCTGAATAACACTTCCTTACTTGAGCTTTACAGTCATTTAATTCTACAAGAGTAGTCCAAGAATGAACTCTGTGGCTGCATGTATTAAAATATGGTTTATTGGACTTATGCAGAAACATTCTTCTGTTCTTAAGAAAGAGCTATTTTCTGTTCCCTAATCATTTTAAAGAAGGAATAATGAAAACTGATATCAATAGCCTTCAATAAATCTCCTCTGCATTTGTTCAGTAACATCTGAAAGAGGATTGTCAGCTGACATATGGGTCTATTCATACCAGCGGCCAACAAACGTTTGAACAAGAGGTGGAATTTAAACAGTTGGACAATAAAATCTGCTTTAAAGGATTGGAGCATATGGTGTGTCCTCATTGGCTTTAGAGAAAACGGTTTAATTCACAACTTTGATATGTTTAATGATACAGTATGGTGCAGTTTTGCTCCATTTGAAGACTTGAATCAAGCTTTCCTCTAGTGATATTGTTAAAATGTTCATTTGTGAATTGTACTTTTTAGTATGAAAGCCTTTCCACAGCTTTACAGGAATTAAGCACAAATAAAACATTAAACAGAAAGAGATAACTGTTATTGAATGTTTTTCATAATCAAAAGCACCAGTATTAGATTAGTGGCAGGCAAGAGCCCATCTTCTGAAAGCAAAGGGGAAGCAGAGTTCAGAGATCTTGTGTGTACACTGACAGCTCCTGGTGAGAATAAGGCATCACACAGGAGCGCTTTTGGTTACAGGTGCCATTGGTCATTGTAGAAATAACCTGTTATAAAGAGTGATAAAGTGAGTAGAATTTTGGAATAACATTTTCTTGAGAAAAAAAAGAACATATATTTTTAGAAGTAATAATTATCAATTAAAATATTAATTATTTTGTTAAAACATAGTTTGTAAGGACAAAATAACTCAAAAATCCCTCTCTTTTTCTTTCTGTCTCTCTATTCAGTCTCTAAGTAAACAAAAGAGAAAGAAAAACACCTTAATTGTGTGATAAAGTTTAAGATATGAAATAAATTCACACTGCGAGATATAAAGTGAGAAATAAAGCTGCAACTGTGAGATTAAATATAAATATGAAAATAGATTAACATTAACATGGAAAACTACAGATAGTATATACTACATAATATGAGTAAAAGTGAGGTAAGGTGAACCACATATCTATGAAATTATACACAGAGAAACTCAAAAGAATGAGCTCAGGAAACAGTACAAGCCAGACTCAAACCTGCACCACCACATAAGCAGCAACCTGAGCACAGCTTTTTTGCTTTGTTTTGAGAGGTGTTCATTTGCACTGGCACTGCCACAGTATTTTAGTATGTAAAGTGATGACTTGCACGTTCTGAAGTGATTCAAGTGCCAGTAAAACCAAATGCAGTCGTGCTCGTGAATATGCTTTTCAAAACAGCTGTAACACGCTGCATTCTATGCAGGCGTTCTGCGCAAGCGCAGTGTGAACCAGTGGACGCTACAACAGGAAGAAGCTCCAGCGTATCAACTACCAAAATCCTCTGTTTATCGAGCTTGGCATGAATATATTTGAGAGTAACTGGGGTACAACCTTAAGCTTCTTCACTGTTTTTGTTGTGGTTCTCGCCGCTGTTTTTAATTATCTGGAGAATTCAGAGACTGACGAGATCCTAAGGTGAAGTATTCATTACAGACCACTCACTGTCACTTCTATTGCTATGTATCCTGCTATGTTGCTTTGCCCTGCCTGTGCTGGCAATGTGTCTTTTTTTCTCGATACTTTTCTTAGCATTGCTCAGCATGGACAAATCACAGTTGATTGTAATTATACATACTGGATAAGGATGTTTAAAAATCATTTGATAGAGATTTCTGGTGCATATTTACATTAGCATGCCAGGTACCAAATACTGGCATTAATGGATTTCATCAATTCTAGACCTGTATCAGTGTACAGATAGGCCTATTAGCAGTAGACAATCGTCCTGAGATTTGAGCCAGCGAGCGCCGCTTTGAGGATCAACTCATGAAGCAGTTATTATTAATACACCTGATGATAATAGTACACCTGTGCAAATTCTGCACTGTCATGGTGATGTTGCGAGATTCAAACGGTTGCGTATGCAATCATTTCTTCTTTACAGAACGGATCTGAACGCGATGGAGGAGGATTACCGGCAGAAGAACAGAACGTGCTTCGTTCTCGGCGCTTCAGGTGAGACCGGAAGAGCGCTGCTGAAGGAAATAGTGCAGCGCAACATCTTCTCCAAGATCACTCTCATTGGACGAAGGCAGCTAACCTTTGAGGATAAAGCCTATGAAAATCTGGTAATGTGTCAAGTTTGAGAACTGTCCATGTACAGTAGCCCATCATTTATTTGGACACTTATTCATGCTAAAAATGTATGAATTTACATACCAAATATCAAATGAAGTGGCTTAAAGGGATAGCTCACCCAAAAATGAAAATTCAGTCAACATTTATTCACCCTCAAGTTGTCCCAAACATCAAAACCTGAATGAATTCCTTTCTTCTGCTAAACACAAAATACTATTTTCTGAAGAATGTTGGTAACCAGTGACAGGGGCGCCGTTAGGGGGGATGCAGAGTATGCCAGGCATATGGGCCCAGGCCACGAGGGGGCCCCAAATTACGACTTTGGTTTTCTTTTTATTTGAGCGCGTCTTCAAGCTCTTTAAAGGACAGATAAACCTTGCCAATTTTTTTATATGGCTATTCATAATATTTTTTATTAAATGTGACCAAATTTCATTGTGAATGAATGACATTCATGAACTGACCCACATGCGCAAAAGAACAACAACAAGACGGCATGAAGCGCGCTGTCAGAAGTAAACATGGAGGCAGGGCTAGATTGGTAATCGGGCATACCGGGCATTTTCCCGGTGGGCCGACGCACTGAAGGGGCCGACAGAATTTTTTTTTTTCTTTGCCAAGGACCATCACGCAGGGACAGCGAGCAGCCAGTGGCCAATTGGTTTGTCTCCTATATTGACAGCGTAAACACCTAATCATAAAGCGCTATAGACGGAGCGATGAAGTATTTTGCTCCGCCTACACAAAGATCGCTTCACCCCAACTTCTGGCAGGAGGAGGAGACTAGTTAAATCGGTAAAGTGCTTGATAGGGACTCGCAACAGAGACAGACATCTAATCTATCCTAATGTGCGCGCGTGCCATGAGTGTAGAATACGCAAACACTTTTTAATAAAACGTAAAGTCGTCCCCCGTGATTTTTTGTCCAAGTCAAGTATGTTCATAGAGGTTTCCATGGGACAATGCGAATAAATCTAGATTTAAATTCGAAAAGACACGATATTGTCGGACCTGACGTTTTATTCTTATCCAAAACAACTAGATGCAATGATACATATCTACAATAAATGAACTTTTCCACGACATTCTAATTTATTGAGATGCACCTGCATATATATATACAGTGGGTACGGAAAGTATTCAGACCCCCTTAAATTTTTCACTCTTTTTTATATTGCAGCCATTTGCTAAAATCATTTAAGTTCATTTTTTTTCCTCATCAATGTACACACAGCACCCCATATTGACAGAAAAACACAGAATTGTTGACATTTTTGCAGATTTATTAAAAAAGAAAAACTGAAATATCACATGGTCCTAAGTATTCAGACCCTTTGCTCAGTATTTAGTAGAAGCACCCTTTTGATTTAATACAGCCATGAGTCTTTTTGGGAAAGATGCAACAAGTTTTTCACACCTGGATTTGGGGATCCTCTGCCATTCCTCCTTGCAGATCCTCTCCAGTTCTGTCAGGTTGGATGGTAAACGTTGGTGGACAGCCATTTTTAGGTCTCTCCAGAGATGCTCAATTGGGTTTAAGTCAGGGCTCTGGCTGGGCCATTCAAGAACAGTCACAGAGTTGTTGTGAAGCCACTCCTTCGTTATTTTAGCTGTGTGCTTAGGGTCATTGTCTTGTTGGAAGGTAAACCTTCGCCCCAGTCTGAGGTCCTGAGCACTCTGGAGAAGGTTTTCGTCCAGGATATCCCTGTACTTGGCCGCATTCATCTTTCCCTTGATTGCAACCAGTCGTCCTGTCCCTGCAGCTGAAAAACACCCCCACAGCATGATGCTGCCACCACCATGCTTCACTGTTGGGACTGTATTGGACAGGTGATGAGCAGTGCCTGGTTTTCTCCACACATACCGCTTAGAATTAAGGCCAAAAAGTTCTATCTTGGTCTCATCAGACCAGAGAATCCTTCAGGTGTTTTTTAGCAAACTCCATGCGGGCTTTCATGTGTCTTGCACTGAGGAGAGTCTTCCGTCGGGCCACTCTGCCATAAAGCCCCGACTGGTGGAGGGCTGCAGTGATGGTTGACTTTCTACAACTTTCTCCCATCTCCCGAATGCATCTCTGGAGCTCAGCCACAGTGATCTTTGGGTTCTTCTTTACCTCTCTCACCAAGGCTCTTCTCCCCCGATAGCTCAGTTTGGCCGGACGGCCAGCTCTACGAAGGGTTCTGGTCGTCCCAAACGTCTTCCATTTAAGGATTATGGAGGCCACTGTGCTCTTAGGAACCTTAAGTGCAGCAGAATTTTTTTTGTAACCTTGGCCAGATCTGTGCCTTGCCACAATTCTGTCTCTGAGCTCTTCAGGCAGTTCCTTTGACCTCATGATTCTCATTTGCTCTGACATGCACTGTGAGCTGTAAGGTCTTATATAGACAGGTGTGTGGCTTTCCTAATCAAGTCCAATCAGTATAATCAAACACAGCTGGACTCAAATGAAGGTGTAGAACCATCTCAAGGATGATCAGAAGAAATGGACAGCACCTGAGTTAAATATATGAGTGTCACAGCAAAGGGTCTGAATACTTAGGACCATGTGATATTTCAGTTTTTCTTTTTTAATAAATCTGCAAAAATGTCAACAATTCTGTGTTTTTCTGTCAATATGGGGTGCTGTGTGTACATTAATGAGGAAAAAAAAATGAACTTAAATGATTTTAGCAAATGGCTGCAATATAACAAAGAGTGAAAAATTTAAGGGGGTCTGAATACTTTCCGTACCCACTGTATATACACACACTACCAGTCAAGAGTTTTTGAACAGTAAGATTTTGAATGTTTTTTAAAAAGATTTCTCTTCTCACCAAACCTGCATTTATTTGATCCAAAATACAGCAAAAGCAGTAATATTGTGAAATATTTGTACTATTTAAAATAACTGCTTTCTATTTGAATATATGTTAAAATGTAATTTATTTCTGTGATCAAAGCTGTATTTTCAGCATCATTACTCCAGTCTTCAGTGTCACATGATCCCTCAGAAATCATTCTAATATGCTGATTTGCTGCTCATGAAACATTTATTATTATTATATTTAAAAACAGTCGAGTAAATTTTTTTCTGGATTCTTTGATGAATAGAAAGATCCAAAGATCAGCATTTATCTAAAAAAAAAAAAAAAAAAGCTTTTGTAACATTATACAATATGCCATTCAAAAGATTGGAGTCAGTATAATTTTTTTGTTTTTTTGGGAAAGAAATTATAGAAATTAATACTTTTATTTAGCAAATATGCTTTAACTTGATCAAAAATGATGATAAAAGACATTTATAATGTTACAAAATATTTATATTTCAGATAAATGCTGTTCTTCTGAACTTTCTATTCATCAAAGAAACCTGAAAAAATCTACTCAGCTGTTTTCAACATAATAATAATAATAAATGTATTTTGAGCAGCAAATCAGAATATTTTAATGATTTCTGAACGATCATGACTGGAGTAATGACGCTGAAAATTCAGCTTTGATCACAGGAATAAATTAGTTAAACAAAAACAAAAAACAGTTATTTTAAATAGCAAAAATATTTCACAACATTACTGCTTTTGCTGTATTTTGGATCAAATAAATGCAAGGTTGGTGAGCAGAAGAGACTTCGTTAAAAAAAATATTAAAAATCTTACTGTTCAAAAACTTTTGAATGGTAGTGTAGGCTATATCATATGCGGTGGTTGGCCGCCTGGACCAAAAAATGCCAGGGCCAAGTTTTTTGTCCCAGTCCAGTCCTGCATGGAGTCCACTGAATTTTAAAAGTTTACCCAAATTTTACGCGTTTACTCTTACATTTATAAGCTGATGTGCCACGAAAGCCAGCAAATTCGCTAGCAGGCTAAGGAGGACTAAGATGAGGAGAAAGAGAGCAACGTTTTTATATACAGTAGCCTACGACCCCTATGTTTAGCTTGCAAAGCTGTCTCTGTAATACACCGTAAAACAACACACTGCCTCTCCTGACTCCCTTCTGCAACTTTCTGTCATGTTTAGCCAGTGACCAAAGAACTACTGATATGTAAAATCTTTGGTGTGACTCCCGACAGCGTGGAATACAAAGGTATGTAAAAAAAACCTGTCTTGGTGGCCTCAAAAACAATTTATTATCTGACAATTTAAAATCCTCAAGGCACCCAAACGATGTAACAGGTGACGTGATGTCTGGCCCTCCCACCCCCAAAAGTTAATTAGTTTTCTCTCTATTTTCCTCTCTTTCATTTGCTTTAAATGCATGTGCGCATTTTACTTTCACTTTCAAATTATCGGCAATTCGGCATCAATTGAATGAAATGACAACAACAAAACAGTACGATAAACATAGAATGTTTAATATATTAACAAAGCGAATACAAACACCATGCTATCAGGCCTAATATAAAATAAATAACTTAAACAAAGTTTAAATATAAAACACTGAAAATCAGCAAACATTAACAACAAATTTATTTGGTGGAACCAAATAAATAAGAAACAAATGTTAAAAAAGCTTCCAAAATCATCTTAGATAAAAGGCGAAAGTCAAAAGGCCTTTTGTATTTCGTTTCGAAACTAAACTGATAAATGAAATCCGACTCCTGCAGCTGATCTGAGATGCACAGCGTTGTTCAAAGTTAAAAAAAAAAAGCTTTATGATCTTAGTTTTAATAAATAAAAAATGGTAAAAACAAGGACATTTCTCTGGCATTTCGTTCTTTTTGCTGTATGGAAACCGTAGGCTACTGAACCGTGACACCACCGTGTCCTATTGAAACGAACTCACTGCTCTTGACTGAACAACTTATGATTAATCTATTCCATTTATATAGTGAAGAAAATGCAATGTTATTTTACATTTGATTATTTCATTTCTGTACTTGAATACCTACAAATCTAAAAACCCAAAACATATTTAATTTGTATCTTTGTTCTATTCATTTATTTGTGCTATTGCTTGTAATTTGTTCATTTATTCTTCTTAATATACTGACTGTTCACTTTGTCTTTAATGTTTGAACTTTATATGTGTTAGGCTAGTAGTTTTTGCTGTGGTACTGAAATTGGAATCGTGAATTGTAAAATTTAAACTGGTATCTAATTTTGGTGTTATTTAAGCTTATTTATTATAATACAAGATAATTTTTTACAACAAAGTTATAGGCTACTTGAAATAAAATATTTCGATGTTACTTGAAATTACATAAACATTAACAGATAAATTATTTAAATTTATTATACTTATTCCGTTTCTCTCAATTTCTTATTAAAGTTAAAAGAAAAAAAAAATCATCTGGAAGAAGGGGGCCCAAATTTCTGTCTTGCATACCCCCCTTAAAACTCTTCATGGCGCCCCTGACCAGTGATAACACTGACTTCCACAGACTGAATTTTCATTATTGGTGTAAATTTTCCTTTTCAAGAAAGACAAGGTTTACTATTTAGTTGTTTAATGCAATGCAGTTTTTAAAAAATGTTATCAAGGACTTTATTCTGACTGTTTATTGTCCTCCTTGTTCTCTTCAGGTTCAAAAGTTGGTTGATTTTGAGAAGCTAGATGAGTACGCTGAGGCTTTTCAGGGCCATGATGTTGGATACTGCTGTCTAGGAACAACCAAGGCCAAAGCAGGAGCTGTATGTTTCAGATATGATCATTTTGTGAACTGTATAAATGCATGAAGGACTTTCTGCTGAACCTCATTTCAACTTTAGAAATATAAATGCTTTTTTCTTAATATTTGTATAACACTCTCAAAAAAATAAAAATCACTGCACTCAACTTTAGTTTTGGGTGCGTAGATCGATCGGTAACATCACTTTCAGACAAAACATTTGCACTCGCTGTATCTTCTTAATGACTTGTAATTTAATTTTAATTTTGCAACAGAGCAATGGACAATCAAACATTTTGGCAACAAGCCTGCTTTAGTGAATCATACGATATGGCTTGTTGCCAAAACGTTTGATTAAAATTAAATTACAAGTCATCAAGATCAATTAAGATCAATATTTGTATAATAAGAATGTTTTGGTGTATGGAATGTATGGTGAGACATAAAATAAATGCAAACTAAAACTCTAATTGGCAATGCAAGTAAAGGACACTTTAGCAGCTGATGAACAAACATTTTTATATTAATTAATTATATAATAATATAATTATATTATTATAAAATCACTTTCTGTTTTTGGTAAACAATGATGCATTTGTGGGGAACCCTTTGCAAGTTTACATTTCATGTTCATTTTTTTGTGGTAAAGTTTGTTAATTGCATACTAAAAAACATAACCTTTTGTGCATACATTTTGTATGGGCTACAGGAAGGGTTTGTGCGGGTGGATCATGACTACGTACTCAAGTCTGCAGAACTTGCCAAAGCAGGAGGTTGCTCACATTTTCACCTCGAATCCTCCAAAGGTGCAGACAAAACCAGCAGCTTTCTCTACCTGAAAACTAAGGTATTATAACCTATTAAAATTATATGGCTTATTTGATTTACAGAGCAAAGAAGTGAAAAGAAGCTTGTATTTTCATGTCATTCAAGCCAATACATGTCCAATCCAACACGTGTATTTACAGGGACAGGTTGAAGCAGAAATTGAAGACCTAGGGTTTGAGCGTTTCTCCGCCTATCGACCAGCGTAAGTCTGCTGCTTTTTTTGTTCTAAAAATACTGAATCAAGGAATAAAATTTGTTGTGATTTCTTATACTCTGCATATAGTCTAAGGTCATACGTCTTTGTGTTGTGCATGTCTGATTTTTCAGTTATTTCTAAATCATAATTTCAGTGATTGTTTTTCTCTAGGGTGCTCTTAGTGGACAGAGAGGAGAGCAGGCCAGCCGAGTGGGTGGCTCAGAAATTTCTTGGTGCATTCTCCTCTGTTTTCCCTACAATGTCTATTCCCATCACAGCAGTGGCCAGGGCTATGGTTGTCAACACACTTAAAGATGGAGAGAAGAAAGTGGAAATTCTCGAAAACAAGGCCATATGCAATCTTGGAAATATTGGAGACAAAAAATAAGACTTTTATTCTCACATTTCTTTACTTAAGTGCAATTCTGGCATGGTGTGATTCTTCAGCAGGTATAAGCCAACATATTGTTTTACTGCAGTTTACTTGGATGTAATTATCATATTAAGTATTTTAAAAACATATTCAAAATATAGTACTGCTTGACACTAATTTAATATGTGCTGTGTTTCTGTATGCTTTATATTGGGTTCTGGTGCTTTTTTTGTTATGTAATTTTATATTGCTCAGGAAAAATAAATTATATTCATACTTGACAACTATTGTGTATATAATAATATTATTTTGTGTGTGATATCTGAAAAGTGGATTAAAACAGTCATCTCTTCAGTCACAACTGAAAGACAAAAGTATTTATTTGCTGTATTAAACTTTATAATGCACAGAAGCTGTTCAGCAGCTATACAGTTCAACTGCATGCAGAATATTATTTTTTTTTAACATGGCAGCTGCATATATAACATATATATTATGTTATGTTCAAACTTTGATTACTGTAATGCTTTTAACCAGCATTGGAAGAGTTCACACGTGTGCTTGACTCTTGCTTTCTTTCTTATCTAACTTATCCTTTAAAATTCAATTAAAATTTAGCTTTGTAAATAATTTCCACACAGAAAAGTGACAACACTAATTCACACACTAGCCATACAATATAAATATAGTATTACTGCAAGCATTACAATAGACTAATTATAGTGAGTCCAAAGTCTTGACTGTAGTAGGTAGGCCTAGTGCGTTATTCTAAAATTACAAAACATAAAGATAATGGGTTGTACCTGCACGAACGACTTTTTGATGTTTTGTTAAGAAATAAACTCTGAGGTATTTAACGGCATAAGGCTCAAGCTAACTGCGATTACTAAAGAAACAGCGACCTCACATGGCGACAACAGGGAATTACACCAAAATAAGAATGACCCGGATGAGAAAAACTCGAACTCAAGAGACTACAACATGGCAGCGTACACAGGTACACGTGAATGAATGAAATGTGATGCATATATATGCTTTAACCTATGATGCGATTTAAACTGCGTTCTTCTAGCGAGTTGGATAGTGTATTTTAATCTTAGCGAAAATGTACTGCAGTTCGGCATTTTCAAATGGTGTAATTAATGGTGTAAACTGTTATTTTTGTTAGTATTTCACATAACCGGTTGTTTAGACGGTGTTTATTAGTTATGGGTTTTGTCACTGTATCCTGTGATGTAGGAGATGCTGACTGTGAGGTGTGTGAAGATGTACCCGAGCTGTCTGACAGTGATGAAGAACAATGGCAGTCGATGGAGGAGGGATCTGAACACATAACAGTCCCGTGTTTACTCTGTGACAGGTAACATTCAGTGCAAATCATTCATGCTGAGGCTTCCAGAAAGAAAACTGAAAGATGACTTACTGGAGACAGTTTTGTGGATTGTGATCTGCTCATGTTTGTATCAAACGTTTTATGGTCAGAAACCTGCAAATATGATAATAGACAGCAATATATTTTCATGTTTACATACCAATTTATACTTATATGTGAGAAAATATAGCATGTTATTTCCAAACTTAAATAATTCGCTTTTATGTTGGCTTTTTATAGCCAGAGGAAACTATTAAAATGTATGAAATTGTTTATGAAATCTTATATTTTTCTACACACTATTAGTGTAATGTTAGATGTATAACCTATTAACATTTCATTTTAAGTTTGATTAAATGCAACAATAGTGCGGTGAAGCTAGAAGAAGAAAAATGCAGAGAAATACATCACAAATACAAACTCTTTTTGAACTCATGGATGTCACAAGGATGGATATATGAACCAATGCTATTTTATTTTTATACTATCATAGATTTGTTCATATATATTTTTAGTTTTAATTTTAAGTTGTTTAATTTTTAGTATATTTTTTATTACAGTTTTAGTTTTTATTTCCACTTAGTAATTTCAGTGCTTCAACTTAAACATATTTTTATTAGTTGCCAATGCAATATTTCTTAAACAATGTTTTTGTTGGCTTATTTAAGTATTTAGTTAAGTATTTTTTATTTTATTTCAGTTTTATTTCCATTAACAAAAATCTTTTAATCATTTTAAACTTAAACTCTTTTATACTTTTAGTTTACAGTAAATAACCCTGATTTGAACTTCGATTATTTATTTATTTAAAAGTAGCAAAACTGAGTAAAGGTCATTGCAAATTTTCGTCCGAAATTTTTGCATGTTAAAAAACAAATACGCCCTCACGTTGTGTCAATCACGTTTACACACTGCCTCCGAAACTTTCGTCCATCATAAAAAAATTCGGATCAGGTTCGATTTTCTGCGTTTTCGCATCCATAGCATGCATTTTGATAGGAAAGGATAACGAATACGAAAAAAAACGCGAAAATTTCGGACTCAGTGTGCAATGGCCTTAAGGCTTTGATACTGTGTGTCAGAACTGAACAGGAAACTTAATTTGTACAAGCAGATCAGGAGTCTAGGTGTATCTGTACTTCTTTTTTCCAAATCTATGTTCTGAAAAAAGTGAAAAACCTCAGAATTTGTATTTTTGGTTGAACTGATCCTTTAAGAACAAAGGGTTTGTTTTGTACTCAAGTATCTGTGTGTCACTTTAAACAGGACTCTCACCTCTGTGTCTGAAACAGTACAACACTGTAAGGCAGATCATGGTGTGGATATTCCAGATCTTGTCCAAAAACATCGTAAGTTTTCCAAACAAGAACCGCTCAGAGTGATGTCTGATGTCTCGAAATACAAATCTGGTTTAATTTCTCTTTAGGGCTTGATGACTATGGCTACATAAAGATGATAAACTACATTAGAACTACAGTAAGTATCCTTTTTACACATACAGTTCAAGTGTATGTGATAAGATGACTGGATGCCTGGCTAAGCTGTGTGTGTTTTGTAGAAATGTTCTGCAGAGAGTTTGCTACTGGCTTCAAATGGTCCATTGCCATGGGACAGTGATGAATATATGAAACCAGCTTTACCAGATGACCCATTATTGCAGATAGGTATAAGAATCATTGTTTTTGTCTCATTTATAAGGACAAATTCCTGCTGTTTTCTATTTTACATGATCCATAGTCACACGATCCTTCAGAAATCATTCTGATATGCTGGTTTGCTGCTCAAGAAACATTTCTTATTATGATCAATATTGTGCTGCTGAAATTCTGTGTGTAAAAAGTGATTTCCTTTTTTTAAATAGAAAATTCATAACAAAATTTATTTGAAATAGTTGCTTTCTAACATTGTAAATGTTTTACTGTCACTTTTGATCAATTTAATGCATCATTGCTGAATAGTTATATTTAAAAAACTTACTAACTTTTGGGAATGTGGTAATCTTTCTTACATGTTTGAAACACATTTGTGTTACTGTCTTACATTTTGTCAGATGTTGAAGAGTTGAGTGAGGCTGCAGCTGTGACATTGAGCCCTGCGGCTGGTGATCAGGTGACTCTTCTGCTTCAGAGAGCCAGACAGGCTGAAGACAGAGCTCAGAGATCTGAGGAAGCTCTGGCCCGGGCCATGGACGATCTGCACAAACTCAAGTCAGTATAACCTCAGCATTGAATCACTGTGGTTCAGCTTTTTAGTGCTATTTTTCCTCAAAGTATAAGCAAAATAGCATTATTCAGCTTGTTGAATAATATTTATGCAACCTTTTGCAACCTCTTTTGTTCAATCACTCATCTTTAGTTTGATTGCAAAAATAACACAGTATTGCTTGTGCCATCTTAAATATGCCTTGCCCGATAGTATGAAGTTCAAAAAACACGTCATCCAGTGGATTTTTGACAATTCCAGGGCTTTTGAGAAAACTATTCTATATTGAGAAATTTGTATTCCTACTCCTGGATAGTCGAATTGAACCCAGTGCATTATGGGTGTTGAAGTTTTCTTTTTTTGCCACAGCACTTTTTCCCCCCTGTTTTCTTGAGTCATCTATCACAGATTGAAAAAAAATTATTTTCCTGCATAGGCAGACAGTTTTTATTAAAACCCCATATTTCCAGCAGTGAATTACCATAAAGGAATTTGAAAAAAATTGGTTAAAGGGATAGTTCATCCAAAAATGAAAGTTCTGTCATCATTATGACACAAAAAGGAGATATTTAGATTTTGTTTGTTTGTTTTTTTTGGTCCATACAGTGACAGTCAATGGGGTTTAGTGCAAAATATTTTCTTTTGTGTTCTGCAGATAAAAGAAAGGTTTAAATGAATGCAGAATATACATTTTTAGGTGAACTATCCCTTTAAATACAACTTTAAATGCAAGCTCTGTGGACTTGATATGTGGCATACTGCATAACTAATATGAATTTCACATTTCAGTCTTTAAATTATGCAATACACTTTCCCATAGACTTGTAATATGAGAGCATTACTGCACACACATTCTCTTTTGTTTTTCCAAACTGATGATCAAGTTATTTAACTACAGTATCAACTGTTGTTACAGTATTCTCACAAAGATGCTTGAAAATTAGTAAAAATTCAAAGGTTGATGAAAAGAACCAAATCCACTTTTTGTTCAGTGGCAGTTAATGTAACGTAGTAAATTGATTGCAATACTTTTTTTAGTTTACATCTTCCTGTTGGAACCAAATTTATCATTGTTTAAACCGATCTGATCATTTTTTTAAGTAAATTATGTACATATATAAAAAAGGGACATTACCTTCGGTCTTGACTAATTTGAAAGAACAGCTCACTCTGATTTGAAGCTGTGCAACTCCAATAGATGTGTAATGTATAAGTGGGTCCAGCAGGGTGCAGCATAGAGTTCAGTTTCAAACACACTCACTGAAGTGGATAAAGGTGCAAAAAAAGAGGCGGGGCAATAGAAGTTAGAGATGGGGTAAAATTCCACTGCAGTGGTTAAGATTTTGAGCGAGCGCTCACATGCACGTGCACGTGTGCTGGTGGACTGACCAAGCCTTCCTCTGTCTTATATATATATATGTGTGTGTGTGTGTGTGTGTGTTGTTTGCATTGCCCCAGATTGTTGGCACAAGGTCTAGTGCTGAACGCAGACACAAGTCGTGGCCCTTCACGCTCAGGGGCTATTGCTGAGTTGAGAGAAGATGAAGACGAGGCCTACTTTAGCTCTTATGGGCATTACAGCATCCATGAGGAGATGCTGAAGGTAGGTCTGTCCCCATCTAACATATATCTGCGGCCTTATTTGCTTAGGTAGAAGGTCACAAGCAACTCACACTTTGTGCAAACTACTTTAAAAAAGATGCGATGGTTCGCTCTATGCAGCATATTTTCATGATTCGCCATTATTTATTTTCCAACATTGCAATTTTCCAGATTTATTATTAGGATGTCATTGTTTGAGTGCTGTAACTGCAGTAAGGGAGGTTCAAGTGAGGAGCGTTTGGATCATCAGCTCTCATACTGCAGTACGTCCTGGAGAGGGCCAGTGATTGGTGCCTCCTCCAACTTGCATTAAACGGCGCTTTGCGTCAGAGTCGAAACTCTGCAGAGGAGAGGCGAGCTGTATGGTGCAACGCAAGCGCTGACGCCATTTACTGTCCACCGTAAAATGATGCCGTTTACCGTCATGAGTCAGATGCTGCGATCTTTAACCCTGTAACTAATGCTAAACTTTCCGTGTAAGGAAAGTTAAGTGAACTTTTCCGTCATCTCTTTTTTTTTTTCCTGCATCAGAAGGGGCACTCAAATAAGTTTAATTGTTAAAAAAACACAGATTTTTTATGTTTTCCCTTCAGAACATCAAATCCTACAGGAATGCTAATGGAATTTTAGCCATAATTTGAAAGCATTTTTAAAGGATTAAGTATGGATAAGAATCAAATCAGATACTACTGGATAAATAGAAATTCTGAAAATCAATCTATAATATTATCATATTATATTATTATTAGTTATTATTGATACTAAATTATTAATAATGGTTCTTATGATCAGTGTTGAAAACTGTTTTTGTTGCTTAATATTTTTGTGGAAACTAATACATTTTTTTTAAGATTCTCTGATTGAAATAGAAATATTTTGTAACATTATAAATGTCTTTACTGTTACTTTTTATCAGTTTAATTGGTTTATTCTTACTGAAAAGATTTCTTTCTTTCTTTCTTTCTTTCTTTCTTTCTTTCTTTCTTTCTTTCTTTACCCCAAACTTTTAAATGGGAGTGCATCATGGTTTTCACATAGTAAGCAGCAGCAAAAACTCCATATTAGATTTATTTCTAAAGGACTATTAGATGCTGAATACTGAAGTAAATGGCTGCTGAAAATTCAGGTTTGCTATTACAGGAATAAATTACATTTTAAAATATAAATTGTAATAATTTTACACAATATTATTTTTATTGTATTTTTGATCAAATAAATGCAGCCTTCTTTCAAAAACTTGAAATTAAAACATAATTATTCCAAACTTTTGTCCAGTAGTTTGAACAAAATATGTTCAGAAAAAAATTGTAAAAAAATCAAGCTGAATGTTTAACCATACAAAAAAGAGGCTGTCATTTTTTTTTTTTTTTTTTTTTTTTTTTTTTTTTTTTTAGTTATTATTATTTTTAACATGTCCTGGTTTAAACCAATATAAATGTAATGGCTCTGGTCTGGATTGTAAATAGCTTCCGGCATCATGTATGTTCTGGGTGGTACTTAGTCTGATTGGCAGGTTAATTAGCCATTTCTGGCTGGAATTCTGCTGGCAAAGCAAGAAGTGTCAGGGTCAGTTTCATTTAATTTTTCATCTCCACTCCCAACAACAGCAACCACCCTTCAAAAAAAAAAAAAAAAAAAAAAAATCATTACCAGTCACAGATCCTTTGAATTGCTTTCTAATTCAATCTTGACTCTGTTAAAAATGAGATTTTTTTTCATGCTGCTTAACGATTGTTAATTTGATTTCCAGCGTGCTCCTTGACTGTCAGCTTTAACTGTGGATAAGGCGTTAAAATTAAATTTTTGCTCTGAATGATTGGATCGTGTTCAGCGATTTCTCTCGCACTGGGATGGGTGCGCTCTGTCTTCTTAATGGAAAGTAGAATGGTGACACTGTGTCATTACTTAGGACTTTGGTTTTCTCGTTTTTCGACAGGACAAGGTGCGCACTGAGAGCTATCGTGACTTCATGTACCGCAACATGGATGTCTTCAAGGACAAGGTGAGTATGGGCTTCTTGAAGCCCAGCCACATTGGCATTTTTAAGTGTTGTAGAAAAAGCTATGAAGGAGTAATGATTGCGTTGACAGGGCTGATATAAGAAACCCTCACATTATACCAAGCTGCAGTATTTTTTTTTAAAGGGGGGTTCTTATGTGTCAACTGCAGTGGGCTGATAACAGGATAATGGTGCTTCAACGCACACACACACAACATACACCACAGCTCATATACAAACCATTAATTTTGCGCTGACATTGGCTAGATCAGCTTTAGCCGGCCGCGGTTGAACATGTATCCCGAGGTGACGCGCTGAGCTGGAAAGAAAAAGGTGAAGTGGGAGTAGACGACGAGAGGCTTATCTCGGCCATCGTGGTCCAGCCAGTGGACTTTGACAAATAAGGGTTAGACCCTGTCAGCATGATAAATGCCTCGGGTGCCATTATTACACATCTGCACGCTTAAGATGGCACAGACAAGCTGGCATAGCGCGGAAAGGTTACGCAGTGCTCCTTTAACCCGCAGGTGGTGCTTGACGTGGGATGTGGTACGGGAATCCTCTCCATGTTCGCCGCCAAAGCGGGAGCCAGGAAGGTCATTGCTGTTGACCAATCTGAGATCATTTACCAGGCCATGGACATTGTCAGGTGAGTCAACATTGCACTCAAGTAATGAAAAGGTTATTGAGTATATGAGAAAGGCCCTCTTGGGATACGTTTACTTGTTTTTAGTAAAAATAAGTTATAGTGTTGCTCTTTTTGGAAAATAAAACCATCTTGCCATCGTGTGTTCCACTTTGGTGGTTCCTGAACATCTCCTCTGTCAATGGAAAATCCTTTTATGGCTTCCAAAGTGTTTTCCGCATTATTTTTCCCCAACTTCATCCACTTTGAGACACTTCTTCCCATCTTCCCATCAATCCAGCTTCCTTTCACCTGTATTTGCTGGGCTTAACAGTAAGAGTTTTTCTGATTTTTTTCTTCTGGTTTTTAATCAACATTTTTACTGGCCCAACCACTATTAAATTTTTTTAGCATCATGTTTTTATATTTGCGTGAAATATGTTTAAAAAAAAAAAAATTCATTAAATGTTTTATAATGCATTTTTTATTTATTATTTATTACTTTTTATATTTTTACCCCAAAATTTTGTAACATAACGTAAGACAATAAATTCATAAAAAGCAGCTGGAAACAGTGGCATATGATGCAATTACTGATTTTTGTTGAAACGGAGGCGTTGTAGTTTTTAGCGCATTCTTAATGATGCATTCATGACTGGCTCAAGTCAGTTTTACAATTTTAACATGTTTGATCTATGTTATGTGTATGTGTGTGTGTGTAAATCATTCATAAACCCACTTTATAATGCATAAACCCATTTTTGCCGGAAAACTATGGCATACTAAGCCATTACTGATTCGTTTTTAGTTTTCAAAACATTCTTAATTATGTTTACAAGTCTATCACAAGTAAATTTTACAGTTTTGGCAAGTTTGATATATGTTAGCCAGCTATACAACAACATGTTGTTGACAAATCAGCAGAATTTGCAAACACGATTTGGAATACATCATGGAAAACCAAATGTATAAGTCATAAAAATGGATGTACAAGAGAAATTAATGCAATTTTTTTTTGTGACAGTGAAGAATTGGCCTAAAAGGGGAAGTGTCAGTTTTGTCAACTGGCCCGAGAAACACTCTCACACCAAACCTGGGCCAGCAAGCTTTATTACCTTGCAATCTCATCCCAAAACTAGGCCTCTTTTTATTTGTCTCAGTGCTTGACTTCAATGTGTTTACGGGCTGTAGTCACGTTCCTAAAGGCCTGTCATTTACCTCCACCCAGTCGACTTCCAATCTCCCCTGCTTCCATCCCGGCCCTGTGTCTCACACGCACGCTAAACATACAAATGGACTCCAGCCTGCCCTATCTGCTTCCTTTTACGACCTATCTGCCCATTAAAATTACCTCATGTATCACCTCCGAGGGCACTTCCATTTCATCCAGAAGCAGGAATATAGTTTTATTTGTTGGAGCTGAGATGTGTTCACCACATGTGGTGTCTCTGGGAGAGTTTTTTTGATTATGGTTATTGTTATTATGTAAGTCTGAGTCGTTGAAGCAGGCAGGAGGATGAAAGGAAAATGAAGTTTAATTTTACAGCTCGCTGGGCCGCTGTTGGGCCGAGGCCTCCTACATGCCGCCTGAGTGTGTATGGGTTTTACAGAGGTGGTTTTCTGACGTGCATGATGCTTTATGCAGCTTTATAGAGGCGAGAATGAAGTATCTCAATTAAATTTTTAATTGAATGCTAAATATATACATAAAAAAGCAATATAAAGGAATTAAATAAACACTTTGACAGAAATGCATGTACAATGGAGTAATAAGAATTATTTACTTTTACATTGAATAAATAAGTGACTAAAAATTTATCATGAAAGAGCCAAGAATGTAAAAAGTGATTTTTCAAAGAAGTAATTAAAACAAAGATGACTGGAGTACGTTTTACAATAAAACACTAATCAGTTTTTCTACTTCAAATGTAATGTTTAGTTCCATGTGTTACTTGCTGTTTCTTTGTAATTGTTTGTAAAATTTACTAGCAAATTTTAAGTTGAAAAGAGTTGTTTTTTTTTGACAGACTTGTAATTGAATAAAATGTTTACATTATTTATTGAAGCACCTTTTTTTTTTTTTACCTTACACTGTAAAAAATTGACTATAATAAGTTGTAAATAAAACAGATTTTTAGAAGTATTTTTTACAACAACATACTATTTTCAGTTTTTTGTCTGTGTCACGTTAAATCAGTATGTTTATTATTTCATTGTTTCTTTGTGAAATGTACTAGCAATTTCTGAGTGAAAATTGTTTCAAAGTAAATCCTGCACCATTTATTTATGTATTTATTTGTTTATTTATTCTGTGTATAAACTGAGGGATGAATCAATAACTTGTACATTCTTGGATATTTAATAATGGACTATTTCTGTAATGCAGGTGCATTGCACAACTTCATCTTGGACTTAATGATAAATTCTTTTAGGATAAATAATATTTACTAAATATTTAAGATCCACAGTCTTTTTGAAGAACTTCTGGGTATTTAATGGGCAAAAACAATCAAGTATCCTTGATAAATGCGTGTTATAATATGTTTGTCTGTGATCTAGAAGTCAAGAATCGTCTAGAATCAAGAATCGTCTAGAATCAAATGAAAAACTTGTTTTTCACAAACCTAGGCTATTTGTGTTGCACTTGTATTGTGTGAAATGTTGCCCTGGCTTTTTGTTCCGTAAGTGTCTTTATTAATGTTTTAGGAGCATTTACAGCAGAAATCCAGATAATCCCCACATGATCTCTACAATTTAGGTACTTATTCCCTAGATTACAGCGTTTAACACCAGTCGTGATGGTGATTTGGTGGATAATCCAGTCTGCCATCATCACTTCACAGCTTAAATCCAATCATTAGTCCCAGAGGATCAATATACTTGGATCATATTCTCTAAACCAAGTACCATCCAGTGGAGGGAAGTATTAAAGCATCCCAAATCCCCCTCCTCCTCTTTCTCCCCCCGTAGCTGACATTGTCCTCTAAATTAACCCAGTAATGAGATTAGTGTTTCCTAGCTCAAGACAGTCCGCTGAAGGAGGGGCGGATAGAGGGAGCGCTACAATGGGATTCTGGAAGAGTGTGATAGCGCGAAGGTGCAGAGATAAGGATCGGTTGGGCAGAAATGCGCTCCGCAGCCTTGAGTAATGACTCTGTCCCTAGTAACATTAGCTGTCATGATAATGGAGTATTTAGAGAGATTGATGCTGAGGGTTACCGGTCAAAATGTGAACGATCATTTAAATAAGGGGGGATGGGGGGTATTCATGCACGTTTACACACTTACACACAAACACTCAGGTGAACGGTAGTTTGCTGACCCTTAGTGCAAAAGGACATGGGAGGAGGTGCTGTCAAATTGGGACTGTTAGTGTTGTTGTCCTGGTGAGTCCGCTGCGGTGTGTGTAATTTGGATTAATTAGCAGCCGTCTTTGAGGAGATTGACTCCCGGCCAAATTAGCGTAATTAACATTCATTGTCTCAGACGAGGTGTTCAAATCTAGTAACATGCATTTTATAATTTATACATTTATTTATTCATTTTCTAAATTATTTTATTTTATTCATTGGAACACTTGCAACAAAAAATAATGTACAATTTATAATTTATTAAGTTAATTTAATTTTTGTTATTATAATCAGTATACCGACATCTTCTCTAAGTGTTAGATAATAAGTTTATTTTTGCTTTCTCTAGATCAAATAAACTTGAAGACACCATCACGTTGATCAAGGGCAGAATCGAGGAAATTGACCTTCCTGTGGATAAAGTGGACATCATCATTTCAGAGTGGATGGTGAGTGAATGTTTTTGTGCATTGTTCAGTTTGTAAATATTAATATGCTTTCCAGAGAGAAGAAAAATTCATTATACATACACTTTTTTTTTTGCAATGGAATGTACTGCTTATTGAAGCAAAATGGCTAGCTTTGCCTATAAAAGACTGCATTTGCAACAATTATAGTTGGGTTTGATCCAAATTTAGACATAAAGGATTTGTATGTGTCAGCGTCTTTTTTTCTTAAAAATGTTTTTCTTCATGTATCAATCAATTGTTGATTGATACATGATATATTGCAGGCATAATCCGTAATGGCTTAACTTTCATGCTCATTTTAGAAGCCAGGCATCACTCCTCATTTATTCAAACATGACTGACGACGTATAAGAAGCAAAAATTTAAGATACACGTTAAAGGAATAGTTCACCTGAAAATGAAAATTTGCTGAAAATCGATTCAACCTCAAGCCATCCTAGACATGTAAATGAGTTTTTCTCATCGTAACAGATTTGGAAAAATTTAGCATTACATCACGTGTTCACCAATGGATCCTCTGCAGTGAATGGGTGCCGTCAGAATGAGAGTCCAAACAGCTGATAAAAACATCACATTAATCCACAAGCAGTCAGTGCGAAGCAAAAAGCTGTGTTTGCACTAAAAAAATTAAACAACGTTTTTTACTTCAAACCTTTACGAGTCCTTTATCCATAATATTGCTTTCTCCAGTGAAAAATCATGTCATCTGAATGAGGAGAGAAATATGCACAGATTAAGCACCGTTTACTAGCAAAAACAATTCTAAACAGATATTTCTCCACTAATGCAAACAACCTCATAAAATAAATTCTAAAGAGTGCTATCAATGTGAAAAATAATACATTTGAAACCATATAGTTCTGGGTCTTAAAGGGATAGTTCACCCAAAAATGAAAAACGTGTCATTATTTACTCACCCTCATGTTGTTTCAACCATGCATGACTTTCGGTTTTTTTGTGGAATATAAAAAGTTTCTCAATTATCTTCTTTTATGTTCCACTGAAGAAAGAAACTGATACTGGTTTGAAATGACATGAGGGTGAGTAAATGATGACAGCATTCTCATTTTTAGGTGAACTGCCCCTTTAAATCTGACCAAATATTGCTCATCCATTGTAAAATAGGCAATGTAATTGTCAGCATATCAGTTAAATTCTACTTATTATTGCTTGGCTGAAGAATTGTTTATTGTGATTATTCCTGGTGATAAATTATTTATAAAAATTATGTCTTTTGTCATATTGCTATTGCTGCTGCTTGAAAAATGAGGACATTTCATGCTGTGCTTGACTTCCTTTAAAATAATGTTAAAATGACTGCAATGCATGGCATCTTTTGGATAATTGCTTTGATTTCTATCCTAGCAATACAGAGCGAGGACGGTGATAAAAGCTTGTATTGTACTGCTCTCCTTGTTTAAGTTCCCTTAATTTGTAGTCCAGCAGGAAAGGGGAAAAGTAGGTCATAACTCGAGCCACCTAGCCACAGGCTCAAAAAAAAGGACATTGGAGAATTTTTCTCTAAATTTGGAAACTTCCAGGAATTCCCATGCGAATTTGACCTGCATGCGATTTTCTGCTGTCTCCGAGTTTTTTTATCGCTTGCAGGTTAATTGTGAAATAATAAATGTTTTATATTTCGTCCCCTTTTGTTTGCATGTTGGGGCTATAATTCAACAAACTCAGTGCCTGAGGCAGCGGCCAGCGTGTGTATGATTTTCCAGTATGTACCTGTGTTTGTATGCGTGTGTGCAATGCTTCTGACAAAGTAACCTGAGATTTGGGTCACTGGAGCACATTATTTTATGATTACAACTCTGGCTTGCTAAATGGTGTAAAAATCCTGCCCTTCATCATCTGTGCAATGTCGTCCATTTCATTCCGAAAACGTCTGAAGTGTTTGTGCATTGCCACCATTTCCTTGTGAAAGCAGGGGAGCGTACAGCCGTTTTCTGAAAATCATTTTTCAAAATGTTATGGAACAATAGTTTTACAATTACCTTATTACACAGAGTTGTAGGAGACACATGTCCACAGAAAAATGCAGTCACCCTGGTCCACCACCTCCGATATCTAACTTTGACGTGCTTGTCAATCCAAAAGGATTAGATGCTGAATCGGGTCAAATGGTCGTGAGCAAAGTATTGCTGTACATTGATCCATAAAAGCTTCTAGAACGGACCATAAAAGTAAAGTACAAGATACTGTAAGCAATGAAAAAAAATCGTGTAGGATTTGGTTGGAAACGGTTTTCACTCAGAAATTGTAAAGGAGTAAATTTCACAAATAATTACAAAGAAACTGCAAGTAACACATTGAATTAAACATGACATTTTGAAGTGGAAAGACTGAAATTGTGTTTTCTTGTAAAATGTACTCTAATATTTTTTGTTTTTTTACAACTATGATATTTTTTATTTATTTATTTTTTGGAGGGCAGATATTTGCAGTGAAAATTCAAAATTGGTTGAGCAAGTAAAAAAAACAAAAAAAAATACTTCTGACCTTACCTTATTGACCATGTTAAATTACAATATATATTTTTTATAATGATTTAAATATTTTATGCGAACTTTATTAGCATTTTGTGTAGAATTCAGTGCCTGGCTTTCTTGGAAAGGTTTTCGATTTTGTGCCTTTTTTTATGTGTTGTTTTAGTGTTGTTTAAAAGTTATTTTAGTATCATTCAGGTACTCTTACAGTTTTTATTAATATTTTGAATTCATTCTGTGTTTTTGTCTTTTATAATTTTTATTAATTTAAAAAAAAAAAAAATACATTTTATTTTAATGTTGTTAAATGATAATGTGAAATATTGCCTTGACAATTTAGAGAAAGCGAGTTTAATGTTTTTTTAATCAAATTTTTTTATTTCATGTAAAGATTTTTTTTATTGTTTTAGTTTTAGTCAAAGTTAACTATAAAAACCCTGCAAAGGAGCAATAGTTTTTTTTTCAGATGTGTACAACATGAGTGTTTAAGGTAGCTGATTTTAAACATTCAGCAAGTCAGCAATATTTTCTTTAAACTGTTGCTTCACCATAACCTGAAAGAGAAAGCGGATCATAAATATTGTGACCATAAAGATGCTGACTCCTGCAATAGCGCCCTCTGTGGCAATGCTGAGAATGCAACACTGTGTGCTTGCAGTATTGAATGTGACAGTGTCATGCACAATCAAGTTTGCATTGGTAATATTTTGCTTTCACATGCTTGCCTTTATTCTGCATTAAATAGAGTGCCAATTACCATGAAAAAAACACCTTTTGTCACTTTTTCAATTAAATGTTACAGTTAATGAATGCCATAGTGTTGGAATTGGTTCTTGGAAACTCACATTGGTGCACCTCCTATAGTCCGAAATGTCTCATCCTCTTTATTTTCTGTCTTACTGAGTGTCAGAGAAAGTTTCTCCCAGGTGGTTGTCTGTCCTACTTTTCGGCTGTCTTGAGTTTGGATGTGTACTTGTAAGTGCTAGAACGAGAGCGAGAACGAATCGATAAATCAGAGGGGGTAATTTTCAGAAGGACGAGATGTCGTCTGGCAGGGAGAGACGGGTCTCAGCCGCCGTAATGTCATTTCATAACTCACACAATTGATCTGTACTTTAACACCCAGCAAAACAAACAGACTGGATTAGATTAAGGGGCAAAAAGAAAGAGAGGGATGGTTTCTGCCACTGGCTAGGTGGAGGAGAGGAGAAGTGAATTAGGAGAAGGCTAAATAAAACTTGTCACAGGATGATCCATCACATCATATGCTATGGCTTTTCAGTCCTCGGTCGGTTACACCTAAGAAGCGTGAGGATACTGGATCAGGCAGTTGAGGGAAGCTTTAACATGTTTTGCAGCTCTTGAAATAATCTGATAAAACAGTTAAAAATATCTGCTTTACGATTGTCTGCTGGTGTATATGGCCTTTGAGGGATAGTTTACCCAAAAATTATGATTCTGTCACTATTTGTCATTCCAACCCCATCATTTTTTATTCTGTGGAACACCAAAGAAGATGCTTAGAAGAATGTCTGATCTGCTTTATTCCATACAATGAACATTAATGGGAACCAGGGCTGTCTGACTCCAAAACAGACAAAAAAGCACCATTAAAATCATCATAGAAATAGTCCACATGACTTCTGCACTATATTTCAAGCAGTGTTGTTATCATTAAATAAACTATTAAAAACATTTTCGTTGATTGAAATAATAATAATAATAAAACATTTATTTCAATTATTTGCCAAGGCAATATTGGCAAGGCTGCTCCAGGAGGATTGTCCCTGTAATAAGTTCATGGTGGTTTTCTGTTGAGCAGCTGTCGTGTGAAAGTCATGGTAATGATTAATACAAGCCCTGGTCAAAAATGAAAATTGTTATCATTTACTCACCTTCATGTCATTCCAAACCATTATTCTTTCTTTCCTCAGAGAAAGATAAAAAAAAGTATGGAAGCCTGTTTCCGCCACTGAATAAAAAATTAAAAAAGGTAATTGCGACTTTTGATCTCCACAATTCTGACTTTTTTAGATTTTTGAATTTCGACTTTACATCTCGCAGTTCTGACTTTTTTTTCCTCAGAATTGTGACATAAACTCACAATTGCGAGTTATAAAGCCAGAATTGTGAGATATAAACTAGCAATTCTGCGAACATATCAGTCTTTTTTTCTCCTCAGAACTTTACAACTCGCAATTGCGAGTTTATATCTCACAATTCTGAAAAAAGTCAGAATTGCGAGATTGTATAAGGCAATTCTGAGAAAAAAAGTCAGAACTGCGAGATGTCAAGTCGAAATTGTGAGAAAAAAGTCAGAATTGTGGAGATCAAAAGTCGCAATTACCTTTTTTATTTTTTATTCAGTGGCAATTACGAGAAAAAAAGTCAGAATTGTGAGATAAAAAGTCGCAATTACCTTTATTTTTTATTCAGTGGTGGAAATGGGCTTCCATAAAGAAGATATTTTGAAAAAAAAAAAAAAGTCTGTTTTTTTGTTCATACAATGAAAGTCAACGGGATATAATGCTATTGGAATATTTTATTTTAATTTTCACTAAAGAAAGAAGGAAAGAATTAGAGTTCATTAGTGCCCGCCCACTTTCAGCAGTGTTGGTTCCAGAAGTATTTTTTCATTCATTTTCACCATAGAGATTTAAAAAAAGTCTCCTCTAAAGCATTATAAGCTATGAGCCAAACCAACCAGCTGAACTACAATCCCTTGAAACCCCATGAAATGAATAACATAATCAAATTAAAAACATGGTAAAATATAAAACTAGTAATTTAAAGTTGTTGATTATATCTATAGAAACAATGTATTTGAAACAATATATTTGAAACAATTTGATGCTATTTGCTCACAACAGCTCAGCAACTTGGTGGGATTTTCTGTATGGCATCATGGGTAATGTAGTTTTTCCACCACTAAGATTATTTTAAAAACAAGTTAATGTGAATAATTGGAACAGATGGCATAAACAAAGGCATATACCATCGATTAACAAATTTGGATCTCACAGTAGGTCTGTTTTTAAAGGTTTGTCATTTAAAAAAATCAGTTTCCCGTATAGAGAAAATGTGTTTTTACTTTCAGAACCCGACTGTTGAACTGGTTTGTAATGACATGATGTTGTGTAAATGTGTCCCTTTAACTAAAGTCACCCAACGCTGACTGCAGATGTTGATATTAGTTGTACAAACTTGAACTTGCTCAGCAGCTGTTTACATCAGCCCAACATCCTAAATGACGTGTTTATGTCACGTTTATCTGGTCCGGTGCCTCGAAATTTACATAGCGGTTTGAATTTTACACTTAAGGTTGATTTGAGGTATGTTTTGATATTTAGCACATTTGGGAAGCGATGAGCTGCTGTGTGTGGTGATGGTCAAGTTGAATTAATGGGAGATCCCATCTTGGGCCTCATTATCTCTTGATAGCAGTCTTACCTGTCGTAGAAGAGGACAGCTGCAATCACTCACTCCGTCCACAGCCTACAGCTGCCTACCACACACACACACACAAACATACACATACTCTGAAGTACCCAGATACTCTTGCTGTTTAAACAATATGTATTAAGCACAGAGGAATGAATGTTGTGTTGAGGTCAATTGGAAGGAAGCTCGCTGTTTTAGCAAAAGGATTGTTCGTTTCCTGATATTCCCAGATTTTGACTCCATCATGGTTTCCCTTTTCTTCTGTGTTACACCATGATATATTTAACTTGTGTTTCCCACAGTGCTTACCTGGATCTGTCACTGACCGACAACGAAGCTTTCAATCATCCATTGTCCCTCTAAAATTAATCATGGAAATGTGGGGCTTGCCTCATTTGAATATGCCTGTACAATATGGTACATTTACTACTCGTCTGTATTCATATGCAAATCAGGCTCTTTCACACTCGATCCACACCCAGCAAACAGTTTTGCCCCTAGTGTTTTGATTTATTTCACAAACTATGCTTTATTAACAATAGCGTTTAGTGTAGTGTTATGGTCGTTTATCTTAATGTCTTTTAATGGTTGCCCGCACACTTCGCATCTTTTTGTTTGCCTTTAATTTTTTCCTTTAGATGGAGAGGTAGAAACTTTTTAATTAAGCACAGACTGTTGGTTTTATTTGTCTTGTGCTCTTTTCAAGCTATAACACAGAGCTGACTTGATTTTTTCATAAAGCATCAGCAAGATTGCACACTTCGGTACTAATTAGGGATGCAGCAATATTAGAATTCAGGCTGATTATTATTTTCATTTTATACATGATAACTGATAAATGAGCAATATTATCAAGCAGTGATGTTAACTGATTATTTTCGGCTGAACGCACACAGCTTTACTGTCCTTACATTATCTTTAAGGGCCAGCGCTATTAATGAGAAAATGTTCTTATGGGGTTAAATAAAAAAAAAAGTAGTTATTTTGAACTTTCTATTGATAAAACAATCCTGAAAAAGTATCAAAGTTTCCACAAAAATATTAAGGCAGTACAACAACATTGTTCTAACACTGGCCTTATCACTGACGATAAGGCTTTTTTTTTATCAAATCAACATATTAAAATGATTTCTGAAGGATCATGTGACACTGAAGAATATATATTTTTAATATATTAAAATAGTGTAATATTTGTAATAATATTTCACAATTTTACTGTTACTTTGTTATTGTCAAATATATGCAAAGCCAAAAACAAAGTTTTTGTTTACATAATATATGTGTATACTGTGTATATTTATTATGTGTATATATAAATACAAATGCATGCATGTATATTTAAGAACAATATGTTATGTTTATGTATTAAATATATTTTTTTATCTAATATAAAATATAATAATATAAATATATAAATGTATATACATGTAAATATTTTCAAAATAATACTGTATGTATGTGTATTTGTATTTATATATACATAATAAATACACACACATTGATTGAACACCTTTTATTGTCATTGTATTTTCCTGCATACAACGAAATTAGGAGCACTGCTCCTGACTGGTGTTAGAACAAAAAACAAACAAACATATAACCACAGACAATAAATAAGACTATAAGACTGTACAGTACAATTTTACAAGTAAATACAACAAGTGAGTCATGATATTCACATTGAGCAATCGGAGTAAAGTGACCATTTGTAGTATTGCACATTGGCCTTCACATTGATATGCACAGTAAGTTTATACAAAAGTACAATTTAAATGGAGTCATTTAGTGACTAGATATAGTGTTGCACATTGACATATAGTGTGTGTGTGTATATATATATATATATATACACATATTTCTGTCATGACAACGGAGGGATTGGCATGGTAATGTACATGCCAGTGTTAATGTGTTTGATCTTGTCGGAATAGCTACGCTGCTGCTGTCGCAGTAGAGCAAGTACCGAGACTTGCTACTGCCAATACATCCACAACATGCTGCTGTGAGCATGTAAGAAATACTGCTGCTGCAAATATAACATACATGAAACAACCCCCTATAGTGAAAGTGATGTGACGTGACATACGACCAAGTATGGTGACCCATACTCGGAAATTGTTCTCTGCATTTATCCCATCCTAAGTGCACACACACAGCAGTGAACACACACACACCGTGAACACACACCCGGAGCAGTGGGCAGCCATTTATGCTGCGGCGCCCGGGGAGCAGCTGGGGGTTCGGTGCCTTGCTCAAGGGCACCTCAGTTGTGGTATTGAGGGTGGAGAGAGCGCTGTACATTCACTCCCCCCCCCACCTACAATTCCTGCCGGCCCGAGACTCGAACTCGCAACCTTTCGATTACGAGTCCGACTCTCTAACCATTAGGCCACGACTTCCCCTATAGCATACATGAATCACCTCGTAGCAGATCTATACAGGTGGAGCTGGGGAAGGTGGAGGGTTTCTGAAGCACGCTGTGAACCATTTTTAACAAGCACTCGTCATATGTTTGAATGTTGAGCAGAGATGTGATGATGTAATTAGGTCAGATTGAGTTAGACCTATCGGACTGTGCCATCTAGAGTTTCATGCCAGAACTCTGTGTCTGTGTGTGTATGTATATATATATATATATATATATATATATTTATTTATTTATTTATTTATTTATTAGGGGTGTCCCCGACTAAGGATTTTCATAGTCGAATCGGAATTTTCGAATCTTGTCGATATTCGACTGATAGTCGAATCATATGTTTGGGGGCGGGGCCAAAATACATTACCAAGAATCAAGTCAGACACAGTCATAATTACTGACGTTAACACACAGGGAAAATGTGTAATGGACGACTAGCAGATACAAACGGGGTAAATAATATTTTATGTTTTGATTAAAAGATTTTTTTTTACTATACAGGTGCTGGTCATATAATTAGAATATCATCAAAAAGTTGATTTATTTCACTAATTCCATTAAAAAAGTGAAACTTGTATAATGTATACATTCATTCCACACAGACTGATATATTTCAAGTGTTTATTTCTTTTAATTTTGATGATTATAACTGACAACTAATGAAAACCCCAAATTCAGTATCTCAGAAAATTAGAATATTACTTAAGACCAATACAAAGAAAGGATTTTTAGAAATCTTGGCCAACTGAAAAGTATGAACATGAAAAGTATGAGCATGTACAGCACTCAATACTTAGTTGGGGCTCCTTTTGCCTGAATTACTGCAGCAATGCGGCGTGGCATGGAGTCGATCAGTCTGTGGCACTGCTCAGGTGTTATGAGAGCCCAGGTTGCTCTGATAGTGGCCTTCAGCTCTTCTGCATTGTTGGGTCTGGCATATCGCATCTTCCTCTTCACAATACCCCATAGATTTTCTATGGGGTTAAGGTCAGGCGAGTTTGCTGGCCAATTAAGAACAGGGATACCATGGTCCTTAAACCAGGTACTGGTAGCTTTGGCACTGTGTGCAGGTGCCAAGTCCTGTTGGAAAATGAAATCTGCATCTCCATAAAGTTGGTCAGCAGCAGGAAGCATGAAGTGCTCTAAAACTTCCTGGTATACGGCTGTGTTGACCTTGGACCTCAGAAAACACAGTGGACCAACACCAGCAGATGACATGGCACCCCAAACCATCACTGACTGTGGAAACTTTACACTGGACCTCAAGCAACGTGGATTCTGTGCCTCTCCTCTCTTCCTCCAGACTCTGGGACCCTGATTTCCAAAGGAAATGCAAAATTTACTTTCATCAGAGAACATAACTTTGGACCACTCAGCAGCAGTCCAGTCGAGACGCTTCTGACGCTGTCTGTTGTTCAAGAGTGGCTTGACACAAGGAATGCGACAGCTGAAACCCATGTCTTGCATACGTCTGTGCGTAGTGGTTCTTGAAGCACTGACTCCAGCTGCAGTCCACTCTTTGTGAATCTCCCCCACATTTTTGAATGGGTTTTGTTTCACAATCCTCTCCAGGGTGCGGTTATCCCTATTGCTTGTACACTTTTTTCTACCACATCTTTTCCTTCCCTTCGCCTCTCTATTAATGTGCTTGGACACAGAGCTCTGTGAACAGCCAGCCTCTTTTGCAATGACCTTTTGTGTCTTGCCCTCCTTGTGCAAGGTGTCAATGGTCGTCTTTTGGACAACTGTCAAGTCAGCAGTCTTCCCCATGATTGTGTAGCCTACAGAACTAGACTGAGAGACCATTTAAAGGCCTTTGCAGGTGTTTTGAGTTAATTAGCTGATTAGAGTGTGGCACCAGGTGTCTTCAATATTGAACCTTTTCACAATATTCTAATTTTCTGAGATACTGAATTTGGGGTTTTCATTAGTTGTCACTTATAATCATCAAAATTAAAAGAAATAAACACTTGAAATATATCAGTCTGTGTGGAATGAATGTATACATTATACAAGTTTCACTTTTTGAATGGAATTAGTGAAATAAATCAACTTTTTGATGATATTCTAATTATATGACCAGCACCTGTAGTGCTCTCATTATAACGTTATGTATGTATATGACAGTTAGGCCTATTAATGTTCTGCATTTCTGTTTTGAGCTGCGCGCGCTGAAGATGACCAGCAGAATGAAGCATTTGATTGCAGGTTTTTAATCAATGGGATTTAACTCATCATTTATCTCATATAGAATATGCTTCATTATTTATACAACATAACGTTATATTACGACTTATAGGCTATCTGCACAAAATGCCCCGCATGCATAAGTGAACGTGTCTGCGTGGCTCTGAATGAACTCCTCTTGTGGATGTGTTCTTCACGCAACAACGTGCAGAAACACGGCAGCTAAACTCTAAAACTTCACAGCTTTTTATTATAATAGTGTTCTCGTTATAATGTTATGTATATGACAGTCCCAGTCATAGTTATTAAAATGCATTGTTGTTTGTCCTGCTCACGCTACGCGCGCTGAAGAGATTTCACCCTATACTACAATGAAGCGCTTTACTGCAGCGTAACTCAAATGCATCTTATACGAGATAAATAATATATACACGATATACACATAAACCAGCTGAAATGTTTTGAAATCGGTAAATTGTACCCTACCTGATCGAAAAAATTCAGTCTTTCACATGCCTGTGTCAATTTGAGTCTTGTTAATGATTTAAATCCCCGCCCCAAGATCCTCTGTCTGTCATGGATTATGGAAAGTGAAACTTAAATCTATAGGGCTGGTTGGATTTATTCACGCACGTTAAAATATTTATTTGAAGCTTCTTTCTTTTCAGATTCTTATTTACAGCATTATTTTAATAGGCTGTATATTAACTTATTGGGAGAAAACTGGTAGTTTTATGTGAAATCAAAGATTTGAGCACCCCCATATAGCCAAAATGGCATGATCATAACACCTGCGAATATTCGACTGTGAGATTGGGAGTCGAATCAGGCTCCTCCTATCGAAGCATCGAATCGTCGACTATTCGGGGTCACCCCTAATATATATGTATATATTAGGGTTTGAACGACTTCTGATTTTTTAAAGCCGACTTTTATGTGATGAAAGTTGAGTCGAAGTCGACTAGTCGCTGATGACATCATTAATGCACAAATAAGCCTGGAGCTGTGACAAACACCTTGTGCACATCTATGGCATATGACACAGCACTGCCCACATGGCTATTGCACCTAAAACAGCTTATCATTCAGTTCTTTCGTCTTTGGGTCGTTATATTTCTCACAGATTTCTGCTCGTTCTAAATCAGATACAGATAAGTAGCACAGTAAAGATTACATTCATATGAATGACTGCATTAGTGAGAGCGATTGCGTGTGAATTAATTCTACCTGGCAGCGTCTCTCTACTAGTGAAGCTGTGGGATTTAGTTATTAAGAAATATATGCTTGAACTTTTCAGTTTCTAAGCTATTTTATTGATAAATCACATAACAGTGTTGACAATACATTTCCGCGCTGAATGATTATGTGTGCGCGATCTGCGCGTGATGTATTGGGGGCTACTGTCTGAAGCCTATGTGTGTGCGTAACAGAGCAGCAGCGCATTAGATTAGAACGGCGATTAATTTACCTGTACAATAAGCTGTTTAAAACGTGCATTCTCCCTTCAATTTCGAACATCCAGTAATATAATCACACATGTCTTGTGGAGAGCTTTCAGAGTATGAATTAATTTGTAATTTTAACCGTTTGGAAACGGAGCATAAGTGTTAATTTCTAATCCTGTTGCGCCCTCTATAGGACCAGCGACTAGTCGACGTCAAGCTTAAAGCGTCATGGCAGAGCACTGAAGTCGACTAGTCGATTAGTCGGTGCAACCCCTAGTGTGTGTGTATATATATATATATATATATATAGCTAACTAACACAATAAAACACAGTAAAAACATGACAACATTATAAGATAAATATAAATATAACATTATATATTAGTCTAATATCTATATATTAGACTAATAAGTGATATGGTTACATTATTTCCTGTTATGTCTCTCCCAGTCTGTCCCATAGTGGTGGAAAGGTTAAAAACAGTAGGGGTAATTATTAAGACATTAGTATTTATTTACTGTATATTACACTGTGGAGTGATTAGTTGAGTATTCAGACATTAAATTCATTATAGCGTGTAGTTTGAACCATTTATGGGTTTAGTGTTTCTGGCTTTGGATTTGTGGGATTGAGTGAGTGAGAACTAGATTACACAGCCCCTGGGAGCTAGATTGACATTGTTGTACTGTAATTGAGAGGATTGCTCATTGAATGCTCATGACGTTGGCAGAGGTTGAATAGTGCTGATGCCAGGTGTTTTTAGAGCAGAGATGGCCACTCTGGGCCAGACGAACACTATTCTCTGATGTTCACAAGAAACAGATTACAGCAGCATGATCTAAAACAGACTCTTGACTTAATTGACCTGTTTCAACATTTGATTGTTTGTCTTTTTGTTAGAGAAGCACTTTTTTTTTGCACAAGTCATCTGAATCCTCACATTTAATTTATTGTTATGTGAACTGTAATTATATTACATATCATAATGAATTCTCTGCTCCAAATCTAAATGGAAAAAAGTAGCATTCATGTATGTGTGTGTGTTTATGGGGTAATTTGTTTAATGTGCATGAATGCTGCTGTCCAATTTTCATTAGCATTTCATTAGTTGCATTCATGTAATTCTGCCCCAGCTCCACATGGCTTAATGAATCGATCTGCATTTTGGCCACATTCAGCCATTAATGTTGCAGTGACTCTCTTTACCACCAGTGTGTGTTATTGGATCTTCTCTCTGTGGGATTTACCTAGTTATGCACAGATAATGTTCCTGTAATACTCATTTTGCTTGTTGGACTAGAAGTTGTGGGATGTCAGCTTATAAAAGTAAAATGTGTTTCAGAAAGCAGTGTTTAGGCTATTTTTCAGGAAACAATAATTGGAACAATAGATCCACGCACCATGAAAGAGGCTGGCAATTGCACAGATTAATTCTTTCACTACTAATAAATGTTTAAATGCTTGGTGGGAGAAAAGAAAAATAACTAGATTTTAGGATTACAGAGCAGTTTTGGGGTGCTTCTATCTAAAAGCAGAAAAACTTATATCTACTTTTTTCAATGCTATAATAGAATCTCAACTGCATTCAAAACATTTTAGCTCTAACAAGCTACTTTTATTTAATAAATAGTGTGTAGCACGTTCAAATGCTACAGTGGCATTTACTTATTAATATATATATATATATTTTTTGACTCTGGTATAAACATTTCTGTTTATTCTAGTTTTTAGTTCTGGTTATAGATTATATTTAAAATGACTACGGCTATTATAAAAATATTTTCTCTTATAGCTTTAATGTAGTTACATGTAGCTACTTATTGTAGTAACTTGGAATTAGATAGATATAGATTTTCTATTTTCTATTTTAATAATTTTTAAAATGTAATATATTCTTCTGATATGAAGCTGAATTTTCTGGAGTCATTCATTACTCTAGTCTTCAGTGTCACATGATCTTTCAGAAACCATTCTAATATGTGCCCCTGGACAACAAAACCAGTCATAAAGGTCAATTTTTTGAAATTGAGATTTATACATCATCTGAAAGCTGAATAAATAAGCTTTCCAATGATGTATGGTTTGGTTGAGATACAACTATTTGAAAATCTGGAATCTGAGGGTGCAAAAAATCTAAATATTGAGAAAATCGCCTTTAAAGTTGTCCAAAATAAGTCCTTAGCAATGCATATTACTAATCAAAAATTAAGTTTTGATATATTTACAGTAGGAATTTTTCAAAATATCTTCATGGAACATGATCTTTACTTAATATCCTAATGATTTTTGGCATAATCAAAAATCAATAATTTTGACCCGTACAAAATGTATTTTTGGCTAGTGCTACAAATATACCCGTGCTACTTATGACTGGTTTTGTGGTCCAGGGTCACATATTTGAAGAAAACAAATCAACCTTATTATCAGTGTTGAAAACAATACTGGTGTGCTGCTTACATTTTTTTATGGAAATTTGAAAACTTGTTTTAGAATGATTTTATATATTAGAAAATTCAAAAGAACAGAATTGCAAAAAGTGTGAAAAGACTTTACTGTATTTTTTTTATAATTTAATGCATCTTGAAAATCTTGCTGACCTCAATATTATGAATGGTGGTGTGTATACAACATATCCCCTTATCGTCTCTCTCTCTCTGTCTCTCTCTCTCACACTGCAGTGGAGGCAGTCGCCTGTGAAATTGGGTTCTAAATTACACCATGGAGAAGCTTAGCCATCACTCTAATGCTAAGTCTGTTTAAAAACAACCCAGAGAGATCCAGTACAGTCGCTGTCACAGCATGGCTTGTGAGGGTGCTGGGCCAGTTGACCTCAGCCTACGAGCACAGAAGTGCCTATGTGACCTTTTACAGCAACAGACTTTTCAATACAACTTCATGAGAGGAAACCTTCATTAAATATCGAAATATTATATGGTTATTTATTTTTATGAACCAATATACCAGAACTAAATTTCTAGAGGGAAGTGTTTTATGCACATCAGAGCTGTCGTTTCCACACTAATATACACATTATGCAAGACACGTACACTTTGGTGATAAAGAACATCTTGTTGTTCTTATTCGCTTTTAGACTTCCATGTAACTTTTGCACCAACTAGACAGCAGAAGACCACGTTGATGAAGAATGTTACCCCTCATTCTAGGTACATCCATCACGTCTGTCTTCTGTAATTGATTATGCCTGTGTTTTAGATTAGTCTGAGCAAGCATGAAGCAGCCTTGTTTCACTCATGGCTGTCTGTGCCGCTGTCCAGATTGAGGCCAGTGAGATGCGGTCGAGCTGCAGTTGAGCGGTAATAGAATAATTCAGAAGGTGACGTGTCAACTACTCATGCAAAACCGGTGTCAGTGAGGGGTCAGTGCAGTGAATGCCATGCATAGGTTTAAACAGGGTGCAGTGTGAAGGTCTCATAAATCCAGAGGTCTCGTGTTTGATATCGGTTTGGTTGTGTTTGTGAATGCTTGTTTGGAAATGTGTGAGAGCTAAATAAATAAATGCCAAATGTTAGTCTTGAAAATGTTTTTGAAAGATATTGCTAGCGGAGCAAAAGAGCTTGCTTCTATCCTATTGTCATATTTAATTTTAGCAAAAAATCACAAAAACAATTTGAAATAAAATAGCAATTTTATCCCATTGAACATCATTCAGTATTGAAATGAGAACGTGGAATTCATGTAATCCCAATAAGTCAGCTTTTTACTTGAAAACTAAGGTTCATCAACACAAACTTTGAATGATGACTCTATAAATAAATGTATTAACAAATTGTAACTTAAAATAAATGTATTCTAAACATAAAATCATAAAAACATAAAAGTTATCTATAAATAATTTTTTAGCATTTGTTTTAAATGTACATACACACATTTTTAAAAACAATTTATTATCCATCCAAATATTTTAAATCTCTCCTCAATAAACTGCATGATTTTATGACTTTAGGTTTCATGGCCGGTCTATAGCATTAAGTTTTAAAACGTTTGTGAACGTGTTTCAATGCTGTAATATTGCATGTACACTGTATAAAAAAAACTGTGACATTTACGGTAAAATACCGGCAGAAATGTACCGTAAAAATATTGTAGCAACATTTAAGGTTTTAGAGAATTAACTTACATTTACAGTAAAAAAAAATAGCCCCGCACATTTCATTAATTGATATAATGTTAATATACCAACTTATTGAAGTACTAATATGTTTTGTATTCATTGCTGACAACAAAAAATGATATTGCTTATCACAAGCAGCTTTTCCACAAGCTGAGAAGCTAAATACTAATACAGTGGCATGCAAAAGTTTGGGAACCCCTTGCAGAATCTGTGAAAATGTGAATAGTTTTAACAAAATAAGAGAGATCATACAAAATGCATGTTATTTTTTATTTAGTACTGTCCTGAGTAAGATATTTTACATAAAATATGTTTACATATAGTCCACAAGACAAAAAAATAGCTGAAATTATTCAAATAACCCCCTTCAAAAGTTTGGGAACCCTTGGTTCTTAATACTGTGTGAGGTTACCTGGATGATCCACGACTGTTCTTTTGTTTTGTGTTGGTTGTTCATGAGTCCCTTGTTTGTTCTGAACAGTTGAACTGAGCACTGTTCTTCAGACAAATCCTCCACGTTCTGTAGATTCTGCAGTTTTCCAGCATTTTTGCATATTTGAACACTTTCCAGCAGTGACTGTATGATCTTGAGATCCATCTTTTCACACTGAGGACAATTGATGGACTCAAGCACAACTATTAAAAAAGGTTCAAACATTCACTGATGCTCCAGAAGGAAACACGATGCATTAAGAGCCGGGGGGTGAAAACTTTTTGAATTTGAAGATCAAGGTAAATTGTACTTAATTTGTCTTCTGGGAAACATACAAGTATCTTCTGTTGCTTCCGAAGGGCAGTACTAAATGGAAAAAAATATATATTTCAACAAAAGAAAAAAGTTGGAAATCTTCATCCTGTTCAAAAGTTTTCAACAGCCAGCTCTTAATGCATCGTGTTTCCTTCTGGAGCATCAGTGAATGTTTGAACCTTTTTTAATAGTTGTGTTTGAGTCCATCAATTGTCCTCAGTGTGAAAAGATGGATCTCAAAATCATACAGTCACTGCTGGAAAGGGTTCAAATATGCAAAAATGCTGGAAAACTGCAGAATCTACAGAACGTGGAGGATTTGTCTGAAGAACAGTGCTCAGTTCAACTGTTCAGAACAAACAAGGGACTCATGAACAACCATCACAAAACAAAAGAACAGTCGTGGATCATCCAGGTAACCTCACACAGTATTAAGAACCAAGGGTTCCCAAACTTTTGAAGGGGGTTATTTGAATAATTTCAGCTATTTTTTTGTCTTGTGGACTATATGTAAACATATTTTATGTAAAATATCTTACTCAGGACAGTACTAAATAAAAAATAACATGCATTTTGTATGATCTCTCTTATTTTGTTAAAATTATTCACATTTTCACAGATTCTATAAGGGGTTCCCAAACTTTCGCATGCCACTGTATATAAAAGTTGCATATTGTCATTCACACAAATACTAAACACCATCATGGTAACATGATACTAAAATAGTGCAATAAACATTAATTTAACAACATTAGATGCAAGATCCCAGGGAAAGCAAGAGCTGACAAAAAAAAGAAGTAAAAACTGTAACTTGGATGCAATGTAAGTCGCTTTGGATAAAAGCGTCTGATAAATGCATAAATGTAAATGTAAGATAAAACCCTAATGTACAAAACTGATAAGGTAAAAAAAAAAAAAAACATTTATTTCAGTGTGAAAAAAAACATCAAATGTGAAGCATCATCATACAATGACTTGTTCTTTTTCACTTCCAAAAAAACAAAATTTTAACTGAATTTTATGGTAAAATTACATTAAATGTAAGGTTAGATCTATTACAGTTATTCACCGTATATAGTAGAGCAACTTATTGTTAACCAGTTAGCATGTTTTACTGTAACCGTTTTATAGTCTTTTAATCACAATATTTTTTTACAGTGTACCTTAATGCAATCTCTGGCCTTCTATATGTGTATCTTTAAATATTAAAAAGTTTTCCCCCAATTTTGTCATTTTCTAGGGCTACTTCCTGATGTTTGAGTCAATGCTGGACTCTGTGCTGTACGCCAGAGATCGGTACCTCGCAGAAGATGGTTTGGGTAAGTCACATGCGCATGTTTCAGCCTTTTTACCTTCTCATTGTGAGATCAGGGGTATCTGGGAGGTCCGTGGCCAGACCTACCTATAGTTTTTTACTGATGGAACACAGTGAGCCCATCCCTCATAGTGGGCTTTTATTTTCAAGGTCTATCAAACAGACTTCGTTTATTTTAATGATTTCATACAGACTGAATCGATGAAAGATGAGTCAGTGTGTGTGTTTGTTTCCCCTGCAGGGACATTTTAAGGAGGTGTTATTATGAAAATGGTGTAGTGTTGAACATTGTTTTGCCTCCCCCTTTATCCTGACCATGACCATTGAAAACGTGGAGGCGTGTTAATGTGCCTTAATAAATAAATAAATAAATAAATAAGTAAAAATAAAATAAATTAATTAAAAAACAAATATAGGAATGATATATTTTTCAGGATTCTATATATAATTAATACATATTCATGGATGGCATTAGTTTGTGAATCAGACCACATTGGTCTGGGTTTTTTACATATTAAAGATTATTTTTATATATTTTATTTTATGTAAGTATATTTTACATTGGTTTCATAAAGGTGGCATCAAAACAAACCTTTGATGTCCTGCATATTGGTACATGTTTTATATAAAAATATAGATATTTTTAAATAACATTTATTGCAGCAAAACTTTTTTTTTTATCAGGTAATTCAAGATTTTTTAAATTTATTTAGATTAATCATCACAAATATAATAAATAGTATTTTTGCCACATTTTGTGTGTTAGAAAAAAATCTATCGGTCTGTCTGTCTGTCTGTTCAACTCTCTATAATTTAGTGCAGTTTAGGCCTTTTATATTTGTAAAAGTCGTGCCACCACGACAGTTTTGTAGAATTACCTTTCACACTTGTGTATTTTACAGCATAATGCTCTGTGTGTTTTCCAGGTGTTCTCTCTTATCTCACACCCTGCATGCTACTCTGCCTTTTACTACATATTGATTTGCGTCAATAAAACATAAATTATACCAAGTGCTGAATAGCTAAACAGTCCTTGGGCACTCAGCTTCTAGATACCAGAAAACAAACATGCTTTTCTTTCATTGTTCGGGAAACTAAAGTCTGCCAAAGGTCGTGGACAGAGTGGAAGTGGATTAAACATTCTGCACGAGTCTTGTGGCTCTGCGTCTTTTTCTTGTCCACCGTGGAGGTTTAAGTGAACAGATGCTGAGGAGGTTCGTGGTACGCAGCACTGTGCACACGCTGACTGGATGAATTATAACTTCAAGGATCCTGACACAGGAGATGTTACACTCTCCTGATCTTTACGGCATCATGGGATTGAGGATGGGTAGGGTTGGGAATTGTAAGAAATTTAACGGTTCTAGTTATGATTATGATTCCACTTAATGACTCCAGTCTTTTTATTCTACTAACGGTTCTTTTTGTACTTTTCAAGGAGCTCCAAATAATTGGTCCTAAGTAGTATGTATTTATATAGATATTTTTATTTGAACAAAATACAGTAAAAGTGAAATAATATTGTTACAATTTTAAATAGCTGTTTTCTGTTTTAATGTATTTTAAAATGTAATTTACTCCAGTCTTCAGTGTCACATGATCCTTCAGAAATCATGCTAATATGCTGATTTGTTGCTCAAGAAACATTTCTTATTAGTTTTATGCAGCACAGCTGTTTCCAACATTGATATTTTTTTGGAAATCATGATACATTTTTTTTCAAAAGAATAGTATTTATTTGAAATATAAATCATTTGTAATAGTATACATTATATTCTTACTGAATAAATGGCTTAATTTCTTAAAAAAATATTTAGTAATTAGAGATAGTATTTTAAGAATTTTAAAGATCCTTTAAAGTATTTAAACTACTTAAAGACTCTTGATTCTATACTGTCTGTCTGTCTGTCTGTCTGTCTGTCTGTCTGTCAGTCAGTCAGTCTAGATAGATAGATAGATAGATAGATAGATAGATAGATAGATTCATTGATTCATTATCTGATCAAAATACAGTAAAACTTTTTTTGAAAATTAAAATGGAAAAACAGCTGTTTTAAATTGTATTGATGTGTAATTTATTCCTGTGATGGCTCTAATATTTTGATTATTTCTATATAATAGCTAATTTATGTAAATTTAATTTTCATTCATAGCAATGTTGTATTTAATATTTTTGCTGAATATTTTTATTATTTAAATATTCTTGACAGTAGTTTAAGTATTATAAAGATTATTTAAAGTTTTTAAACTACTTCAAGAATTTTCCAAACTATTGTGACTTATTTTAAAAAAAATAGTTAGTTGCACTACAAGAAATTGCTTGCAAAACTACTTTTCGTTCCTGTGTTATCATATTTTCTATTTAAGCAGGAAATTTAAAAAAGGCAATAGGTTTTATTTACGTCGCAGCCATGAACTCTTTAAATTTGCAATAAATGCATGTTGTATTAGGGGGAGGTACATTGTCATTTTATATTTATATTTTATTTTTATGTCAAAAATATGTTGCATGTAGGATGAGCCATCCACATTTTTCCAGGAAAAGAAATGTTGAACATTTTAAATCCATATATCTGCTAGGAAATCCAGAAACTGAGAGGCACAGGCTGAACAGCACTGTCTCGTCCAGTGAGGCAGCATGTTTCTATTTTTCCTCTCACTCTGAAAGCCCGCAGCCATGTATACCTGGTGTGAAGCAGATTGATATAATGGCCCATCATGTGGCAGCTCTGCACTGTGTCAGATCAACATTACTTACCCCTGCCACTACAACCTCGTTTCTCCCTCTCTCTCTTCTTTCTTCTCTCCTTTATACCTCATATTATTAACCTTTCTCTTCATCCCGAAACGTGGCCCGCGCTTTCGCTCTGTCATCACTGGATGCTTTTTTTTCACCCCCTGTTCCCACTACCCTCTTCTTCTTCACGGCTGCCCTCAAGAGGAACCAGAGGGGGGTGCTTGACAAACGGGCCATGAGCACCGAGTCGAGAAGGACGCAGATGTCAAAGCTATGAATCTTGGGACACTGCCTCCCCCTCGTCCCTCTTCTCTCTCTCTCTCTCTAGCCTCTGCTCCCTGCTCAGGTGCGGGACGGTCCCGTGTAGCACCCAATCAGCGCTCACCTGCGTCTCCCAAGACAATCACTCATAGCTCTACTAATCAGAGAAAATGAGGTGACAATCCACTCCAGGTGTGTGCGTGTGTGTGGTTTTTAACCCTTCATGACACTCGCAGGGTCACAGCGAAGGCTTTAAGGAACGGGCTGGAGGTTATAACTTGCCAGTCACGATCCTGTCACATGGGAGACGAGATTTTGATGGCATACACTTTATTATGGCGTGTGAGAGTAAATGTGCACCCTTAACCCTTGATTAAAGGTCAGACAAAGTTGGTGAGATATAGTCCATCATGGATTTCTGTCTCTTGGAGCTTGTCTTGGACAGAGTTAATGGTACTGTCCGATCTGAAAAAGCTGTTTTTGGTTTTGTATAGGTCTCACTGCTAAACCTATAACATCTAATTACAAGAAAGTACGTTTTCCTTGTCTGTGTTATGTGATATCATCAAATAGAAAATATAATATTATTATAAAATATTACATTAAACAATACCATTCATGATTTTTTAATTGATTTTTTTTTTAAACATAAAATGTGATCACCGAGGCTGCATTTATTTGATCAAAAATACAGTAAAAACAGTAATATTGTGAAATATTATTATAATTTAAAATAAGTGTTTTACATTTTAATAGAATTAAAAATGCAATTTATTACTGTGGTACAAAGCTGAATTTTCAGCATCATTTCTCCAGTCTTCATTGTCATGATCCTTCAGAAATCATTCTAATATACTGATTTAGTGCTTAAGAAACATTTCAGATCATTATGAATGATGAAAACAGTTTTATTCACAATATTTTTGTGAAAATGTCTTTTTAGCATTCTTTGACAAATAAAAAAAAAAGTTAAAAAGAACAGCATTTATTTGAAATAGTCATTACTTTGCACTTTGCCTTATTTTGTGCATCCATTACTGAATAAAAGTATTAATAAGGGTATTAATTTCTTTACAAAATATTACTTACTCTATTATTTTTAACTTTATTTAACCAGGTAAGCCACTTTATTTTAATTAATTTTTTTAGTTAATATAGTTTATACTTTTTTATTAATATTGTTTATACCTTTATATGATACTAATTCTTTTAGCTGTCAGAAATATTTATACATTTAGTTGGGACCTAAATTATAATTCTTTGAAAAGAGTTAAATTCTCTTTATTTAAATCAATTGTTTGGCTGCTAAATCTTAAAATAGATAAAATAACCACTCCAAAGTTTTTTTTAACTAGTGCTACAACCATTTGTCATTGATGCAATCACTTCTTTTTCTCAAGCACAGAGAGAACGTTACCTCATACATACAGCATACACGTGATCACTGTAGCTTGTTTGTAATTGAAAAATTTAGTGTTACAAATACCCTGATCTCCAAGGATTTGCACTTTCATGATCTCCTATTGGTAGTATAGATATTAGTGACGTCTGCTTTCTTCTGGAATGTGAAATAAATGCACAGCAGCTTTGAGTTTGTGTCTGATGGCCAAACGTAACAGACATTAAGAACTGATGAATGCAGAGTTTTTACGATTATGACCATCAGCTGAATTTAGATTTTTGTTGCCAGAAGCATGTGCATGGTAACCATTACCATCATCACACAGGGACATTTACGAGTGCTGGAAACGACTGAAACATTACTGAAAGAGACCGTCAAGGCTGTGGTTTACCATTTCATGATAGATGTGCTCATTATTGCACATTTGTGTACAGGATGAGGTCTAATACGCCCACACAGTGACCAGCCGTCTGTTATGCTTTAGCTTTCAATTACATAAAACCACAATTTTTGTAAAAACTAGTAATATTTTTAGTTTTTAGTTATGTTAACCTGAATCAGCTTTAATTTAAATGGTTTTTGGTTTGGTTGGATTTTCGTCTGTGTATCTTGAACACATTTACTGTTAAATCGTACTTGTTTGTAAAGTGTTTTGATTGTTGCATTAATCTTCCTTATGCCTTGTCATAATTGTGGTGCATTCAAACTGCTGTTTGCAAGTAGTTTTGGAAGCTTTTCCTTCTTTGATTCAGTGAGTTTGTTCAAACTTTCAGAGCTGGTATATTTAATGACAACAAGTTAATATGCAGTCAAAGTTTACAAATGTAGGACATTTAATTGGAGTCATTTCGAGTTTAATGGACTCGAACCAGCATCCCTGGGAGCAGTATGGCCCAGATATGTCTAGATCATATGAGCGAACCACTGCACCAGAGATCTGAAAAGCTGCACATAAATCTTTTAATGGATGTGACATGGCTTAGTGGTTGAAGTTGTGGACCGGTACGCCAAAGGTTGTGGGTTCAAACCCCAGAAGGAGCTCAATTCAGGATGACTGTAGTAAAATGTACCGCGAGTCACTTTGGATAAGAAAGTGTCTGTTAAATGAATAATGTTCTTGTCATGTGAAGTATTGACTCACGAGGGCTTCGTTTGACTTTGTACATATATCATATGTAAGCCCTGCAGTTTTTTACTCACTTTCATGTATCATCTTTATTCTCAGTCTATCCAGACTGCTGCAATATCAGCCTGGCGGCGGTGGGGGACCCTCAGAAACACAGTGACCGCATTGCATTCTGGAACGATGTGTATGGCTTCAAGATGACGTGTATGAAGAAGGCTGTGATACCAGAGGCGGTAGTGGAGGTGTTGAAGCCTGAGACGGTCATTTCAGAGCCTGCAGTGATTAAGGTAAGTGAAGAGAACGTATTGGAGTCTTTCTAGAAAAGTCTGAGGGGAATTATCAGCGAAATGATTAGTTAATTCTGAACGTCCCCTTGGGGAGCGATGGAGTGCGTCATCTATCAAGATTTAATAGTGTGTCTTCAGGTAAAACATATTGTCTTCTGTGCTTGTGATGTTTCTCAAGTCGAATTGAATAAAACCATAGTAAATGAAAATGTAAATGTATATATTTATTTTAAATAATTTCACAACACAGAAGTCTAGATGAGTAGGGCTCCTACTGTTCAAAAGTTTTGGAATCTGTTTTTTTTATTTTATTTTTAAAGAAATGAATACTTTTATTCACAAGCATGCATTAAATTGTGACATTAAATACATTTATTTTTTCTATTTTAAACAAATACAGTTCTTTTGAACTTTCTAGTCATCAAAGAATCTGGAATGAAAATATTAAGCTGGGCAATTTTTTTCTACATTGATAATAATAAATATCCCTCGAGCCCCAAATCAGTATGTTAAAATGATTTCTGATGGATCATGAGACACTGAAGGCTGGAGCAATGGCTGCTGGAAATTCAGCTTTGCATTACAGGAATAAATTATATTTTAAAATACATCAAAATAGAAAACAGTTATTTTTAATTGTAATAATATTTCACAATATTACTGTTTTTACAGTATTTTTGATCAAATAAATGCAGCCTTGGTGAGCATAAGAGACTTCTTTCAAAAACTTTAAAAAAAAATAATTACCGAGCCCAAACTTTTGAATGGTAGTGTATCTCAATTCTAGATATTAAAATGAGTTCAACCCAAAAATGAAAATTGTTATAATGTACTGATCTTTGTTATTTTAAACCTTTCTGAATTTCCATTGAACGTTTGGAAAATGTCCAAGCTGCTCTGTTTCATAAAACAAAAGTGGATGATGATTTATACCGTGATGCTTTCATGTTTGAGTGAACTATCTCTACACATTTGACTCATCTTGTTACTAATCCCCTCTTTTTAACTATTTAATGGTTTCTGTCTTATTGGATTTGGTGCAAATCATTAGATCACCTGAATCCCTAATTAATTGAGTCTGGACTGGACAGAAAGCCAATTTCCTGTGTTGTGGCCTTGTTTTGAGATGGAGGGAGGAGGGGAAGGAATGTAGGTAGGATCAAGGCAGAAGATGAAGAGAATGACAGATCGTGAGTGAGTGAGAGAGGAAGTAAAGCCTCAGAGACCGTCTGTGACAGAATGGCAGATTGATTATTATAATCCTTGTTTAACGTCCTCTTTATGACCATGGCCATGGCCTTGGGTCCACTTACAAACACACACGTATGCTTAATGCTGTGTTTGTTTAATGCTGCTTAATGGAGTTTTTCCTTATACTAGCTTTAGTGTCATGTATATCACTATCTTTCAAAAGTTTTGTTTCAAAAAATATATTTAAGAGGCAGATGTCATGAATGAATCTGATATTTTATGTTTCCAAGAAAGCTACTGTATGCTAGCGTTAGGTTATGTGACTAAACAGTAGATACTGTACATGTTTTGACTAGACTGAACACAAGTGTACATTTTTTTGCTGATTTCTTTAATTTGCAGTATACCTTTTCTTATCAGAAAAATTTACAAATTTTTACCCATATGTTCAACCTTGGGAACTGAATTCATTATATTCCCTGACCTTGATCATAAAATGGTTCAGACATAAGCAATAATGAAAATTCAATGCACAAATCAATCTTTTCCTGTCTGTGCAGAAACATTGCACATCTTACTTCCATTATCTCACTGACCCCCCCAATAACGCCATTTAACGGTGGTCAGAGTTCCATTAAATGAACACACTCTAGCGTGGAATTCTCTTACAACGTTTAATGACTCATCTTCCTCTTAAACTTGCCACGTTCACTGCTTTTTTTAAAAATCATTTTATCATGCAGATATACATGTATTCATTTTAAATTCAATTATTTAATGAAAAATAATCATTAAATTTTTTTTAATAAAATAAAATAACGAATGTCTAAAATTGACATCCAGGTTTATCTGTCCCTGAAAAATGTCTTTACCTTGTTTGCTGTGTTTACATTCATTCGCTATAAGGAATAGTTAAAAAAAATTGTTAATTTACCCTCAGTCCATCCAAAATGCGATGAGAAAACAGTCCAAACCAGTTCTAAACAACTATATCGGTGGATTTTGATGTAAGCAGACAAAGGGGATGGACATTTTCACTGGAGGAAGCATTATTATCAATTTTGGAATGATTTTGGATTTATTACAAACATGCAGCTTTTCACTTCACAATGTTAATTAATGGACTGGAGTCGTGATCTGTTTGGACTCTCATTCTGACGGCACCCATTCACTGCAGAGGATCCATTAGTGAGCATGTAGTACTACATTTTTTCAAATCTGTTCTGATAAAGAAACAAACTCATCTACATCTAGAATGGCTTGAGGGTGAGTACATTTTCAGCAAATTTTCATTTTTGGGTGAACTGTTCCTTGAAGTTGAACCACTATAATACAAAAAAGTTATTAACAGCAAACGACAAAGTTGACTGTAGGGTTTCATAATTATATAAAATGGAATGGGATGGCCATAATATTTGCAACATTGTTTGAAAAAGTTTTGTGTGTGTGTCTGTGTGTCCCTCTCTAGACTATTGACTGTGGCTCTGTGACTGTGTCTGAGCTGGAGTTCACTGTAGACTTCAGTCTGAAGATAACGGCCAGCACCTTCTGTACAGTGAGTAGATCCAACTTCTAACACACACACACAAACACAAACACACATTTACTTCTAACACAACTCACAAACAATCTGTGATTTATTCCCTGTCTTACACACACTTCAATCTTCAGAGCTAATCAAGGTTGTCAGGTGTGAAGATTAATTAGGGGTGGGAAGATGGATTGGCCGTTTGATTGGCTGGGATAGGTCAGGGAGCTCAGACATCAGTCTGGTTTGATGGACAGACAAGTTTTCTTACAGGTGAAGGTAAATACAGGCAGTGAAAGGTTTACTTTAATTATTTCATGGCCTAAATTCAACCGCATATCTCCATGTGTGAGATCAAATAAGGTGGGAGGTTATTAAAGGAACATCTGATACAAAAATCTGTCATTATTTACTCACCCGTGTGTAAATTTTGAAATATCATGCTCCGTTTCAGGAACTTTTCATTGTTGTCATGTCTGTCAAGCTCCAAAAAGAACAAAAAATACCATAAAACGTCCAAAAAAAGTAGATTATATAGCTTGATCAAATAAATGCTGCCTTGGTGAATCTTACCAACACCTAACTTTTTGAATGGTATTATATATTCAAAGTAAGGCTATATATTCCTCTGAAACCATACAATATCTTTTTGTCAATAGTCACTGAAATTCATCTTTTTAATATACGTCATTTGAAAAATACAGTTGTCGATTCATTTGTGACACATGCAAGAACCAATGCCTTTTGCTTTTAAAAGAGTCATTTGGACTATTTTTCTAGTATGTTTTTGGTTTTATTGGATCTTGATCAGCCTACATTGTAGGAAGCAGAGCAGCATGAACATTCTTGAGAGTTTCTTCTTTTGTGCTTCATTGAAAAATAGCATTATACAGGTTTAGAACAACTTGAGGGTGAGTAAATCCATTTCTGCGTGAACTATACCTTTCAAGACAACATGTTCCTTTCTTTCTAGCTATATAGTATGCTATTTCACCATGGTGTATTTTCGGGCGAGAGAGAGGTATGTGTGTGTTTGTCAGTGAGACTTGGTGAGAGACGGACCAAAAAAAGCAACTGAAATTTCAAGTGTAATTTTTCTTTTGTCTCCCAGTTTTGTCCCAGCATTATTGTTCCTGCTTCTTTGTTATAGCTTTTATGGATTAATCAATACTGCATTATTATCTCCCTTGCCCTCTCCGAGTTACTCTGGATTTAATGGAGTTTGTAAACATCATCTCATTTTTCTGCCGCTCTCCAGTAATGGAAAAGCACATCCCGATTTCCTCCCCGTTTAAAAACTTCTATTTTTAGATAGAAGGCAGGTATAAGCAATTTGCAGTTTTTTTTTAAATCCTTGAATTTAATGAGGAAAATTCCATTTATAGTCATAGATGGGATTCAGCACCCTATTTTGCACTGCTTTGTCATGTAATTATGGAGGCACCCCAAAAACGGAGGGAAAATGCTGTCGTCCCCATGATTGAGTGCATGGACTTATTCTCCTGCCGACAGTCCATTCATCACATCAGGCTGCCTAACCTTGCATTAAATGAACAGCGCTACCCTGCGCTCTCGTGCTCGGATGGCGGAAGACAAATAACGCTCGCTCTTACAGTTGCACTGGTGCTCAGCTCACGTTGTCCACAGGGACCACAGTCTCTCTTTACTCTCTCTCTCAGTATCTCTACTTTCTCTTTCACCTCCCACCAGAAAAAAATGTGTCACACACCTAAATGTGTCAGATTCATTTTGATAAATTCAATATGTATCTTTAAGCTCACTTTTGGCCAAAGTAGTAGTAAGTGGGTAAGCTGTGCTGCTTGTTTACTTTAGTTCCTTTCTTGGAATTAAAAATAAGATGTAGTAAAACTATCTGAAATTATATTTCAAATTCAGGATCAGTTTCACAATACACAGTATTTCATGTGTGGATGGATAAGTTTGCTTTAAGAGAATTTATATTTTTGTTATGCCTGTTATTTCAAGCAGCTTGTATATGATAGGGTATTTCAAAATATATGTCATGTGACAAAACTTATGCACAAATGACATAAGAGTGCATTAAACTGATCAAAAGTGACAGTAAAGACTGTATAAATAAATGCTGTTCCTTTGAACTTTTAATTCATTAAAGAATCCTGAAAAAATTATCGGTTTCCACAAAAATATTAAGCAGCTAAACATTTCTGAGAAGTGTTTCTTGAGCAGAAAATTAGCATATTAAAATGATTTCTGAAGGATCATGTGACACTAAAGTGAAAATTCAGCTTTGTGTCATGAATAAATAAATAAAAAATAATTAAATTATAATACATATGTAAATAATATAATGCACATTTTTATATTAAGTTATTTCACAATAACTGTTTAATATTTCACAATAAATGTTTTACTGTATTTTTGATCAAATAAATGCAGACTTGGTGAGCATAAGAGAATTATTTCAAAACATTAAAAAAAACTTACCAACCTCAAACCTTTGAACAGTAGTATATATTTCAAGTCCTTTGAAACTGTACAATAGCTTTGTGTCAATAGTTACTAAAATTCATCTTCATTTGTAGATACAATGTCGATTCAGCTTATTCGATCTGGCGCAATGCAGCCATTTGACACATGCAAGAACCAGAGTCTTATGCTTTTAAAAGGGTCATCTGAAAGTGAAAGTGATGTGACATGTGGCCAAGTATGGTGACCCATACTCAGAATTTGTTCTCTGCAATTAACCCATCCAAAGTGCACACACACAGCAGTAAAACACACACACACCATGAACACACACCCAGAGTAGTGGGCAGCCATTTATGCTGCGGCGCCCGGGGAGCAGTTGGGGGTTCGGTGCCTTGCTCAAGGGCACCTCAGTCGTGGTATTGAAGGTGCACTCCCTGCCGGACCTGAGACTCGAACTACGAGTCTGACTCTCTAACCATTAGCCCACGACTTCCCCAAGTCTTCCCCATCTGTACTATTTCTTTAGTGTTTTTTGGTTTTATTGGACTTTGAACAGCCTATGTTGTAGGCAGCAAAGCAGCGTGAACATTCATGAGAGTTTCTTCTTTTGTGCATAATTGAAAAATAACTGTTCCTTTCAATATAATATGTTTGCTAGAAAAAGTTTGCTCAGCTAACTTTGATGTCCTTGAGCTTGTATATTAGGTATAAAATGTTCATGGCACGTCTTGTGCACTGCAGTTAAAGCACATCTGAAGATGGTTGTGCGTAATGTTTGCGTCAGTGGTGATTTGCCTTAAGGACACTTCATGTTACATCAAGCTGTGACGAGAACAATACTGGTAATGATCATACAGTATGTGGGGGGAAATAAAGAGGCATAATGCTTCTTTTCTCCATATTTGTAAAATGTCAGTGGAGACAAAGTAATGGGTAGAAGTTAGTTATAAGGAGTGCAAGTATTATCTGTAATTAACAAGTCCTAATTTCTTTTAAATATGTGCTTAACTTATAATTGGAAGTTATGATTGGATGTTTAAATGGTGCAAATTACAGTGTCACTAAATATTAAAATGTCAAATTAATGCTCTTTTGATGTACTTTTGAACTTTCTATTCAAGAATCTAGCAAAAACAAAAAGTATCAGTTTCCACAAAAATATAAGCAGCACAACTGATTTTAATGTTGATAATAATAAGAAATGTTTATTGAGCACCAAATCAGCATATTAGAATGATTTCTGAAGGATCATATGACACTGAAGACTGGAGTAATGATGCTGAAAATGCGATTTACATTTTAAAATATATTAGAGAAAACAATTATTTTAAATTGCAGTAATATTTCTCATTATTACAGATTTTAGTGTATTTTTGATCCAATAAATGCAGCCTTGTTGGGCAAAAGAGTCTTTGAAAAAAAATTACAAATCTTTTATATGAAAGTGTAGGTGGTTGTGCAGTAAAATGTTAGTTATTAACAACATCACTGTATTACTCTCCCCTTCCAATATCCATCTGTTATGATTCATTGTGAGCATAATTCATATTAGTTCTGTTAAAAAGCGCTGTGACATCTTGAAATGTGCTCATCCTGCATTTCTGATGACTTCAGAGACTCTTTAGATATCCAAAATCCCTGGACTAGGGAGCTGCTGAGACCCATTAGGTGAAATCAAGTCAGTAGAGTTTCAGTACAGATCATCAGTGTGGTACAGTAAATGTTCATTTTATGCAAATTAAACTTCCTTTGTATACAAGTTACTCTTTGTTAGTTCTTGACCTCCAGTAGTTGTCGCAAAGTAGAAGTAATCGTAATCTAGCAAATGCATTCATTTAAAGTGACTTGCCTAATTAAGCTTTGAATCTAATCAAGCCTAATTTTTACTTTCTTATAATTAAAAATACGCCAAAGTAATTAAAAAGAGGCTACTGTATATGCTTGAAAGTTTATCAGCGTACAAACAATTCTGCAATTACTCTATTTTTGTTGCTGCCTCTCTGGTGGCCACATTAAGACTTTTAATGGCATGATAAAACCCACTTGTTTTAACAGAACGGTATGTACAGGATGGCCTAAAATATAATTGAGAGAAAAGTATACAGATTTTGGGAGAAAGATGCTGTGTTTTGTAAAACTGGTTCACAATGGCTGTAGAATCAAGTTTAACCATGTCCTTGCCATCCCAAGTGACGTGTAATGTATCATGTACACAAATACTCATGTACATGATGCATACAGTTGTTTTGCATTGTAATGTGCTCATAAATTATTCTGTTGCATGAATTATTGTGCTTTTCTATGTGAGGGAGACTAATAATTACTCTAATGTGAGGCTATTTTAATAACACTAGTTCCAGCAGAGTGTCAAACTAGAGTCAGTAGTGTACAAACCCACTCACCACATCAGTGTATAAGCATGCACTGTTGATTTTACCAAGCTAAAGGAAGGTATGCATGTGCCCAAGCGCCCATATGGCTAGTCCAGTCTAGTCGCTGGGTATATTTGTAGCAATAGCCAAAAATGCATTGTATGGGTCAAAATTATAATTTTTTCTTTTATGGCAAAAATCATTAGGACATTAAGTAAAGATCATGTTCTATGAAGATATTTTATAAATTTCCTACTGTAAATTAGTAATGTGCATTGCTAAGGACTTCATTTGGACAACTTTAATATTAAAGTTGGTTTCCACAAAAATATTAAGCAGCTAAACATTTCTGAGAAGTGTTTCTTGAGCAGAAAATTAGCATATAAAAATGATTTCTGAAGGATCATGTGACACTAAAGACTGGAGTAATGATGCTGAAAATTCAGCTTTGTGTCACGGATAAATTAAAAAATATATATTTTAATTATAATACATATGTAAATAATAGAATGCAAATTGTTATATTAAGTTATTTCACAATAACTGTTTAATATTTCACAATAAATGTTTTACTGTATTTTTGATCAAATAAATGCAGACTTGGTGAGCATAAGAGAATTCTTTCAAAAACATTCAAAAAACTTACCATTCATTTGGACATTTACCATTCATTCTCAATATTTAGATTTTTTTTGCACCCTCAGATTCCAGATTCTCAAACAGTTGTATCTCGTCAATGGTAATATTGTCAATAGAAAGCTTATTTATTCGGCTTTCAGATGATGTATAAATCTCAATTTCGAAAAATTGACCCTTATGACTGGTTTTGTGGTCCAGGGTCACATTTATTGTCTGGACTATCTATTTAGTTCAAATGTTTTTATTATACATTTTTAGATCAGAAAATGTAAATGGAGAGCATATAGCACCATAACCAGTGATTCTTCCATTGTTCATTAACAGTCTTGAATTATAATGGGAGGCTCAATTTTTGCTACTTATTTGTACAAATTGACCTGAAATAGGTTATTTTTTAGTTATTTTTAAGACAAAAGGTGTTGTCATCATCTTCTAAGAGAAGCAAGAAAGGCTATATTTGTTCTGTTTTAACTAATGATAGGCTACCACTTTTCTACAGCATTTCTGCCTCTCTCTATACTCCAGCTGACTTTATGTAGGTGACTGTGAGTGTTCCTGCAGTAATGTCCTTCCCCTCTAATTAAACCCTGTATACTTGTTTCCAGTGCGGCGGAACGTCAAACTCTGAGGGAAAAGCAGAATAACAGGAACGGGAGTTTCTTTGGCACTGGTGTGTGTTGTGCACAGAATAAGGGGAGACGCCGGGTGGAGAAGGAGGAGGGGGTGTTAGAGAGCTTGAGGTGGTCGAGTGTGACGCCTCGCACGCGTGAATAAACCCCATCAAAAGCGCATTAGCTCTCCCTCCTCCGCAGCTCGCCGCATAATTGTATCTGGCTGCACCACGCTCTGCTCCGACATGATAGCGCTGGAAAGGGCTTGATGATGAATTGCTCCCCGTTGGTGTTAGCGATGATGATAATTATTAATTTTCCCCCGACCTGTTCTCCAGGTAGCCTCGCTGAGTGGCACCGTGCGCCGCCTCCTGGGCTGGGAAACAGCTCGCGCATCACTTATCTCCGACATTCCCCGGGTGTGAAGGCTGAACACTTTGATGAGAATAAAAAGCCTCCGTTTCCACCATTTGTCCCCCTTTTCCCCGCGCAACTCTGGCTTTTGTGTCTACTCTTTCACTCCGCCCCGGCGCGTTAACGGGGGGTGGTTTTATTTTGTTTTATTTCTGGCAGGGAGTTATTTGGCTCTGACCCCCGTGCTTTCAGTGCGCGTCCTCTTTTGTCGGGTCTCGGTTTCTGTTGACATTTCTGGGCAATTTACTCTGACAAAAAGGATGAACCCGTTTAAAGGAAAGCGGTTTGGAGATGCAGACATTTTAGTTTTAAATAAATGACTCAAAATAAGGAAAAAAATTATGCATAACCTGCTGTTTTATTACAATTACGATTAATTTATAGAAAATTATAGAAAGACTGTAATTGAAAGTAAAATGTATTTAAGAAAGCATATTAAAAAATATAGGCCTGTTGGTTAAATAAAAATATGACCATCTTAGTAATATAATTGATTGTAATTATAGTAAATGTTAAAAAATTACTGTATATACATACAATGTTAATTTACTAATCTATAAATATAAACAATTAAATGTTAACTTACACTATTTTGCAATTCTGTTTTTAATACTGTTTTTAATAGTGCCTAAAATAAGCCCATATGAATGAATCACACAGAACAGAAGTTGTTTGTGGATGTGGTGCTAAACCCTTGATTATGTTGCTGTGGCTTTGTCCTCTTTAAGCTATTTTAACAGAAGAAGAGGAGGATTAATAGTTGGGTGTTCTGCTCTGGTTTGTAGGGGAGGGAGAGAGACACACAGGCATTAAGCCAGAGCTGTATTTCTCCCCACAAGGTCCCGATACTTCAGGCAGAATGGCTCACATTATCACTTCAGTGTCCCCTGGGAGTTCACAGGGTGACTGTGCTCTGTTTTCTGTGTGTGTGTGTGTGTGTGTGTGTGTGTGTGTGTGTCCATCTGTGAGAAGGTGTGTGCCGTGACACAGCTCAGCCTTTCATTCAGGGAAATCCTCCTCAATTTACACATTTCATGACTAAAAGTACACTTTCGCTGGTACTTGTGACTAGTGACAATAAAGGGCTACTACTACTACTACTACTAAATAAATACTTTAGAAATATAAATTACTCCTTTCCAGTAAATTGCCGTGTTTTGCTGACTGCGAACAGTTGCATATGGAAAATATTGTACTTGGAAACAATGTGAGTCATCAAAAGAGAAAGTTATGAAATGTTTGTCCCCAATCAATCATATTTATGAGCTGTTGTCATCAGCGATGACAAAGTTCATTTCTGGCGTGCCAAATGACTCGCAAATCCTCTCTTCCTAACGCATTCAATAAGCAATTAGCCCTGATTTGGTAATTATTGCTCCACATAATGTCTGATAATGTTCATTACAGTCCATAATTACACTGACCTGACTTTTTTTTCTAGCACACCTTCAGTGATGTCTCTTGATCTTAACTGTCATTTCTGATAAAAAGTGATTTGCTTGGATTTGAGAATTGTGTTAGATTTAGTTCTGCATCATTGCCACAAGTATGCTCCTGAGATTGATAGAGTTGCTCCACTGTCATTGGGGGCAGGTTGGGACAAAAAAGGGTAGTTTTCATTTCCATAATATTGGGACAAAAAGTTAATTTATATAATTTACCTTAATAAATCAACTTTAAAATAATGCGTGATTTCACAAGTTATTTTAAGATATTTTGTAAATTTGTACGTTGTGGGTAGGTTTTTAAATGGCTATTTTATTTTATATTGTAACATCTCTAGATCTCAACTGTCGTTTCCTATAAATAGTGAATTGGACAGAAAGTTTATAATTTTTTAAAAATTCTAATTTAACTTAATGAAGTAACTTTAAAATAATGTATGATTTCATAAGTCAAAAGTTTTAAGGTATTTTATAAGTTGTGTGCAGCATTTATTTTAATTTATAGTATTTATTTTATTTTTAAATCTTATTTTATGCACAAGGATGCTTTATAAACAATATTTAATTTCAAAAGAGTGAAAACTGAAAATGCTACTCCCAATGTAGTTAGTTAAAGAAAAAAATCCCATCTTATTTCAAATTTAATCACTGCTACTTTTTCTTCCCTCTCTTTTTAAATATCATTTCGAGTGTTTCCCTTTTCATTGTGCCATTGCCATACTTCCATCTCTATTTCTGCGCTGTTTTTCGAAGTCTGTTTGTCATTTTTAGATTCACTAAAGCAGCCTGGAACAGAAAGTTAGTTTATAATTTAAATTAATTTAATAAAGCAGGTTTATAATGGTGCACGTTATTTTAAGGTATTTTGTAAATTAATTAAAGTTGAAAATACTCCAGATTTGGTTAAAGAAAAGAGCAGCTCCTGTAAACATCTTTTCTTCCCACTCTTTTTTTCCATTGTTGTCTTGCTTACCTCTCTCTTTATGCCCCGTTTTCTCTTTATCAGTGTATTCTCTCTCTCTCTTTCTCTTCTCATTGATTGCGCTCTTTGTGTGAGCGAGCAGACCCTCGTGTTGTCAGCTGCGTCAGGATTAAAAGCTATTAGTTCTGCATCATTGCCACTACAAGTATGCTCCTGAGATTGATAGAGTTGCTCCACTGTCATTGGGGGCAGGTTGGGACAAAAAAGGGTAGTTTTCATTTCCATAATATTGGGTATTTTACACACTGTGTGTGTGTATTAACACAGATAACAAACAAAAAGGATTATTATTCATCACTAGACTTTATTAAATAAAAAGATGATCTTTTTAGATGGAGCGTTTCCACAACGCTGTGCTTTTTTTAAATGACTTGTCAACATGTCTGTTTTTACCCTGTTTTGCTAATTACTTCCTGCTGGCCCGAACACGTGTGAGCGTTTACGAAAATGTCATGTTCTAACCTCTCTCTCATATTTCATTCCAGGCCATCGTGGGCTATTTTGACATTTTCTTCGACAAGAGCTGTGGAAACAAGGTAAGCAATAGTGCTGTGCTGTTTAACAGCGAGCAATTGCGGTCACGCCTTGCCGTCTTTTAGGCCCGAGGCAATCGCAATGCAATCGCCAGCCTCTCATACCTAAATGCTGAAATAAGCATTTGCCTTCCTCCAGTGGCCAACTGGAACAGGCAATGAAATAAGCTAAACCCATCAGGCACTGGGAGAGCGATCGTGCGCTGGGTTCTGATAATGGGAGTTTAAGCAGGAGGATGTGGAGGGGTCTTGTGTCTTTTGCCCTGTTTTTGATGTTTGAACACATTGTTTAAACTGCAGCATCTGAGTTTGTGTTAATGATCTGGTGGATAACTACAGCAATTATGTTTGCTTTGGCTTAATTCAGTTTAAAGGAACAATTGTTTAGTTTTCTGACCTGGGAAATGTAATTTTGCATTTAATTTTGGTCTTCACAGTTCTCTCTAGTTTCCCTAAATTCAGTCTCTGTTGTCACCTTGTAATGAATTTGAAATGAAATAATTTGCACTACATTTCTTTCATTGAACTTTATACTGCCACCAATCGGCCTGGATGTATGGAAGCTTATTTCTGTTATTCCGGTATAAAAAAAAAATAATAATAATTGCGACTTTTTTATCTCTCAGTTCTGACTTTTTCTCTCACTTGTGAGTATGATTCTGACTTAATGTCTCACAATTTTCAAGTTTTATCTCACAATCGCAATTATAAAGTCATACCTGCGAATTTACATCTCGCATTCAGACGTTTTTTTCTCAGAATTCTGAATTTACATCTTGTGATTCATATATATAAAAAAGTTAATTTCGACTTTAATCTCAAAATTCGGACTCTTTTCTCAGTCTGATTTCACTATACAGACTTCTGAGTTTGCATCTCGCAATTTAGATTTTCTTCAGAGAAAAAGAGCGAAGTTTCGCTCTTCTGTTTTTTGTTTTTTTTTTGCCACAGAATAAAAAATAAAAATAAAAAAGGTAATTGTGACTATCTGACAATTCAGACTTTTTTCTTTATTGGGAGTTTATGTCTTACAATTTTGA